>OZ037783.1:35208577-35381077 GCA_964035525.1 Porites cylindrica
TATTGGAGATAATGTTAGTGAAGTGTTGAGTATGTACAACAAAAGTGTATCTGAAGGTTCTGCTCCGCAGTTTTCTTACACTTCCATGGTATCTGATGTCAGAGTAACTTGTCCGAATAATGTCCTCACTCACAATGCATCTACATTTTTCAAGAGTCCTGTTTATCGTTATGTGGTGACAAATTCCCCATCTGCTCCGATAAATTTAATTGGATTTCCAGCGACGCTTGCTTGCCACATGTGGGACTTGGTTGCATTCTTTGGTTTTCCAAAAGACTTTCAGTACTGTCCTTCTGAAAAAGACCTGAGTTTTATGAGGGATCTGAGAACAGAGTTTAGTAAATTCATTCATAACAAACCTTTCACAAGTTGGGGTAAATATCCTCAAAATACTTCTGTCTTTACTGATGGAGGGGAGAAAATTCTTGGGAGGGAGGGATATCATAAGAAGGAGTGTGACTTTTGGCTTGACAATGGATTTTTTCCATATGCATGGATAAATTAGTCTATTTTAGTGTTAACAGTTAACCAATGACGTATCAGCTCTATAAGATGGACACCTCTGTGTAACAGATACCTAGAGTTGGTCCCTGTCTTTCTTTACTGACCCTTTATTTGACTCTCTATAAGATGGACACCTCTGTGAAACAGACACCTAGAGTTGGTCCTTGTCTTTCTTTACTGACCCTTTATTTGACTCTTTATAAGATGGACACCTCTGTAAAACAGACACCTAGAGTTGGCTCCTGCCTTTCTTTACTGACCCTTTATTTGACTCTCTATAAGACAGACACCTCTCAGAGATGGACAGTTAGTGCATGCTGGTCTCAAAGCTGGTTTTGGAGATAGTTGAGCATAAATGCAGAGTTCAAAGTTATCATTAGCTGTTCCAGCTGTCATTTGGTACAGTGTATGTATGTACATGTCTATGCTTCATGGAAACATATGGTGATCTTGCTAACCAGAGCAAAATTATTTCAAACATTCTTTTTGTGCACTTTCTCTCTATTTTTCCAAGACTTTGACTTACATGGCATGCATGAAATCATTAATTTTCTGTAAATTTAGAACTTTTACTAAAATGTAATAAATATTAATTTACAAGTCTTTGTATTGAAATTATGCAAATTTAATAAGGAAGGCAGTGAGAAGTATAGTTTGAACAATACTATTTATCATGTAATATTTCATTCTCAAATTTGTATCTCTTCAATCCTTTTCTGGTTCCTTCTGTACTTTAATGCAGCCCACACTGGTTCCAGTTGTTCAAAAAGAGGATAATGCTATGTGAGTATATATTAGAGGAACCTTCATAAGAAGGTTGAGTCTGATCATGTGGGTGAACGTAGTCCTGAATAGGACTGTTGTTGTTGACAGTGACTGACATTTTGACAACCTGTGCGGTAGTCATCTTGCGAGTCAAAGTGAGTTGCATCACATCAGTTGACGGTATTATACTCTGTGGAAGTTGCATTATCCAGTGGCTATAGACTCACAATAGTTTGGGTATAATACCATGTATGTTGTTTGGTTATAATAATACCCAAATATCCATGTTGAGGTGCAACTTTATCCTTGGCTGAAATTTTATTTTCCTTTGTTTTGGGGTATCATTGTTAATTAATGATAATAAATGAAGAAAAATAAAATTGAAACCAAGGTTAAAATTAAATTATGCCTCATCACAAATTCTCCAGACCTAACTCTGTATATCTCACAGAATTAGCTGAGAGAATTTGATCAAAGATCAAAGCATGTTTCTTTTGGTAAATATCACTTTATAAATTTTCATTACCTTTTTTCTTAGTTTTTGATGGGAAAATTGACATGTGTCATTCCTGGGACTCAAAGGGTTGGATAGACATAGTTTTTATAGTCTAATTGTCTTGCAAAACTAAGAAGAAGCTCAGAGAGCTCTTACCAAGTAGCCTGTTTTGAAGCTGGACTTGTCACTGGAGACCCAGATAGAGAACTCGGTATAGTCTATGTATCATGATCAGAGCCTAGTTCCTGAAAGGGCGATTAGTGCTAATCCAGGATTGAAATTATGTGCCGTTTTTGTATTTTACCTTCCTATACATTGCTTGGAGTAGCATTTTGTGTTATCATTGCTGTGTCTCGGAGTAAAGGCTGAACAGTAAGCTCTAGTTGCATGATCTTAGACAAGAAAACCTTGCTTAAAATTTGGCTTAAAGTTAACTATCTTTTGAGGGATTTAGACTGTCTGTTATGCAGGCTCATATTTTATAGAAGTTTTCTGAGTTGAGGGAGGGGTATCAGGAAATTAAACTATCTCCAAATACATTAGGTGGATACCATGTCACCACCTGGCTGGGCCAAACCAGGGTTCATGATGGGGTACACCATGAGCCCATTACTCAGAGTGAACAACTCCCATACTAGGCCTATGTCACGGCGTTTTTATGGACCAGTTTATTTTTAGACACCTTTTAGGGCACTTTTTTCCGCGAAAATAATAACTCCGCTATATTTATCAGCCCATTTGAAGTATGAGATATCAAAAAGGGAAACTAAACGTTATTTTAAAAAAGGCAAAAAATGTCATGTTTAGGTCGGTAGGTTTTGGTGACTGGTTTGTGGAATTTAAAAGATATTCAAAACTCGCGCCAAAACCGTTCTAAAAATAAACTGGTTCGTGAAAACGCCGCGACACGAGCGCATGGAAGTTGCTCGCTCGTGCTTATAGGCTCCTGGGTACACCCAAGGAGCCCCCTTCCCCGCCACTTCCCCATCCCCCCCCCTTAGATGTACCCCTTGTCTAAACTGGCCTTTCTCTTAACTTTCGCTAATGTTTAAAAGCCCATTCCTTTAGTTAAAGCTTGAAATGAACGCGCATATTTTCCTTGATTTATCGCGACTTACAGTGAAGATCTAGAAGGGACTGAGTACGAAAAATTGACCAATAAAGCGCGACCACGACAATGTGCGCCAACACTGAAATGATCTGCGGTTGACTTCCATAGGACACAGAGTAGAAACAGAAATTTAAGGCAAAACATAGTCCATGTCAGACAGAAAATGTGTACTTTAAGTCAACTTTTCTCTTCTCTTCATTTAATATTCTTTAGTCTGGAGCTCAAGATAATCGGTGAGTCCTTTCAATGTGTCAGATTCGACGTATGGGGATTTTTAAGGGATCTTTTACGCAAGGTGTGGAACTATGAAGGTATAAAATGATGACGTGCCTCCGAATTCTTGCAGGAGTTTCCAGTAAATTGTCGGCATCGGAGATTGAAAACCATTTAGAACAAGGCAAACGATTGTTGTCTTCAGGACAACTCAGCGATGCTTTAGTGCATTACCATGCTGCTGTAGGTAAGTAAAAAAGTTGCGTCTTTTATCTTGACGGAGTGGTACATTTCCGATCGAATCGAACCGGCTTGTATATACCCTGTGAATTTGTACGGGTGCGAATTTCTATTTCTTTTCCTTTGACGACTGTAATTTTTAACTGTTTTGATCGCCCTTTTTAAATTTCATCAGTTTTATTTTTTATATTCTATAAATTGCAATTTTCAGTTAGTGTTTATATAATAAGCCAAATCCGAAGTCGATCTTGTCTCTGGTAGTAACTGTAGTAACCTACTTATAAAGATTGCGATTGTTTTAGCATTTTAATTGGATACCATATAATTATTTCCGTTTCCCAAGCTATTCTTGCCCAAATTTGCAGTTTATATTGGCTTTCTGCGAAGCTAAAACCGCTATGTTTATAATCGGCGATGTGAAGTAGTGAAATCGATTTGACATTACACAAGGAGTAACAAGTCCACAGATAGTTATTTGTAAACATTCAGCTATATAAGTTTTGATAGATACCCCTTCTTCAAAGAATTAGTAGTATTTAAGATAAAAATGTTTGTTTCATACAAGTTAAAAGGAGCTGAAATATACAAGCATAATTTTCGTTGGGAAATCAGCTGATTTTGACATAATAGTACCGCGTGAAAGTTGCGCCAGTGATTTAATGAGAATCCGACCAATAGAAATTTGCCAGGCATTGTATTTTGTAGGTTGCAATGCAAATACCTCTGGTTGATTCAGCACTGTTGATAATTTTTTCCCTGAAAGATGATAATTATAAAAGATGTATAATCCTAAGGCTGAGAAGATTCAGGATTACTGGAAAGGAGGAGCATTCTCCCTGGGAAATTTATGTTTAGGCTTCTGAATGTTGATTTTAATATGCTGCTTTGTAAGGCATTAAAAAAATATATTTAACGTGCAGATACTGACTTTTTATTGCCGCAGAAAAAAAGCTATCTGTCATCACCTATTGCCTAGCTAATTACGACCACCTATTGCCACAATTAGTTTGTGCTGTTGGCAATTAACTGATTACAGATTAAAGATTGTTTTTGCATTTCTTTTTTAGAGGGTGACCCAGACAATTTTTTAACATATTTCAAAAGGGCTACAGTTTTTCTTGCCATGGGTCGTTCAAAGGCGGCATTACCTGACTTGGATCGAGTTCTAGAGCTTAAACCTGACTTTTTCCAAGTAAGTTCCTTTCTTATCCATAATGCAGTTTTACAGGTTGACTGACAACTTCAGAGGCAGTGATCCCTTTGTTATCCTTTTTTTCTTTCTTGTTTTCCTATCATCCATGATCTAGCATGGGTTGCAGACATAACCTAACCTCCGTTAGTAATGTCTGCAAAGCAGCCATGATATCCATGTTTTGGGCCTCCAGGGGTTTTAAGTAGCCAGCAGATTTTAATAGAGTAACCGACTTTATCGACAGTCCACCTTTTCAAGGTGTGTCTGGAGGCATGCTCCCTCAGAAAAGTTTAAAATTGTAAAGCCCTAATAAGCAATTTCCCGCATTTAGGGGACTAAACTGAGTTTTAAAGAGTGACTTTTCTAGTCAAGAAGATTTGGGTTTTAGTCAAATTTTGATTTATTAGTCAGACAATTAACTTCTGCAAGCAATGAACAAATGATAATAAGTTACTAAGTTACGTACATTTCTGCATGAACAAATTCTATTTTTGCCCATGACATTATTGAAACTAGTTGCTTCTAGTTTGGGGGAAAAAGTAGCCACCTTTTTCTGAGCAATGTAGCTGACGTGTTTCGTCAGTAGTTGGTGCTTATTGAAACCCCTGGGCCTCCAACAGACTACAGACAGACAACATTTTGAATTTCAATTTCCTTTAACATGATTGGCAATATTATTGATGATGGCATTTCTAACAGGCCAATCATGACATATACTAAAATCCTGGTACACAGTGGGGTCCTTGAGCAAGGGATTTCAGTACTGTTTCGCAAACAGACTTAACCAGAGGATTGGTTTCGTCTGTTGCGCAGGGTACCATGACCATGTGGTTTGTATTATCCCTCTTTTGGGTTTTGCTGGGTTAAAGTAAGTTGGTATTAGTTATAGGGGTGAGTGATCTTGACAGATAATTTATAAAGATTGTTGTTTTCCTTGTTTTTTCTGTAGGCACGGTTACAACGAGGAAATGTTTTACTCAAACAAGGAAAATTAGATGAAGCGCACATTGATTATGAAGCAGTGGTAAGTTCAACTTTCTATCAAAGGGCATTGTTTATAAGTTAGTCTAGTATTTATAATTGTTTTATACCTTTTTCTGTGAAAATTATAATCATATACCCACACAGAATATTAATTTACTACAAAATAACAGTAGTAAAATAATCTTATTGTTTTTTATTTGATTGTCAGCTACGGAAAAGCCCTGATAATCCTGAGGCACTGCAGCAGGTTTGTATGCAGTTGGAAAGATTTAAGAAATATCAACTTTTTCCATGTTACAACCTATTTCCTTTTCCATTTTCTGAAATGTTTTTTCTGTTTGATTTTCAGTTAAGCATAATAGAACCCATCAAAAGAGATGTGATAGAAGCTAGGGATGCAATGAACATGGGGGATTACCCCAGAGCCATAGAATCTTTAGGAAAAGCAATAGAGGTAATAACAATTTTGTCAATAATCAGTTATTGTTTATGTTACAGGTCAAAATTATATCCAGGTTGAATTTTTTTAACCTACAATCGGCGACAAAATGAGTTGAGACACTTCGCCCAAAACTGGGCTTTTTTACGTTTTATTCACTTCAAAAGGAGGAAATATAGCTTTCCTCCCCCATCCCCTCCGTGCAATGTTGTGCCCTTGTTCTCGCTGCCTATAGAAAACAACAAACACCCCAACTTTGAATGGAGGGGACAGGGGAGGGGTGCGGATTCTTTTGTTCTCCGAAATTACCCTATCTAAGAACAATGTCTCAACAATTTTGTCGCCGATTGTAGGTTGATTCTCAATTTCCTTTGTCCCCTAGCCCTAATTATTCATGAAATAGGGACGGGAGACAAAGAAAATATTGAGAATCAATCTAGGTTAAAAAAAATTTAACCTGTAACATTTATAATAATACAATACTAATAACAGAAATGGAAGGACTTGACTATCCTAAGCCTAACCCCTAACCCCCTTGTCATACCTGCCCATGACTACCCAACCACAGCAGAGTGAAAGGTGCTCTGTGTCCTTTGATCTAATCTTTGGATGCCAACTCCCTCTATTATTTTTTGGAGAATCCTCACTACTATAAGTACAGGGTATAAGGTAATCATTGCCTAACATTTTACAGAGTCAATTCCAAAAGCTTACATTATTGTATAAGTTGCAGGTAGATCCAGGAGCATTCAACTGCAAGTTAAATGTCAAATGTCAAATTTCTTTATTTTTTCTTACTAAGCGCACTATAAATGAATAAATTATTATTATTAATTATTATTATTACTTCCAGATTGCTCCATGGGATCCTGATCTCAGGATGATGAGAGCTGATTGTCATAAACAAATGGGAGACTATATCAGTGCTATTTCAGATATCAAGTGAGTGTTAATTAACTACAGAAGCAATGCAGCCACATTCCTACTCACTGCTGGCCTTTCAAGACATAATTACAAATAATGGGAAATTGTATAATATTTTTCATTTCTTATTTTTTTTTCCATTCTTTTACCAGGCCTACTACAAAGTTAATAAGCGATAATACAGGAGCATACCTTCAGCTTAGTGAATTACATTATGATATGGGTGAATTAGAAGATGCCCTAAGGTGGGTTATGTAGTTTTTATTCTGTTTCATCGCTTGCATTTCGTTATTGTTCAAATGTTAACCAATGTTTTATTAGCCAGGTAGGATTCCAGGACACCTTGTCATTTTGGAGAGATAATGACTTCTTTACTTCTTAGTTTTAGAAGTACTGACTTGAGAGTGATGAGAACTCTGCTTATAATTTTCCAGCTAAAACTGAACTGAAATGCTTTAGTGTTGGTTTTGTTTTAAAATGCGTCCATATGATTTTTTTTTTTTCAGAGAAATTCGAGAATGTCTGAAGCTTGATCCTGATCACAAGGAATGCTTTCCTTTTTACAAGGTCAGTATAATAATTATAATAATAATAATAATAATTATTATTATTATTATAATTATTATTATTATTATTATTATTTTTACATTTAGTGCAAGTTATTCAAGCAAGTTCAACAAGCCACTAAATAATGAGAGCAAACTAGATAAACAATTTTTGTTGCAATTTCCTTTTCATTTATGACACTCAAAGAGCATTTATTTTGTGGAGGTGATAAGTGGGTGTGTTGGTTTGTTTTGACACAGCATAGTTTGCTACACTATGATCAAAAGCTTTTGTGCAAATCCATTGGATGGACTGTGGGCAAAATTTACTCATAAATTACGAGTAGCTCAAGAACTAAGTATCTTTCACCATTTTTTGTAGAAAATGAAGAAACTAAATAAACAGATGACAACAGCACAGGACTTGATCAACAGGGGCGAGTAAGTAGTGAAAAAATTATGATTGTTATTTTACAGACACTTAGTCATACCCTGCATCATGGACACACTTCCTAAAAGCAAAAGGTTGATTAAGTATGTCGATTTTCAACCAGACCAATTTAAAGCAAATTTTGAGAAAAACTCAAAAGAAACTTGTTGGTATCCCTGTTAAAGGAACTTCTCCTTGGACAGGACTGGGTAACCTGTGGTATTTCACCACCAAGAAGTAACGTTTCAAGTAATGTATTGCTTGTTTTATTGCAGATACGAAGAAGCATTATCTAAACTAAAGCAGGCGCTCAAAACAGAGTCTAGAATCCCTTCTCTGGCGGGAACACTTAGGCGACAGATGTGTCACTGCCATCTGAAGGTGAATGTCAAACTCCTTGGAGATTATTCTTTAAATTTATTCTCAAGACCTTTACTTGACTTGGGTGTGATATTTTAAGGGGAAATTAAATGCTGTTCACTCTTACCCTTTAGGTCCCAAGAGTGACCAACATCAATTTTCTCCTAACAACATAAGCAGATCATCAAGAGTAAAGGTTATGAGAATTACTAAATTGATTACCAAAGGGAGAATACTTTGATCTTAAACCAAATTCTCTCAACTATTCTCAAAAGAAATGTATGGAGAATTCTGGAGAATTTGTGTGTAGATCTTTGGGCTTAAAGAGTTAAGGGTGAAATAATCGTGATTTTTGAGCTAAGACAATGAGGATGGCCTTGTAATATGTTCAAGTTGAATGTCAGTGGTCAGAGGTTTAATGAAATTTTCCCGGCTTTTTTTAATGTTTAGCTTCAAAATCCGAACGATGCAATCAGACAGTGTAACGAAGCCTTGAAACTTGATGAAAACGATGTTGATGCACTTTGTGACAGAGCCGAGGCTAATATACTTAACGAGCAGTACGATGAAGGTGAGTTCCTTTAATTTCACTACCAATTCAGATGCGCCAAACTTCTATTTTTACACTACATTGTAGGTTAGAAACTGCGCACACTCTTATCCTCTTACCTGAAAAGATTACTTTTTCTTGTTAGATTTGTCAAGTCTGCCTATACGTATATTTGGGTGTTTTCGTTTGACCACCTTTCAATACTCTGCATTCTCTAATCGCCATCATGTCAGCTAGTATGACAGTAAAAAAGAAAAAACAAAAGAAACGAAAGAACACTTGCATACTTGCATATGTAACGAGATTTTGATTTTAATATCGACAAACTTTTTCTTTCTTCACAGCTGTAAATGATTACCAAAAAGCAAAGAACATCAATGAGCACTTACACAAGGTAGGCCGGTGCAATATTTTCTGGATTTTCCCTTACAATTTTAGACAGATGAAGAAAAGTCTGTATGTGCGGATTTAAACCTTACAACCCCTTGTTTGTTTGTTCTTCCCAGGTTCAGGAAGGACTTGAAAGAGCCCTGAGACTACAAAAGCAGTCTAAGAAACGGGATTATTATAAAATATTAGGCTTGAAAAGGTAACGTTCTTTTTGTGCCAAACGCTACATCGTATTTAGCTCCCGTTTCTCTTGAGTATTGAAAGTAATTTCGTGATTTCCTTGGTCGGTGTTTAATTTGCCTTAGACTACTGGGGAGCTGGCCGCCGTTGGAATTGCGCTAGTCTGCAGAGTGGGAGGTCGCGGGTTTGGTCCTCGGGGCCGGACCAACACTCATGGAGTACTGCCTTTGCCTCGCAAACGGCTACATCCTCGCGCGGCTCGGAGTAGAAGTCATGGTCCCGTCTCCAGTAGGAGACCTAAAATCAGTGACCCTAATTAGTACTTTCTTGGCTTTGTCATTGGCTGAAAATCTCACGCCTCTCTCCCAATCAGAAACAATCACGACTCACCTGCTCCCGTGCTTTTTCCCGCGCTTTGCGTCAGCTAATCCCTTATCTGATTGGTTCTTATTTTTTTACTTGAATGCCGATTGGCCAAATTGATCACTTTTTGACTGTTTTTAAAAAGACGCTGTTATTGGCTATTTCCGAGTTCCAAAAACCCTCAGCTTTCAAATGAGACTAAGAGCAAAAATGAATCTTATTTGCATGAGAATTAAAAATCACTGTCATATCAAAAGCTTCGCGCTTGCCCTGGTTTAAAAGCAGAGCCTTGGGCAACGTTGAAATCTCATCACTTTTGCACTGTAACTCACTGGCCGTTTGCTTATTTTGCTTTTTAGGACGGCAACAAAGAGAGAAATAATGAAATCTTACCGAAAGTTAGCTGTGCAATGGCACCCTGACCATTACGAAGGCTATGATAAGAAAAAAGCCGAGAAAATGTTCATTGATATCGCAGCCGCAAAAGAAGTCTTGTCTGACCCAGGTAAGAGAAACTCGGTGCTCTGTGTTCTGACGGCTTTTCATTCGAACAGTTAATCGCAAACTGACCTTGGTCAAGAACATTTAGACTCTTTGTATCGTAAGTAGGTGACAAACAAACGCAACGCCACAGTATCGTACTGCTCATTTGAATTGCCACACTTTACACCAAGCTTAATTTAACAAGTTAACAAGGAGATAATGGCAGAAGAAAATGGAACTCACCTATTTACGTTTGGTTGGTTATTTAGTGGTTTTTCTTTCTTCCGACTCAGAAACAGAGCGATGACGTCGTCCTTGAAAACTTTGAAATTAGACAAACAACAACTGTACATGCGTAACATTCAAATTAGCAAACAAACTTCGCACGATTGCACGTGCACGAAAGACTCGTCAAGAACACACTTTGCACGTGCGCACGTGCGGTAAGAGTCAGATTCACAAAACAATAGATTTAACCCAAAGGTTACTTGCTATTAAAGAGGAAAGTTGAAAGTTGAGAAAGGCTTCGACGTTTGGAGATGGCCTCAGCAAGCGTCAGGAAACAAAGGAGACTTAGCCGGTTCACAGACCGTCTATTTTCTCGTAAGAGATCTTCGAGCGTGGCTAGACAGGCTAGGAGACTGGATAGACTCACATTTTTAGACATGGCTTCTCAGAAACAAACGTGCCTGTATTTACTACAAGCGACTTCAGTGAATAAAACTTATCTATTTTCTTTTCAACAGAAAAACGGGCGAAATACGACAGCGGTGAAGATCCACTCGACCCAGAAGCCCAGCAGGGTGGTGGTGGCCCTTGGCAACACGGGGGATTTCCATTCGGCGAAGGATTCCAGTTCAAATTTCACTTTAACTAAATTGTCACCCTCCAGTTCCTTAGATTTCAATTTATTTGAATTGATGTACCTGTGATGACAAAAGGGACGGAAAGGCTTCTTCCGCATGCAACTACAGCGATTAGAAACAATTATAACAATTTTATAGAACTATAATAGTTACGATGGTTATGAATAGTCATTAAATTATCGTAATTATTAAAGTAACCTCACAAAACCATTTACTAACTTAAGTCACTTTACCACTAGCAAGCTTTGCCTTGTCCTTTTGAATAGTTTCTATGTACGTTCAGAACATGGAAACTAGTAAAAAAAAAACTTCATTTATTTTGCGTTTTCACTGGCAAGCAAAGCTTGCTAGTTGAAATGTGGCTTAACCGGCATATCTTTGTGTTTCGTAAAATTTTCCGAGCTGAGAAATAAACTTTGTGGATAAATCTTTTCTTATAATCCTACTTGAGTTAACGTTTTGACGTTGAAATTGTACAGAGGTTTTGATATTCTTGTAAATTCTACGGGTGTAAGTTAACTTAGCTTCTTTGCTTTTGGTCTCGAGTTTACGATGTTCCCAAGCAACAGTTGCTATGTGAAATAGCCCGGTATCGTTAGAAAAAAAACTCAAGTCCGGAGAAGATACGACGATTTCTGTCTTGGATTCCTAAAAGGGAGATGGTATAACAAATTTTACGCATTACAGTTTGCGAGAAGTATTCCGTGTCACTGATCTACAATGTCAGTGAACTGTGTATGGGTATGTATTTATAGTTGTAAAGATCGATCAAGTTACGAGGTATTTTAGAATAAAAAATACACAAAAATACTTCGTTGACGTCTTTGCTGCTGCATGCAACGCTCGAGGACAAATAATTTCGTGGACAAAGTAAATACAATTTTCTACATCTTGTTGAGATGTTGAGAATTTAATACCGGTATATAAACTTTTCGATTACAAACATCGAAATTTGTTTTACAGCTTAGTAAATATCACTTCAACTCTTTTATGGCCCTAAAATAGCCATTATAATTATTATGTATGCCAACTCTATAACTATAAGTGAAAACGCTACAACTATAAAAGAATATTCTTTGCACATGAAAAATACCAATCTTACTATTCACCCAGATTTATATATACAAAAAATATTTCTCAAGTGCAATATGGGAACACCCGAATCCTTTCGTAGCAACTAACAATCTAGTGTAGACTTAACGACGTAGGCTAAATCGTAAGTAAAGAAGTACTTTAATACAATGCATCGGCTACATTCAAATCGGAGTACAAGAGCGAAGTTGATTCAAGTGAGACTTTGATAACCCCAGCTTGTGCTTTCTGGATGTTCATTAGCCCCCATATAAGGCATAGCTTCTATAAAATCATCCGATAGCCTCGATTATAGTATTGAAATCGGGCTTCAGGTGACTCAAAACTGAGTTAAGGATAGATGAAAAGTGTGGTACATGGCACAGACACGGAAGTTGAGAGAGGCGCCCCTCTCAAATTCCGTGTCTGTGCTAAATCTATCCTCGCAGCTGGACAACCCTCAGGCTGAAGGGAGTCTACAATCTTGGACAGAATAAAATGGAACAGCAAACCCTGCCATTTTCCTATCCTTGATTTCGGAGGGGGGGGGGGGGGGGGGTGGAGGGAGGGTTCAAATTTCCCATCCACTCTTGGCTTTACGTATCAACCACTTTTTAGAAGATTGTAACAGAAGATTGAAAGAGGTCTATGCACGTGACTTAGACTCGTACCCAAGGGGGGCAAGCCGGGGTAACAAGAGACTGGAGACAAGTGAAGTGTGCTCGTGACCCCTGATGTTTGCAATAAATATATGTATGTCTACAAATCCTCAATGGCTTTAAAGTTCACCAGGTATCGATGTTAACTTCGAGAAGCGGCGAACGTAGGCGCGGCTACTCAATCATCGTCAAAATCGGAAATGAAATCGTCATCAGTGAACGCTTGGACGCGTGTGGCCTGGGGTTGAGGTCTTTTAAACACTGGAGATTGAGATTGTCTAGCAGCTGAATATGAAATGAGACAAAGATATTACGTTTAGGCTTTCGTCGGACATGGGCACAGTCGGACATCGTCCGATGAAGGAATACTGTATTTGCAGCTTTGTCACGGTAAATTTAGGGAATGTTTTTAAAGCAGGTCTACTGTTCCTCTAAACTCTGCATGAAGTTCGTTTCATCGCAGATTCGAGTTTTGGGGTTTGTAAAAAGCGCCCAGGTCCACTCTGCAATTTTGGATTGGATTCTAATTTTACTGGATTTGTATTGTTTTTAATTGGATTTTCTAAAAACTTGTTAGGTAAAAAAGAAAAGGAGCCAGGTAAATAACTAAGGTTTCTCACCGGACGTTTGTTGTCCTCCTCTTCCTTGAACTGGTGCTCTGACAGAAAAAATAAAACAATCATTAAAACACTGATGCGGATAACTATAAAAACGGCGTTTTCGCCTCGAAAAGTGTTCCTTTTTGTATCGTTTTCTGGTTACAAGTAAACACTATCTCGGTCTACAAACGCTTATCATTAAAATAAATGGTAAACCGAACGCCCCTTGTTCAGAGAGGGCCTTTTTCAGATATCCGCATGGCCGCAGTGACACTCTTCTGGGATTACAAACTTCTATTTCAACCGCCTAAACATTCACACTTTGCCGGCGATTTCAAATTCACCCAATCTTGATACCTCGTTTTTCATTGGTGCGGGGGCCAAACGAGAGAAATACAAGGGGCAGTTTTATTTTGGCTGGCCGTTTTGTGAGTAAAGTTCGTACCAAGTCGGAAAACACGAGGTTCTGTGGGGAGTGGGGGTGTTGCTTGATGACTAAAACGAACGCAGCATTCAAGATATCTTCACATATTACTAGCGATGACAGAGGAAGAAAAAACTCCCTCTTCTTCCAGTCTATTCCATGTTTTACGTTCTTAGTTTTTTTGGGGGGCAACGTTAACAAATGTTCGCGCGCCTAACGTTTGATATTTAAAAACGGCGTTTAAGTTTAAATTTGTTCTAGAGTTATTCGTCCACATTACCTTGGGCCAGTTGACATGTCGTCTACTGAGGAAATGGAAAAGTCGCTGTCTACGTCATCTTCATTCTGCGGAACAAAATGAACGAAAATGTAAAGAAAATGCAAATAAAGGCAGGTAACTGAGGATACAAGAATGTGTTGACGTGTTTTTCTCACTTGTTGTCGTGAAGTCTTCTGTACAGTCGTTTGAGGCTCTCTACTCTCGTTTCCAGCCCCCTGGAAGTGAAGTGATACCCCGCCAGCTGGTTTCTTTACAGATGAGCCAAAGCTTAAACTCCGTTCCAATGATTCAGCCAACTCGCGAACCTTAAAAAATAAACCAAGTTACGAGTAAGTGAAGAGCAAGGGGAGGGAGCCGGGGGGGGGGGGGGAGGGTGGGGGTTGGGGGAATTAAAACATCAAGCAGGACCCAGGGGATCA
Source organism: Porites cylindrica (assembly GCA_964035525.1). Lineage (NCBI taxonomy): Eukaryota > Metazoa > Cnidaria > Anthozoa > Scleractinia > Poritidae > Porites > Porites cylindrica. Next base: position 35,223,065 of record OZ037783.1, read on the forward strand.
TACGAAATCCACCAAGTGAAAGGAAAGTGAAAGGTTTCGACTCGTCACGCAACGCACCTTCTCCCCGCCTTTCCCTCATTTGCTATTCTTGGGGAGAAGCGTTGTGTGACGAGTCACATACGGCTGTGTGTGGCTGAACTCACCTTTTCGCCCCGTGGAGCAGGTGTAGGGATTGTTTTAACTTCAGTAAGCTGTATTGGAACACAAGACAAATGTAAGTAGAGGCTAAAAGAAAGTAGGTTGTCCATGAACGAAAACAAAACACACGTACGCTTTAAGAGAAGGCATATAACTCGACGCCTCACCTCTTCAATTTCAGAATCAGAATCAAAGTTTTTCTGCGAAGGAATGTGAACTGCAACTTTATGCGTCGGTTGTGGGGGAGGTTTAGCAGCTTCCCTGTAAAGAGTGCACAAAATTACCGTTAGAGCAAGGTAGCCTTCCCTTATAACCTTGCTTTTCTTCAGAGTTAGTGGGGTATCACTCGCGCTAGTGGCGAAGCTACGAGACGCTAAAAGCGAGGACGGCGGCAGTTAAGACCTAAAGGAATCCCTGAATACCGTTTAGACGCGCTAATCTCCGAGCTACAGAGTAAGACCTTTTTAGCCTTTTGTTTTCCTAATTCAGACCATGTTATGTTACCCCAGATAACTAAATGTTATCCTATCTACGTGCATTTACATGGATAATTTACGAAAAGACGAAAGGCAAATTTCCTTGAGAACATACGGCATATAAGCTCACTGTACTCACTCTTCCGAATCCCAGTTGGACTCGCCTTCCTCTTCCTCTTGTGAACCTTCTGTACCACTCACTTCCTCTTCAGACTCGCTCAGTGTCCGTTCCGTCACAGATGTACCACTGAAAGAACGGTCTGTAACGGTTGTCACGCTAACGGTCATGTCACCGCCGCCAGTAGTAGAGCTACAGTAGTGCAGAAATAGTAACGCTACACATTACAAAACTTCAATGAAGACAGCGCGTGACAAAAATTGTTGCGAGCCGAGGTCTTATCTTTTTGAACCAAAACGTGCACTGGTAGTCACGCAACACTCTAATTTGGGGAGGAACGTTGCGTGATGATCCAAGTAACAGCTGCTTGGGAGGCCATCACTTAAGAAACTGAACAAACTAAATTCTTGACAGACGGAAATGAAAATAATACTTCTTTGATGGTCATACGAAAGAACAGGATATAAAATTTAAGGGCCAGAAACAAAATCAGAAGTTGTTTTTAAAACGCTAGAACAAAAACAATGTTTGTTTTATAACAGAAAAATTTGCCCCCCGTTGCCTCAAATTAAATTATTGATGGTCAAAAATCTTTTAACCAAACGAAAATAGAAATAATATTCTGTTAGATTTGAAATACAGGTCAGAAAAGGCAAATTAAACAACCGTGTTTTGAAGAAGATGCAACAACTTAGGTTTCAATTTTTAAATTAATTTTAAAAACATTAAGCCCCCAAAAATACTTGATACAAAAGTTATACTACGATGTTCAATGGTATGTCGATATTAACTTCCCCTTAGATTTACGATATATCTTTTACGTCGTATTCTTACTTTGAGAACTCAAGACTCGAGAGCAAAAACTTATCGGTTTTTAACACATTCAGGTAAATAAAACCCGCCCACAAAAGCAGCAAAAAAAGGAAAACTTCCACTCCCAATTTCTTTAAAACAAACTATATCTTTAACTTTAAGTTTTATCTTGTTAAGGCCACCGTTAAGGTCACTCTAATTTTCAGTAACTATCCGGAATTTCTGGGACATAATTGTTTACTACTGAAGCAAACAATTACTGGCGAAGCAAAACCTTGATTAATTTTTTTCGTAAAAGTTACTCACACTTTGACATTCAATTCAGAGTTTGTGTTCCCCATCAGAAGTTCTCAACAACGCTGGTATTTTTAGTTTGAGAACACAGTAAAGCTGAACAAAAACTCCAGCCAGCATGAACAACGCTCTTTGAGAATCATGCATAAAAATATCATTATTTCGTATGCTTCAAAGTTTTCACCCGGAGTGGACAGGAAATGGGGGGCTGGTGTCAATACCAAAGTAATCGATACTCGGTCCCAATCGTTGTCAACTACCTTGCTTAGGGACCTCTGTAAGTTTTGCTGCAAATCTATTTCCTACATATGCCCTAGTCAGGAACGCGAAGGTCTGCAAAACGGCTACTAATAAAGGCTACTTGTCCATACACACCAAAGGTAACTTTACTCGCCTCATCGTATATATTTTTTGTTATAAACTCTGTTTTAGATGTTTTCCTTTTCACGTGACAATACGAACTATGGGTGAACAAAACTTACCCAGTCGACCCTAGGGTTCCTCTAAGAGCAGGTGACTTCCGGCCTTGTTGCAGCGAGGCGGAAGTTCGCACAGCGGTAGCAGTAGTCTTGAAGGTGGGACGTTTGTTTGAGGGAGAACTGGCGCCGATAGTTCGGGAACTCGCTGCCGGTGTGCTAGCGCTAACAGGACCAGTTTTTGTGGGAGCTGAAGAAAAAGCGGTAAACTGTTATATAATATTTATTCCACACCACTAATGTCTTACGTAAGCAGGAGAAGGCAAAGACGCACTGCGAGCCACAGGCTACCCACCAAGTACCCTTGTGTGCTGAGTGTCCTGCCCTTGAGTGGAAGAGAGGTTGCAGTTGACCATGATAACCTCACATTTTTCCAACTTTAATTAAAGAGTGTTCTTTTGCATATAAGTGACACAGAGCTTTTACGTAAAACAAAGTAATCGCCAGCGTCGCTTCCATTCAAAGGCTTCCATTCAAAGGCTAGTTAGCCAATTTCCGAGTTACCCCAAGCCTCTGTATCAAAGCGAGTCTCAGTATGAAGCCATTGATATGAAAAGTTTTCATTCTCATGCAAATAAAACAATGCACTTAGCCTCGTTTTGAAAGTGAGGGTTTTCGAAACTCAAAAATTGTCTATTAGGTTCACTGACTCCATACCTGTTAAACCGGCGTTTCCTTCTCCAGAGGCATTACGTCGGTAAGTCTTCTTAACTATTTCCTCTACCTCTTTAACACACCTTCAAGGTAGAAACACCAGTTATAAACTCACTTATGATAAGTGTTATGAAGTTAAAATGCTCCTGCGTAACGACAACCTATCAATCAGCATTGCATTTTGAGGAAATTCTACACAGGTTTCCAGAACCCGGACGGACATGTCAGTGAGAGAGACATAAGAAGGATCTCATTTTCAGGGTCTCTTCACTTTACTCCCCTGGGTCGAGTTGTTCAAAGCTGGGTTAAGATAACCCAGGGTTAGTGCGAGATTTGGATTAAGATTTGAAAGCTTAAAAAAGCATTTCAGTTTTAATTCTTTTTGTCTACAAGTTGATGATCGGAAGCTCTAAAAATAACAGAGAAAATTATCCGAGAAAATACTTTTGAACATATGAAAAAGGAAACTCGGGTTAAGCGCTAATCGGTCTTCGAACAACTGGGCCCTGGAAAGGAGGCTGGTATAACCGGAAAACCTAGGGGTGTCAAACTATCATCATTATCATCATCATCATCATCATCATCATCATCGTCATCGTCATCGTCATCGTCATCGTCATCATCATCAACAACAACAACAACAACAACAACAAAATACATTTAACAAACGGAGACAACAACTTTCAACTTACTGTTGTCTAATTTCAGCATAATTCTTGATTTTCTACAAGAAGAAATGGAAAATTCGGTTAGAACAGATGGTGATTCACGACAATTTTGTCCACAGAGGGTCTTTATTTCCAACGAGAGTCGCATTTACTATATGCGAAATCAAAAGAAAATTCAGATAAGATTTGATCTCCAGATTTTAAAAATTTGTTCAGCTTACACAAAATCGACCGGTTGATGATGGCGGAACTGCACTTTCTAAGAATTTTCTTTTCTTTTGAAACCTTCTTCAACTCACCTTACTCCGTGCTTGCCTCTCAGTTCTAAGCGCTGCCATTTTTTCCTCCATCTTCTGTGAAGACATCCGCGCATTTTGCTATCGGGGAAAAAAAATCGTAATTCAGGAACTCTGTTTCAATCAGATGCACAAGATAAAAAGGGATAGGACTTCTTGCAGTGTATCACTCCCTTAGGCAGGGGTCAATGTTGCTTTGAAATCAAAAGAAAAATGGAGCCCAGTTCAACATCTTCAGAGATGTGTTTTGATCGGTAAGCACGAGTTGAGATTTATAAATGCCATACCTTACAATTCCGAAGGATCTGCCCCCTTCCCCCCTCCCCCTATGCGAAAAGAATAATGACTTAAAGGGGGCATATGCTTAAAATTAGCAATGAAAATAGATAGACTTTCTAATTGATACTTACACCAGACAATCCTTGTTTGGCGAGTTTTTGATCAAGTATCTCGCCAATCTCTTGTCTACACGCTTGTAACTCCTCTGGTCTGTGTTTGAAACGCGCTTCAAAACAAACAAAGAAAAAATGGGACAAAAGCTAACGTTTTACGTCATTTCTCAAAGCGCTTTCTAACTGAGAGTCTCAGTCAACAGTTCTGCACCGATTCGCTTTGATTGGCTGAAGATATTAGCCTTGACGCCTTATCAACTACTCAGGAGTAAAATCTAAGCCCCATGTGACTTGTTGTGTTGCTTGCAACCGTTTGTCCGCTCTTTTCCCGTGGCTGTCTGTCATATTCCTGCGCTTCGAATGAAACTGGCAAGATTTTAGGGGATCAACCAATGAAATTGCAGATTGGTTTATATTAACCAATCACAGAAAAGTCTCATTTGTTTCCCGCTGGCCTCACACATCTGATTGACCACTGGACATCTCTTTGAGATCGAAAAATTTGTCGCTGCTAGTTACCAACTCAGCAATTTTAGGATAAAAAATTAGGCCCTTTCTGCTCAACCTTGTCCAAAACGATTACACTACAGCATAAACCGAGCAAACTTTCACATTAACTAAAGCAACTGGCAATCTGTTTCATGTCTTACTGATTATAAGCTGATTGTGAGGAAAAGGGCGAAACTCGCCGGCTTCAAGTGTAGCTGTTCCCTAAAACAACAAAATAATTCATCAGTTTAGATAAGAAACTTAAGAATTAACGGACACACTTTACTTAAGATTAACGCGGTGAGAAATTTACACCACTTACCCATTCAGAACTTGACACGCCCCTAGAAAAGAAGAGAAACTAATTGGAAACAGGATTCCAAATGAACTGAAAGGTTATTTATATTTATCACAAACAACCTGGAAAGAAATCAAAGTCTAATATACTTTGCAACCAGCTATCCCATAATACAAGAGAAATGTGAAGGAAACAAAACCAAGTACTTAACTAACAAAGTAACAAGCTTTAACTGCCTGTAAGCTCATGACTTTGCTAAAACAACACATTCACCTTTCCTTGCGGGGCCACAAATGAGTGGGAAAAACAACATTAAAAGGCGTTCCCCTTTCTAAGACATAAGTTTCGTCACTTTGCAACGCGTGTGAATTTTAAAGTATTTCTAGCGCTCCTGTTTTGCTAGAAGATCACACTTACTTGTACTGCGTGCAATGCACGTGCTCAAAGGATGTTACGAAGAATGCTTGCTTTTTCTGTGGCTTGCTGTGAACGCCAGCGTTGTTGTTAATTTTCTACTTGAAACATTTGCAAAACTACTAAACATTGGGTAGAAATATAAGAGGACAAGAAACTTACGATGTCAATTCCTTGATTTCGAGTTCACCACTCTCCAAACTGTCATTCCCGTCAACTTCATCGATCTCACTGAAGTAAAACGAATAGTCTGAGTAACTTCAAATTGTGAGGGGAAGTGTGTGTCAAAACTGGACCATCTAAAGACTGACACTTTAATAAAGTTACTACTATAACTACTACTACTCTAACTTCTGAGGCTGTGTATGAAATCCTAAAGTGCTACCACTGAGATGAAAGCTACTGAGCAGTACTTGCCTGTGGTAGTGTCATTTATTATGCTGTACAAGGTTGTTCTAACTTTTGAGTCTGTTGATGAAATCCTGAAGTGTGACAATTCAAATGAAAGCTACTGAGCAGTCCTTTCCTGTGGTACTGTTCATATCACGATATGGTGTAGTTTAAAAAATGACTATAGATATTTACACTTTTGGTATGACAGGAGCCTCTACGGCAGGGGCGGGAGACTCTTCTTCAGTTTCGGATTCACTTTCCTCAAAATCTGTAAAGAGGACGAGAAAATGAAGAGCAAATTAAAATTCCTCAAAAATTTCCCTGAAGATTTCCCTGAACGATAGGGCGTTCACAGGTTCATTTGGATGCCTTTTCTAACACACGTCCAACAGTCATGGGACGAATTTGAAGGAGTTTGGAAACAGGGCCCCAGGGGGCCGTTTGTCGAAATTACCGGGCCAAAAATCGAATATTCAAATCAAAATATAAAGAATGAGAGCTTGGGGGCCTAGCTAAGAAACCAGTCCATTTTGTTTTATTGACTGATGATTTTATCATGTTGTCTACAAAACTATTGAAACCTCGATCTTGAACGTAAACAACAAAAGATTTCCGGGGTCGTTTTTTAACTGGCCTTTCCAGAAACAGGCCCAAGATCATCCTCGGAGACCCAGGGGCAGATAAAGGGGGCGAGGGAAAGTCTAAACGGGCGGAAAAATACATACGGAACGAAAAAAAGTAAAGAATGGCGAGAAAAGCCCCTGGGGACAATGTCTTACCAGACTAGTTCCAAACGGTCGCCCCCGTTCTGGCTTCTGATTGGTGCCAGAAAACTTGTGTTTTTCTGGCACCAATCAGAAGCCAGAACGGCGGCGACCGTTTGGAACTGGTCTGGTAAGACATCGTCCCCAGGGGCTCTTCTCGCCGTTCTTTACTTTTCTTCGTGTCATATTTTTCCGCCCGTTTAGACTTTCCCTCGTCCCCACTATCTGCCCCTGGGTCACCGAGGATGGCCCAAGATATGAAGTTCGAAGTGTTAACCACCCGGGGTTAGGGTTAGGGTTACTACGCCTCCACTGTTTGGAAACAACAAGACTAACAAACCTTGACTTTTGTCCGTGGTTAAAGTCGATTCAAACGATGCAGAAACACTCGTCACTGGAAAAAGACAAAAACAAACAAAAAACAACAACTTAACAAATCGTTAATCTGTAATTCTAGGAATGCTAATGCTGTAGGGGAATTTAACGTTTCCTGTGCGAGCAATTAACATCAAAGCGAAACAAAAATATCGCAGGTTGAATTCTTAAAAAATTATGTATAGACTTACAGGTTTTATCGCCAGCAAGAGCCAGTTTCGGAGCGTAGAAATTCAACCCCTTGTCCTTCCATCCCGGAACGTTCTTAGACTTTGAAACATATGATCTTATAACAGGAAGACTCCCAGCTTCGAGAACATGATATTGCTGTGTTCCGGGCAGAGGCTTCTGCGAGCAGTAGAACATATAATCAAGGCGGTATTCTGAACTCGGTGGGGCCGACCGTGCGGATATGTATTGACGCCAATACGGGGATCCCCCGGCAGCGAAGACGTACAGCGGGTAGGTAAAGTTCCCCGAGGGTTTTATGAAGCCGGTAAACGCGTAAACGTTGGACCATTCGTTCGAGCCGTCGGAAGATTGACGCCAAAGTCGGTACTGGCCTTGTTTGTTTTGGTTGGTGGATACGTAGAGAGTGATGGAGTCTCCTATAGAAATGAAGCTACACTTAAAAGATGTTGAAGAGGAAAAAACCAGCAAGATGAAAAGAAAAGAGATGTTTCGTATGTCCAAGTAGTTTTTCTTTATTGCATAAACAGACAAACTAAACTTCTTATCACTTTCCAAATAACAGGGATACCTATAGTCGTTTTTCAACGAAATAACAACAAAAAACCCTCTTAAACTGCATCATTGCTTCATTGCACTTTCAAGATCAGTGGCCACACTAGTTTTTCTAGTTATTAGTTCCTAAGCTCTCGCCAAAATGTTTGCTGTTTCCGTTTGGCGGGAAACTTGGCAACTGGGCCATAACATGAATTCTGTGTCAAGCGGTTAGTTTCCTCTCTACTGTAGTACAAATTGCTTTTTATTTTCACACTTTTCAGTTTTAACTTAACATTCGCACTTATATCAAGTACCTGCAGTTGTTACACTCTTCTCTGGAGATTTGGCTCTTTCTCGTTCAACTGGTTCAGCTTAGAAAAGGAAATCAAAACAATACGAACTTTAAAAAAAGTAACGAAATAATATACAAGCAGCGCTATAAATACAAAAGGAAGTGGAGTCAAAGCGTATATCCACATGCAATTCTCTGACCGTGTATGTTAGCTAAACCAACCAGGAGCTATGAAAGGAAAGTTTTATCTCCGTTTGGAAACCAGTTATTCTCCTTTTTGCTTGTCTAAATCAAAAGGCCACTTTCGAGTTCCAAAAACCCTCACTTTCAAAATGAGGCTGGGTACACAACCTTTCTTGTGAAAACGAGTTTTATTTGCATGAGAATGAAAAATGATTTCCATATCAAAGGCTGAGCACCTACTCTTGTTTTGAAACAGAGGCTCGGGGGAACTCGGAAATGGCCTATATATTCAACTGAAGTTCATTAGAAAATTGCTCTACAGGTCCGATGCATAAAAACAAACAAACAAACAAAAAACAACAACAAAATCATTGTTGTCGTGTCTTGCATGCTAACCTTGGACAGGACTAGTCTGCCTAGGAGCAGGGACGGGAGGTACAGATGCTGCGGAGACGACAAAAGAAGAGAACGTGAGGGGCTGTGAAAAAGATTGTTACTGCAGTCTAATGTTTGGACAACTTCTGGCGGAAGTCATTTTCTAGGTAAAAGACACGTCATTGGAACAATCTATACACCTAAGTCGAGAAAGAAGAGAAAGAGGCTTCAAGACGAAGCTCCGCAGTCCATCACTATAAAAGTTTACACCCGAGAATCTATGAATGGTGACTAAAACGAACTCCTTACAGAACTCAGGGTGTCGTTCATAGGTCCCGACTGCAAAGAGCAAGAGAAAACAATTCCGATACGCAAATTACTTGAAGAGGAGTAGTTCCATTACGTACCAAGAGCTGCTGGCGGTTGAGCGTTGAAGGTGTATTGTACCTTATCTGTTTCCACCTGGCAATAAATAAAAAAGCAAGAACATGTTACACAAAACAAGACCTGACAGCATCGCGAGTACAGCATGGAAATGGCTTATGACTGGGCGCATTGATAACGAAAGTAATTCTATAGCCATAGAAAATTTCAGTTGGCCAGATGTTGAATTTTTGCAACAAAAATTTGTTGGACGAATTAGAAGTGTAGCCATCAGCATCGCCTCTTCGATCCTATCATGAACATATCCCACCAAGGCTCATCATCATCATCTCCACCATTATAGTCGTCATCATTATTATCACCACCACCATCATCTTTGTCATCATTGATCATCATTGATCATCATTAACAACATAATCATAATCACCATTAACATCATTATTGTTATCACCACCAACACTGACCACTTAAAAAACCTTCATCACTTCCCCAACCTTGCGTTTACCATGATAATCAACATTCCATTATCATCATCATCATTGCGTCAAGATCATCACCATCATCATGCCACGATGACCAGTATCGTCGTCATCGTCGTCGTCGTCGTCGTCGTCATCATTATCATCATCATCATCGTCATCATCATTATCATCATCATCATCATCATCATCATCGTCATCGTCATCGTCATCGTCATCATCATCATCATCGTCGTCATCGTCATCGTCATCGTCATCGTCATCGTCATCATCATCATCATCATCATCATCATCAATATTATATTCATGTTCATTGTAGCTTACCTTCTGTGAATCCAGCGCTTTTCTGAGGTCTTGTACTTGCTGCAAAAAGAAATTTCAAATTGTAAGAACAATAGTGATAACAATTTGTAGGTAGAGCATGGAGTTGACAATGACGTTTCGATAACCTGTGCGGTAGTCATCTTCACAGTCACTGACAGTCACTGTCAACAACATTCCTATTCAGGACTAACCTCAGCTGGACGGTCATGCTCAACCTACTTATCAAATGGCTCCTGGATTCAAACCTTTCCCAGTGATGACGATGATGATCAGAGGAAAGAACTTGAATAATCGCTCTCACCGAGTTAAGCATCTGTATTCTGTTCTCATAGTCTTCAGAGAGCTGGCCCTTTTCTAGTCTTTCATTCTTTAGGTTTTCTTCATACTGACTTAACATCTCCTGAAACTACAAAGAAATGCTCTTTTTCAATCCATTGTCGACTTAAATTTTAATTTGTTTTTGCTTCATTACTGCTACAATCAAAGAAAGATGTCAACTTCGTGCCCTTTGCAATTTGCTGTACGTGGTGGACTATGATGCCCTATTTTCATTCTGTCATCAAGTGAAACATTTCCGTCACATACCCTCGCCATCTCCTCTCTGTGGTCTTTCTTAGACTTATCTTCCCGAGCTTTAAACTTCTGTTGCATCTTCTGCATCTCCTTTTGTAAATTTTGCTGTGTTTCCATCTGCATTTGAATTACCTACAGTAAACAAGATTAGGCAAAGAACTTCTGTTTATTACCATGTACAAGGTCGTTCTAACTTTTGAGTCTGTGGATGAAATCCTGAAGTGTTACCATTCAAATGAAAGCAACTGAGCAATACTTTCCTGTGGTACTGTTTACTATGCTCTACAAGGTGGTTCTTACTTTTGAGTCTGTGGATGAAATCCTAAAGTGTGACCATTCAAATGAAAACTACTGAGCAGTACTTTCCTTTGGTACTGTTTATTATGCTGTACAAGGTAGTTCTTACTTTTGAGTCTGTGGATGAAATCTTAAAGTGTTACCATTCAAATGAAAGCTACTGAGCAGTACTTTCCTAGGTAATGTTTACTATGCTGTACAAGGTGGATGTTAACTGGATAAAAAGCCTACTTACCCTGTCCTCTAACTGAGCTAAGGCTTGCTGGGACATTTCACCTCTGCTGGCCTTTGCTGGAGAATCGGTTTCATCATCATCCTAAAAAACAATAGCATGTATCACATGAACATTGTATAATAATGAAGGAAATTAACTTAACAGGGGTTGTGTGGGTGAAGCTGATCTTCTCTAACTCTATGCCACTCGTGGTCAATAAAATAGAAAATCAGTGAAACATGTCAACTCGGCCACTTCAGTGAACTTACTCTTATAGATCCCACCATAGATATTCTTTGTCCTGGAATAAAAGATAAAGTAATAAAATTTAGAAACATCGCAGACTCGTGCATAACAAGCTGATCTGCAAGGAAAGTTGACGCATAACATCATGTTTTATTTTTGGCTGTTAGTTAAGCAACTGCTCAAAAGAGAAGTGAACAATAAATTATACGTTTACAAAACTAGGACATGATATTTTGATATTGCAAGTTTACTTACTCAGTTGTTCCTGCAGGGCACTCACTTTCTGCCAAAAAAAGGCAATACTGCTGTTTACTACTTCGTTTTTTGTAAATATTGCTCTTATGAACACCAATAGAGATCACAATGACATTTCTTATTATGATGCCAAGAAATCCTGTCTTCACATATTATTATTTTAACAATAAGGTACAAGAGTGGAGAATTTCAGTTTTGGTCTCAGGAGAGCATAGGTAATGGTTTAAGAGGAGCAGACAAGTCTACATACCTGGACACAGTCAAGAAAAAAAAATCACTTTTAATATTATTCTCTCTTGCACATAGTTATCTTAGTGGTGTATTTAACTCACCTGAGAATATTCATCTCTTTCTGCTTGCATTTGCATTAGATCATACTGGTAACTTCTTTTGAACTCGGCCATCTCTTGCTGAAATTACAATAAAAAATAAACTAAGGTGAAAATAAATAAAAAGACAAACAAAAGAAGATAAATAGATGTTTTCATTTCATTCTATAAGCATTTATCTGGTTCTTGTATTGAGGTCTCGCCTAGACTCCTACATAACCTAGCTGAGGCTGTTTCTCAGAAGTTTACATTTCAACACCTTGATCTTACTTGTCCTGCCACTTGAATTCTTAATTTAATTTTGTTGTATTCATAAGAAATATTTATTTCTTACATCAGGACAGCATTAAAAAAATAGGCAAAGGATGGTGTCATGAGCAGTAAGGTAGAGTGAACAGTTTTGAAGTTAGGGGAGGAAAATACAACTTCTGTATGCAGGTGATGTACAACAATATCAAACTGAAGGAAAAAATGACCTGTTGTTCAGCCTTTTCTTCCTCTTTCCATCTTTCAAACATCAATCTGAGTTCATCAATACTCTGATGCTCGGCTGTCAGCCTATTTCTCTGTTACAAAAAAGAAACAGATTTTAAAGTGCTTTTAAATTCAGTACAGTTTTCTTAAATGCACAAATTGAGCTTAAAAATACTCAAGCTGGGCACGCTACACGTACAGGGAGAACAAGCTTTTGTCAAGATTTCAAATGAAAAATTTAGAGAGGCATACAGACAAGTTTACAGGAAAAGCAAATGAATGTACCTGCGATTCTGTTAGCTTCTTCTCTTCACTTAGTTCCTGCTCTGTTTTCTGCAGTCTTACTTTTATCATCTCTAGCTCTTTTTCAAGATTATTTTTCTCTTGCTCTGTCATGCCAGGCTTTGACTCGACTGTGACTGCACCTACAGATCTGATGGGTGCTGAAGACACCAACATTCCATTCATCTTCTTGGAGTACTCTTCATGACGTCTTGTTACATGGGATATAACATACTCATGGCTAACAAATGATTTGGCACAACAAGGACACTGGAATAAAGAAGATGAAGAGAGTTATAAGAAAAAAGCAATGATGGAAAATGACCGGGAGAAGTGGTTGGCAGATAAGTTATTACAAGTTAAAGAGAGTAAAAGGATAATGTTATGGAAAAGGAAAATTATTAAGGAAGATAACTCATGTAGTAAAGCAGGAAGAAGAGGATAAGGGGAAAGGGAAAGAGAAAGTGGGTGAGGGAAAGTGAAAAGTAAAGAACAGGAGAGAGCAGGGACAGGAAACAAGGAAAACAATAGAAACAGAGAGGTTAGGAGGGAGGAAGAGAGGGAAAAAGAGAAAAAGAAGAAAAATAGGGAGGTGAAAAGAAAGAAAGGGGAGAAGGTGGGAGCTACAAAGTTAAGCATTTTAAGGAAAGAGGCAAAAAGTGAAGGGAAGGAAGAGGAAAAGGACGGAAATAAAAAAAAACTTGAGGTAGAGTAACTAAGGAGATGGTGGGAGGAACAGAATGGAAAGGAGAGAGGGACAAAACAAAGGCAACGGGGGGGAGGGGAAGGGGAAGAAAGAAAAGGGGAAGGGAGGGAAGGGAGAGGAGGAAGAGAGGAAGTAGAAGAATGAGAGAAGGGTAAAGAAAAAGGAGGAAATGAAAGCAGCGAAGGCTGACAATCATAACCATGATGTAATATGGGAAAGGGACAAAATGAAGGGCAAAAGCTTTAGAGCATAGGGGTTGGAACAAGAGCAATCAGAAGAAGGTACCGTGGGAATGTTGAGCAGTACCTTGTGTTGTCCACTGGCTCCAGCTCTCATCAGCAGTTGATATTCAGCAATCCATTTCTTTTGTTTCTGACATTCTCTCTTCAGTTTTTTGTAGGCTTCTTTTTTTTCCTCCAGCTCTGTTTTAGCTTTTTCAACTTCCTGCATTCATTACCAACATAAAAACAGACATATATTAAGACTGATGATCATAGCTCAGTTAGAACTAGGTAAATCCAGTGATCACTGGTCCAAAGAGTTTTGTTTTTGCCTCTCAAGGTTAGCCAGGTCCCTTTACTGGGGCTGATCACCAGTGGGGCTTATGGGTTATCTTTAGCACACCAATTTTAACTTCAGAATTTATACAATCTGTTCCATCAGTGATGTAAATAATAATCAAACTTTAATCTGATTATTTTACCTCCAGAGAATCTTGGAGAGTCTTGTTCTCTGCTTCAAGGTTGGCTGAAAGGAACTGCTGAGAATGCTACAGGAAACATAAGGATAAACAACTGAGAATCACTAGAAACCAGGAGCCACCCTTGTCTCACAAACTCTGGCTGATTGAGCAAAAATTTTAATGGCTTAAGCAAAGGCATAAAATCAATGTGTTTTGTGAAAACCGTTAATATCTGACTTAGAAATTGTGACCACTACACTTAAGATCATAAAGTTCTTCACTCTATATCTTTTAATGACTCCTCTTGACGATTGTTCTTGTTGTCAATATACAAAATCACGAACCCAGTATATACTCATTTATATCATTTCTATTCTTCTTTATGCATCACAATCCCTTACCAGAAGATACTCAATAATAAGCTGGGCCAGTTTAAACATCTTGATGTAGTTGGGATCGTATCCTACACCCTGTGATCCCTGTTCAAACCAAAATGTAGTGGTTAGAAACAATACTAATGTTTTTCAATTAACCCTTTTGCCTCAAGAGTTACCAAAACCAATTTTCCCTTGACCATATCATGATAACCAGAGAAAAAATGCTTTGATCTTTTATCAAATTCTCTTCTCTTCTTTATCACTAATCTCCTAGTCAGTGTAACAGTAATGTATAGTCAGGTAAGTCTGAAACGTTATTGGATCAAAAGAGATTTCTAGATAGCTGACCACCTACCTACCCCTCCCTTAAGTCAAAATTAACACTTACTTCTCACTTAGGGAAAAATTGTTACTTAGAGGAAGAGTAGGTGAAACTTCAATTGATCCAAGTTATTTGTTTGTGATGTAAATGACAGTCAGAGGCCTAATACTATTGTATTGAGTTTTTACTAGTGAAATAAAACAATCATTAGAGGCCTGTATCAAATGTAACTCAATATAATATTGATTCATTATTTGAGTAGGAATTTATTATACTGTTTGATAATCCATTAACCAAGTTGATTTGTTTGCAGGATTGGCATAAAAGAGATGTACTTGTGACTCAAATTAAAAGTATTGATTGGTCTTAACTTGGATGAATAATTAATTTTCTAATAAATTTTACAAATTTACATTATCATGAATAAATGTTATGAATGCACTCACCAGCTCAGCCTCAATGTTACAGAATGTGATATGCATAATGTTGTCTTGTAACGTCTTCACATCCATTTCTCTTAAGATGCGGTCAACATCTACAGATGCTAAAGTTTAAAATAAAAATTTCACAACTATTAATATGTAATGTCCTGTGAAACAGGATAGGACGGTAATGAAATGAAAAACTTAATTATTTGACTTTATTTTGTTCCTAAAAAATAAAATTTTGAAATTTCCTGATTAATGTAAAACCACTAGCATCTTTCAGACACCCAAACAATATATCTTTCTTCATTTTGACAAACAGGTCTTCCCTATCAAAACAATGTGAAACACAACAAAATGGCTAGCGCACATGGGTACAGTGTTAAAATCATTCTATCATCAACTTGAACTACAAGTCCATTGAACTCATTTTATTATTAGTGCCTGAGTCTTTATCTATGAGTGCAAGAAAACCCGAAGATAGGTTGCAAAAAAAACACAAAATGTAAATACAGCAACAAACTGTAAACAATTTCTCACCAAGCCTTCGCCAATCAACTTTTTCTTGCCGTCTTCCAAACGAAAAATTCATACCTTCCAATAAAAAGAAAACTTTTGCACAAATGACCTTACTAAAACATATTTTCTATTCACAAAGTGTAATAATATTATTTTAAACCTTGGGAATAAAAATAATTTGCATGGACAAGTCAAAACATTATTGGCAACACTTTTACTAATCCTTGATTGGTATGCAGTCGGTATGCCATAAATTATTAAATAAAAGGAAAGAAAACAACTTCTTTGGCATTGAAATCTGTCAATAAAAAATTGTTTTTGAAGACCCACACTTATTAACAATAAGGTTTTTTAACAAATCAAACTTATACTAACATCAATAATGACAAAAAATAATGTCTTGACCGCACACATCATAGAATTAAACCACAGACTTTCAGTTCACATGATTACTGTCTTGAAGAGTTTTTAAAGTTTATTTGAGCCTTCATTAAAATTCAAAATTGTCTGTAAAGAAGTGTAAACAGTTTGATTATTTAACTTCAAAAACGTAAGGACACCATGTACTTTCTTCATGGTGTTATAGAATGACGTGCTTGAATTTAATGGCTTCCTCTACACAACAGTGACAACACTGAGAGCATCACAACAGCCACTGAACAACCTCTCCACAAAGGCCATTTTAGAGAAAATGGTGTACAAACTGACATACTCCTTCCCTTTCTGTCCCAAGTGTGACTAACATTAATTTTCTCTGACAAGATCTATACTTCAATAAAGGAAAAGGTTATGAGAATTTAAGAAATGATCACCGATAGGAAAACGCTGTGATCTTTCATCAAATTCTCTCTACTAATCCTTTAAGGAAATGTATGGAGATGAGTGTGGAGAATCGGAGGTCTGGAGAATTTGTAAGTGGATACTAGGGCTTAAAGGGTTATAATTATTTTTGTGACATTTTTACTTTTGCCACCGCCAGGTGGTTACTTAAGTTCCCTATTTCATTCTGATCTGTCCCAGGAGGTCTCCCAAGTCTGTCCCCAAATTAGCTGTTGTACAAAGGTTCAACTGTACATTCTCTGTACACAAGAAACTTCAAAACTTGAGCCAAGACAACTACGGTTATACTGGCCATGGACTCGTTGTTTTGTAGTTCCTTATCATCACAGGCAAATTAAATAATGCCCAGCTTTTCCCACCTTTTCAGGAGATCACTACGATGTAACTACTGTGAAAAGGTAAAACGCTTATCTTTTGTATGCACTGATAAAGTGCCATACACTTTTAAAGGAAATCGGGAGCCATAGAAAAGACGATGCGTAACAATAACATCATCTACAGGGAATTACTTTGCTTTCTGAAAGAAAATCTTTGCAGCCACATTCTTTTCACTCTTAGAGAGAAAATATATTCAAATACCAAGAAACATCTCTTCAATATCAATTTGATAACTGTTTTCACATAACTTATACCCTGTGGAACACGCCTCCAAACCGTTCATGAAACATAAAGCGATGGCCTTTTCAAAGGTCAATTTAATTTGTTTTATAGACTTGACAATGAGCTTGTTAGCTCTCATTACGAGCCACTGCAAGTTTAACGCTCCCTTTTTTACACAGCGGAATTGGCTCGAAGTCATACAAGCTTAATTTACTCAGACGAAAAAACAAAAACTTACCGTTACTCATGTTAGGGGAGAATTCAGATAATCTTCTTTGTGTAGTAGTTCATCGGTGTGGCAACGAATGGATAAATTACTCACAAACAACATCACTGTCGGCAATCGAGAGGAAACGAGGATGGCATATTTTCAAATTCCCCGCGAGCTGACCATAGTAAAGCATATTATGACAACAAACACTGATCTCAGCAAGATAAAGACCAAAAGGTTCACATCTTCACTAAACTTCGGTCCGATGAACTCGAGATTGCCAAACAACAAAGTCTGTCACGGTGATTTTTTCTACAAGAAAGAATGTACCAAGTTCTAAGCAAACCGTGACTCACGGCAAGGACGCCAAACAACTCTCCCCAGATCTCTTCCGTCTATGAAATATACCATATCCCGTCCGAGTAGGGGTCAGTTTAGTCTATATTAACTATTGTTACGTAAAAATACGAAATTTCTTTTAGAACTCTTTACATATGGTAGAGAGGTTTCTAATGTTCTTAATTAGACATCTTGAATGATTTTTCCTCTTTCTGAAAAGAACTACATCTCAACATCCGTCAAGAGAGGTTCGTGACTTTACCCCTCCCCGGTTGTGCTAATTTCCCGCGCTCGCCATCTGTGGTTTTCAAAATGGCGGCGAGATCGAAAATACCTGCAAGTCTTGTAGATCAATTTGTAAGTGTTACGGGCGCCACAAAAGCGATCGCAAAGTCTTTGCTGGAAGCTTGTAATGGAAACTTAGAAATGGCAGTAGAAATGCATTTAGATTCTTGCGAGGATCCCCAATCGCAGGCCACCAGTTCGAATTGTTCGGCACACGAGTCAACTGCAGCTGGATTTCCTAGTCGGTAAGTTGTGTGTTAGATTCTTTATTTTTCATTTAACGTGGTAATTTATCATTTACTGGGCCTTAATGAATATCCTTGGATACCAAATGAGCCTGAAATAGGCAGATGTGTTTATAGAGAAAAAGTGAAAACCATTGATGCAATTGACAATGTCTCTATCCTGTCTTGGTGTCTGAATCGATTTATCAGTTTAAGCCTATTGGCAATTAAATTACCAGAAACTGTATTGAGCTAAGTTAGATTACTCACTTTAATTTTATAACCGTCTCCTATCGCAAAATTTGCTGTTAAATTTTGTCCAACCAAATCCTGGAAAAATTCAGTTTTCAAATGAACGATGTTCATTTCACCAAATAAGCTCATATTTTCAAAATTTTAATTTCATTCAGTTTTGTTTTTTCAACTTTCAAGTGGTACTGATGATGGTGATGTGAGAGCACCTATTCCTCAGACTCGAGGCATTCTAGTGGAACCTTATCAAGGTGTGTTTTATATATCTAGCTCTGGTTTATTTTTAATACAAATAAGTGAAAGATTAAATCTTTTCTAAACAGGAAATCAGGAATTTATAGCCTGTTAATTTTAATCAATAATATTTTTAATATTGTGCTCAGTCAAGCAAAACATTGCTGATTCCCTTTGACATTCAGTACAAACCAACTCTCACTGTTGTGGATGGAAAGCTTGACATTTTCACACCTAACTTATGCTCAGTGGAAGAATTTGAGCCATCGTAGCCTTGACTGACACACTTTTAAGAAAATAATATATCAGTCAAATAAATTATATAAATTAGAACCAGTGTCAAAGAGAAAAAGTTCCTGGGGTACAATCAGTTTCTTGAGAACGTTGGAATGCTTTGGAATTCCTTCAGAAACTTCAGGTATGAACAGGTCCCCCACGAACAATTCTGGCACTCTAAGGATTGGCAGGTTTACTGTACTTATAAAGAAAAAAATGAGTAATTTTAAGCAAAAACAAATTAACATGAAAGCTCGAAGTTTTTAATCAGGCCTTTTTTTTTAATTAAAAAAAGATATGATGAGCAGTGATTTGCAGTAGAAATGAGCGAAAATGATTTTTTAAAAAATACTATATACGTGATCTACTAATGTTTATACTTTTATCGAAAGTTTCATTTTTGCTAAAATATAGTGCGTAAGGAACTACATTTGAATGTTTTGATGAGTGTTTTATTTTCAGCATATCCAACAAGAAGACGTCAAGCAAAATCAGTGTTTGATGCTTTTCGAGATTTCCAAGCAGAAGCAAGTAAGTGCAGGAAAGAGATAGACAGTGAGGTGGGGGCCCTGTGGAGATGGGGCACCAGACATGTTCATTGAATCCAAGGAAATGCTTCTTGAAAAGGCACATACTTGTAGTTCCTTTTTGTAGAGTATTTCGTTATATTTTGCATATTAGTTATTGTTTTTTCCTAGTATGTGATCAACTTAGCATAGGAGATCAAATATATATTTGGATTTTCTAATAAACCATAACTATTTATTATTATTGTGTGATCCTTTCCAGTTCTTTTTTTGGCAATTCTCAACCATTTCTCAGCATCAATCCAGCAGCTTACAGACATAACACTTTCTACAAGATATAAGCGGTACCAAGGATGGCTGACAACTGTGCACTTCCAAAAATATCTGGCAGATTCAAGAAGTGCAAAGTTAATATTTCAGGAAAAGCCTAGCATTTTAGTTTACCATACAAATCCTTAATGGTATTTCCCTACCCCTTGGCAAAAAAAAAATGTTTTAAGCTATCCCTCAATGTCCTTTCTGTGAAAATCTCTCTTGGAAATATTTTTCTAAATACATTTTTTTGAGAATTTTGTGTTTTATCATATCTGAAAACGTTCTTAATTAGGACAACAAGAAGCTGGAAGCAACCCATCTATTTCCAGAGGAAAGAAAAAGACATTGCATGACTTATTTCGACCGCCAATTGACCTTCTTCATAAAGGAACATTTGACACTGTAAGTTTCCAGTTAATGTTTAGTACATATTTTTTTCTTTGTGATCAATTTTCAATACCTCTTTAATATTGTTATTGTTACTTTTCAACAGGCTCTAACAGTATTGAAAATTGATTACAAGGAAAAATTAAGATAAAGACGAAGGTGAACAAGAGTTGGATACTGTTGTGGTCTCTAAAACTCTTTCAAAGCAACTTTTTGCTAGTTCTTTATTGACCATTTTTGGTCTTTTGAGTTTTGAGAAGCTATTCACCAGATCAATCAGTGAAGATATTATCAAAATCAGAAAGGCATTTTATAGACCAATCCAGTCTGTACAACATTTTGTTCTATTTTCTTAGGCTAAGATTGATGGTCAAGAACACAGCAAATGGCTTTTGGTAAACGTCCAAGATGTGCAAGAGTTTCCATGCCAACAATTAAACAGAGATGTGTGGAGCAATGAAGCAGTTCGAAATGTTATCAAAGAGAATTTTGTTCTCTGGCAGGTGGGATACCTTTTTGTAGTATTTTTTGGTGGAAAGGTGTACATATTTGAATTTTTCTTAAAAGCATGAATGTTTCACATTATAAAGTCTGGGGCCTGTTGTCTCAGTAAAATCTTTGATTCTTTGTTTCTTTCTTTAGCAAACAAAGTCACTGCAGATATTTTTATTATTATGTTTTTTTTTTGGTCAATGAACCTGAAAAACCCATCACATGAGATCAAATTCCATTCCACCTGGAGCTTATTTTATTTACCACTTGATTATTCCCTCTACTTTATAGTTGTTTTTTCCCCTCCAGTTTTGGCAGTTATTCCTTCTTATTTTAAGATAACAAAGCAGGCTTTTGAGCTCTAATTCTCAAGCGAATTAATAAAAATTATAAATTTACAGTCAACCCAAGTCAAGCATACCCCCCAAGATTACATTAATGAATTTATTATTCGAAAGTTGAATCCATTGGTAGTTGTAGATTTCAGATTCATGTCTGCATTCTTGCATGCGTAATGAGCTGTGAATTCACATGCGATTCAGTTACGAAATTTCTACCAGCTAAGTTTCCCTGAATTTAATGTAAATGTCTTCTATGAAATTTAACCCATTTAAAGATTTTCAATCTGACCCAATACTTAGAAGCTCTCGTAAAATATTCACTGCTCAGTACACATGCAGGAATGCCGATTTGAATTTAACACTAGTTACCGGAACGACTAACGGATTCATTTTTCAAGTAATCAATTCATTAATAGAATCTTAGTGGGTACGCTTGACCTGCCTCAACTGTAATTATTTCCCCTACATAGGAAATTAATGTTTAATGAATGTTTGGAAATCAGATGAAAAACTGCTCATTTTTGCATCCTTAATTTTTCCTTCTAAAATCATTTTGTAGGAGAAGTAATATCAAGTATTCAACATAGTGTTTCATCACCAGATGAAACACTGCTAAGTTTGTCAAAAATACTCTGCTGCGTGTCATGTTTTCATCTCTCTTCTCACAGATGAAACACTTCATCTTACGCTTCATATATTACATCTCACATAAATGAAAATATATGTTTATTTATTGCAGGTGTACAGAGACAGCAATGAAGGAGAGAGGTTTATCCAGTTTTATCATGTGAATTCATATCCATATTTAGCAGTACTTGACCCTAGAACAGGTAAATAAACTTAAGTGAATTTCCTTAAATTTTTAATATTCAAGTTCAATGATTGAATTAGTGTGCATGTGTGTAATGAAGGTGTTTTGTCCAGTCGGTCACTCATAAATTTCTGTGACTCTCAGCCATGTTCATTTATTTCCTTAAATTATCTGTCAACTCTCACTGTCTTTCTTGAATGTGTAACCTGATGCTACTTGGTTCTCAAATATTGTTTATTTTATTTTTTTTATTTCAGGAGAGAAAATGGTTGAATGGGGTTTCATGGATGCTCAAGCATTCTGTGACTGTGGTGGGTGCCTTAAAAACTTCAAAGAACTTTTAGTGTTTTTTCTTGGAAATTTTAAATCGTTTGCAGCATCCTTGAATGAAGTTTAGAACGTATTATTGAGTAACGTTTATTGTGCAGGTTTTTTTGAGAGTAAGTTTATTCCTTTTTCAATTTCCATTTGTATTTCCGTATCAGCTGCTGCATTCCTCTTGGAGCATCCATCACTAGAAGGAGAAACTCCGCCAGCAAAGAAAAGACGAAGTGTGAGTTGCTTTAGGAATACTTTTCATTGTTTAACTTTTCTAGGGGAGGGGACGTCAAAAGCAGTGTAAATTGTTTCTGTTGTCGAAATTGGCCAAACGTGGTTAGTGAGACTGGTTGGTTCACAGCTAACATCCCTTTCAACAAATTGTTCCAGAAAAATGGGCAGAAAATGAGTGATGCAAAATGGAAAGGTCAGGAAAATTGGCCTGGTGACTGTTTGGTTAAGTTGACTTGTTTATTGGCTGAAAGAGCTGTCATTTCTTTTTTTTAGGGGGAGAGGGGGGAGGGGTTTTGATTGATTAAACCGAACCCTATCAATTTTATAACATTGCTCAAGTAAAGTAGTTGAGATTCCATAAGATTTTCATTCTACACGTTATCCGTGGTGTCTTCGTCGTTATCGTACAAGATGCGTATTAGAAGAAATTTTACACGAAACTGTTTGGCCAAGTTCGCACTGAAGGAAAATATGACCCTAAGTCATCAAAATAGAGGACCACCCGGAGAGGAGAAATATTACCAAGTGCCCCTTCAACTGTTTGCTTTGTTTTGTCTTCCCTAGGAATCAATTGTAGATGCTTCCGAAGATTCCCAGCTTCGTGCAGCAATCGCGGCGTCGTTAGCTTGTACTATGTCTAAGAAAGAAACTGAGTCGAGCAGTGATGATGATGACGACGATTATGAAGATCTGGAATTTAGTGGATCGGATTCTGACTTATCGCCGCAAAAGAAAGTCGCCAAAACAAGCGTGACCTCGAATGTTAAAAAAGAAGTAAAAAGAGGAATAAATTTTGATGAGGCTTCTGAGAAGGAAGTTAGTGACAAAGAAATCAAATCGCCACAAACTGAACTTTCGAACAGTAATACAAAGGTTGAAATTAGTAAAGGAGATTCCCCAAAGATAAGTAACGACACGGCAGAAAGAAATGAGGTACAAGTTAATGAAGATGATTCTAAAGAGGAGGATAAATCAGATTCAAACAACCAAAGAACGCAACAACAGGCTGGTGAGTAAATTCTCTATTACTGAGCAAATTTCACGTGTGTCATTTGTTATCGGAAAGTTTTGGAGCGCACATCTTTTACTCGTTTCCTCAGCAGCCTCGTTAAACGGAAAAGAAAACAGGCAGAATCGCCTAATAGCCGCGTCCCTCGAAAAAAGAAAGAAGAATAGTCCCATAATGCAATTCGACGCGACACTGAAACAGACTCACGCGCAACCTTCAAATAACCGAAGTTATTTTTCACTCTCAAATGTTTATCTAAATGGTCCGTGGCATTTAGAAATTTCTGAAAACGTCTTGCGTTGTATAACGCACTGACCACGTGTCTAATACACGTCCACCGCAAAACTCGCTTTTGAAAATCCGCTTTTATGCTCGCGCCATAGAGTTCAGTGATTTGACGCTGTAACGTGCGCACTTTGTTTCCTGGCAGGACCCATGTGCAGTATCATGGTTCGATTTCCTAATGGATCCCGGACTCATCTCTCGCTGAGCGCCGAGGCGTCTTTAAAGGTAAGTACGGTGTAAGCTAGCGGCGGCGCGATCTCGCGCGCGCTTTCCAAAACTTTTACAGAACATAGGGAAACCCGGACTGAACACCCCTCGTCCTCGGAAGGACTAAAAACGTTTTTCGATACAAAATACGTTGCGTTCAGTTTTTTTTTTCGGACAGGAGCGAAAGTTTGCAAATGTTGGGGAACAAATCTTCCGACTTTTTCCGCCTATAAAGGAAAAATATTAACATCTCATGTTGGGTTTGTCATGTTGGTTTGGTAGCCGGTCCTTCATCTTCGATCAAAAACGTTTGACAAGGAAGATGTTATTTAGCTTTGACTAAATATTCCGGCCAGACAATAGAACACAGTACAAACCATTTACAAGAGCTTTTAAATTTAGTTTTGTGTTATTATATAAAGTTGAGTTTCCTTTGTTTTTTTATTCATCTCCCATCTGAAGCATTCAGTTCGCTAATTTCTAATTTATTATTGTTTTCTAGGATCTCGTTTTAATGGTACAAAAGGAAGGTTATCCTAATGAACGATATGAACTTGTCACGAACTTTCCAAGAAGAAAATTAACTTCCTTGGACTTTGCGACGACCCTTAAGTCTGCGGGACTCTTCCCTCAAGAAACTGTCTTTGTTCAAGAGAGATAACGAAACTGAACGACAGGCTCCAACGTGAATGCGATAGACAACATTATCTAAGATCACGCTCGACCTATGTGAGGCGACGGCAGTCTGAAGTTGTACGAATCCAGCTGAAGATTTAACCAGCAACACTCTCAAGCGCAGCAAGTCGGAAAATTTCTATGGTACTTTCGTCACATTAAAAGTTTTGTTTCGTTAAGACATAAATAAGAGAGATTTAATAAAGCTATCAAGTTAGGTTCGTTATCTGGTCAAGATTGACCAGTTTTGATTTTATAGTGAAAGCACTCATCCCCACCTCCCCACCCCCGTGAGATCACACTGTAATGACACCAACTTTTGAAGGACACGGGAAAGTTCTGTTATTACCAAGACTTAGCTACGACGACGGATAGGGCACTAAAAACGTCACTTATGACACGAATTAGCGCTTTTCTAAACTTCGCCGCGATCAATCGAAAGACCACCTTCGAAAATGATTTTTATGCTTTGAAGTTTTATTTCACACAACGAAACTACATGGTAAGATAAGTTAAACAGTCTCAGAAACTTAACAATTATATGCTTGATACAGGGGAAATTGCGCTGTGATCACTTTACACATGAATGGTTTATCTTGTTGAATAAATATTGACTGAGATGTCTTCTTCTCAAAGCACCAACAAATTTTCTCCATCTTGCCCCTGGTGTGTCAGGGTAGCCGCCCCACTCTGGTTTTCTTGCTCTTGCTTTAACATACAGTTTCTCTTGCACTCTAACAATTTTGCAAGATCCTGGATTGAAAGAGTAAGAAATTATTTTAGAACAGTTTAGGTGACTGCTACAGAGCTGAAACCCCTCACTACCGCCAAGAGAGAATGAGCTAGATCCAAGCTCTCTCTTGCTACCGCATAATAACTCGACTACATCGCAGTACCCAGACACTCGCATGGATACATCATATGCTTTTCCCAGGGCATACATATATTATACATACAAATTAGATACATGCTACATACATATTGCACACGTACTACAAACATTTTACATAAAAAATTACATACATGCTACAAACATATTGCACACGTACTACATACATTTTACATAAAAAATTACATACATGCTACAAACATATTGCACACGTACTACATACATTTTACATAAAAAATTACGTACATGCTACATACATATTGCATACGTACTACATACATTTTCATACAATTACATACATTTTCATACATCTTGCATACATACTGCATGCATACATATTGCATACATACTACATACATTTTACAAATTACATACGTACTGCATACATACTACGTACATTTCACATACAAATTACATACATGTTACATACATACTGCATATATACTACATACATTTCACATACATGTTACATACATACTACATACATTTTCATACAATTACATACATGTTACATACATACTACATACATTTTCATACAATTACATACATGTTACATACATATTGCATACATAATACATACATTTTACAAACAAATTATACGTTAACTATCTACACGCATACTTCATATACATGTATATGCCACCATTACCCCTAGTAATACTACATTAATAATACACTAACGCTTCCGTGTTTTGATAACCAAAACAGTTCTAGTTGTTGAACTAAGATTTTGACCGGGTTTTTACTTACGCTCCACATCTTCATTTGTTTCATGTTAGGTGCTTGGTTTTCTCGTACAGATTTTTGTTTATCGCGCAGACTCTGAAGGAATCAAAAAGTAAAGCTTAATCTAAGAGCTTGAACAGCGTAACGAGGTTCAGTGATGCTTTGTTGTCTTTCATACCTTTCCCAAATTTTCTTGTTCTTGAATCTTTTTAGTAAACTGCTCCCTAAAAGAAACCACAATGTTTAGGAAAGGTTATAAATTTCACGGGGGTCTTCAATCCCATCAACCCGACCTTGTAATCCTGTAATCCCGACGGTTAATTTCGGCATCCCTCAACCCAAACATACTTATACTTTCCTAAATCCCGGTCTTTGAATAAGTCAAATCCTGCATCCCGAAAAACCTATTGCGATACTTGGTTAAGTCTTCGAAATCAAACTAAAGCGCTAAAACCCAGTATAAACATTTTAAACATTTTCTTTTTTTAAGCAAAGGGTCACGCTTGACAATCGCTGCGCAACGTAGGTCGTATTCAGTTTTAGGGCCTGTTTACATGGAGGTGGGGGCCAGCAGGTAGGTGGGGTAACCCGCCTTTCCATATAATCTCTAATTTTAATTTAACCACGTTTACGTGATAGGTGGGGTGACTCGCAGCGGGGTTACCCCTCATCTACCTGGGATCCCCCACCTCCATGTAAACAGGGCCTTAGTAAATGGAAAGGGGAGGAGGGGGGGGACGTGCTTAACATAAAACAGTCATGTATCTGAGTACCTGAAGGACTTTTTACGATCTGCAGTATCCGCGGAACGGTAAGCCTTCAGTTCATCATCAATTCGCTTCTGTTGTACTTCAAGTACCTGAATGATAAGGAAAACAAAAATAAATCAACACAACACTGTACAATTCAGATGAACTCGGGCTAATGCAATTTTATTGAATTAGTCAACAATGTCAAAAACGTCTCAAACGAGCGGGTTTGTCTTACCTTTAACATGCAGTGTAAATAATGATAGCGGCCTTCTTCGTGTGTTATTTCTTCACGAAGTACGCGTACTTCCTAAAAACAAAAACGCTGAATGTTATTAAGCAACACAATCCTTTCAATAAAAGTCAAATGATGAGAGGTGTGATTTGAGTTGTTCTATCGTTCTCATCTTGAAATATTTTATTACCGCGCATACGTTTATACCAGCTGTTTCTTTTTTAAACTCAGCTGATTTATTTTTTTGCAAGAAAAATGAAGCATTCATTATCATCATCATCATCGTCATCATCATATATTATTTACTTTTGAGTTTGTGGACGAAAATCTAGAGTGTGATCATTTCAATAAGAGTTACTGAATTTTGTCATTTAAAGAAATTCTTGCAAAGTTTTCGTACCTGTTCTAATTTTGACATGTTGCTCTCCAGTCCTGCTGCTAAATTCTCGTACGCTGCTTTCTTTTCTTCGTACTCTCCACTCATTTCCTTTTAGAAATTACAACAGTTGATTGTAACAAAGAGAATTAACGACAAATGTTAAAAAACAAATTAAAACGCAATGATATATAACATGAACATCGGACATAAAAGGGAAACGAAGGAAAAAAAGCGAGAACTGAGTACCTGGCATTTTTGTCTCATAGGCCTCAGTTCCTTGATGATTGGAGCCAAAGAGCTCTTCTTATCGGAAATAGTGGCATTTAACTGTCGAACCTGAAAAAAAAAAGACCAGTTACTAGCCGAGTAAATAATAAAAAACAACACCTAAACCTGCCCTATATTATTTACACTTGTGGCATTTGCCAAAAACGCTACCGTGGAACCCCTCCCCATCAATGAGAAAAACCTGTGAGTTGGTATTCTTTAGTCCACTCCCCTGCGTATGAAGCAATTGTACACAAGAAACCATCCATCCCCTCCATACCAATTCAGAGATATCCTCCAGTGTTTTTCCCTTCTGTTCATCTAGTTCACTTTTCTTGGTAGACACATTTTCCAGTTGTTCTTGTGTCTCATGGAAACCTGACACACCCTTTTTGGCCTCCAGGTTCGCCTATAGAGGAACAATACAGAGCACCACCGTGAGTAGGGACTTCATACTCAACAACAGATTGTTGGCACTGATAAAATCATGAGCGTAATGGCAGCAATGAAATGAAATTATTCATCCTGTTCAAAAAATTAGACCTCTCTTAAAAGTTAAATTTTGTTGTAAAAAGGTTAAATCATTACCATCTGTTGCTGGAAGGTGTCGTCCTTCGCTTTAAGGATTTCTTCTGTCCTGGCAAGAACACCATACTCTGCACGAAGCTCTGCCAACTAAAAATACAAAAGACAAATAGAAGTTAAAAAATATGTGCAAAGAAGATCATTCCAGTTAAAAACGCAGCCTGCTAGCAGAGCGTTTCTTTTGCTTCCTTAAATTTGGCGCGCTTACCTCTATCAAGAAAAATCTCCGTTCAGCTAGCGGTCTTATCTTAAAGTATCCTAGTTTAAAACTGAAAAAGACTTTAGGGGATCGTGCTTTTTCATCTGCTGCCCCTAATTTATGGAACAATCTGCCCCTTCACATCCGTCTTGAGGACAATTTTGAACGTTTTAAATCTTTACTTAAAACGCATCTTTTTAGACTAGCTTTTGATATGTAATGTTTTTTTTTTTAACCTACTATGTAATATATTAAGTGTTTTTTATCTTTATTTAATTTTTAGCGTTGTTTATTCTTAGCCTTAATTATTTTGCTCATTTTAGCTTTTATTTTCTTTTAACATTTACGTGTTGTCACGCGCTTTTGATCATATTTGCATGGAAAAGGCACGTTATAAATTTTTAATTATTATTATTATAAGAAAAAGACAAAAGGAGGCTACGCTCGCAACACAGATGACCTAAACTCACGTTACGAAGAAAGGTGACGCGTGACCTTTGTGCAGGACGCGCCGTAAACCAAAACATCGCAGCTACGTCTTTTCTATTCATTTCATTGAAGGAGATTTGACGTTATTCAGCGTTTGCAGATCTCAGTATTTTATTGTTCATACAAAGTCTCTTATTTTGAACGGTCGCCTGTAACGCGACAACGGCGCGTCCAGCACAAAGGTCACGCGTCACTTTTTCCTCGTAACGTGAGTTTAGGCCGCCTGTGCTCACAGGGTGTTAAAAACGTAACTTATACAGTTGCGTAAAGAAAGCCTGAAACAATTCAGCCTTGTCGATCGGGATTTGAACCCAGACCTCTGCGATACCGGTGCAACCGGGAACTGGTCATTAAATTGGTTCGTAATACACACCGCAAAGATGAAGAGGAAATGACCAGATGAATATATTGGAACCGCGGAATAAAGAAATAAATGCAAAGAAGATCATCGCAACTAAAGGTTTGACTTTAATATGAAAATGAAAAACTCGGATAAGTAAAAACTCCACGCTCGCGTACGTCTGTCTAATTTCATTACTGTCTTGAAATTTATAAATGCTTTAGACATGCTGAAAATAATTATACCCTTCTTGGTTTATAGCAAGTTGATGTACCTACCTCTTGTCGTTTCTTTTTATACACAGTACTTTTTCCTCTCAGCTTATTCACGTACCTCTTGAACTGCAATTGGGAAGAGACCATAATAGTATTTGTGAAAGGTTCTAGTGCAAAATATAAAGGTTAATAGCGACCTTTCATAGATTCGAGGACGAGAACGACTACAAGTACGAGAATTCTTCATAGTACTTTTTTTCACAAGAAAAGTTAGCACTGTTATGTATCGGTCAAATCGAAGCTTCAACATGCTCCCCCCCCCCCCCCCCCGGCATACCCCGGGCATTTGACACCTTTGCCGTCCCGGGGAGGAGGGAATTTGATGATCAGAGTCTTCCAGGGGGTGGGGAATTTGAACTGCACCCTCGATTTCATGTAAAATCTTTGGCGTGGTGAGCTATCATGGGGAACGCGGTGTTAGAGGATTTTCGTGGAAAATATTGTGCCTTTGTGGCCAATTGGTTACGAGGAAAGGGCTTAAGCAAGCTTTGTGCCGTATTTGAAGTATTTAAATTTTAAAATTGTTAATTGGATTCAGGCTTTGAATGTATGAATGTATTTTATTGTTGTGTTTACATTGAAATACAATACCTATACCAGCGATTCAATACAACAACATAAAATAAAATAAAATAAAAAGTTCAGGTCAACTACTTTGACCTTCTGCAAGTATGTTAATTAATAAGGTGAGCGATGATGCATGTCAGTGAAATGGTTATGATGTAGTAATCTCAATAGGTGGAATCTTTTTTTTTATAGAACGCTTTGTATGTTGCACGACGAAGAAAAGCTGAGCATTCAGTGACCTTGTAGCTGCGATTTCCGCCGCTTTGCACGAGAATTTTGTTCGTAGGAAATACGCTAACAGTGTTTCTCAGTTTTTGTTATATTTGTAAAGATTTTGTTCGACAACTGAGAGCGTTTCCGCCGTTCCTCTGTCATTTTTGTGCCTGTGAAATGTCCCCAGGGTGGGGGCATTTGGTCACCTGAATGGACCCTAGTGTGGGGTATCTGAACAGCATTTTGGCCTGGGTAGGGGGAATTTGAACAATAATTTTCAAAAAAGTCAAATGCCCAGGGGGTTGCCGGGGGGGGGGCATGTTGAAGCTTCGATTTGACCGATACATTAACGTTATTGTCGGAAGAAGGTTAAGACCTTCCCCGATGGCAAAATGCTAAAACTTGTTCCCACCACTCGCTAAAACTCGTAGTAGAATGACGACGGCTACCACATTTTCCCGCCAAAATGACGCTGCCTCACGCGCGAGCGCTACTTGCTATTGAGAAAATCTCGTAGTCGTCTATTCGTTCTCGTCTTACTGATCTAAAGCTCTCTAATATCTAGAGATTGCTTCTGCTATTAAAACATACCTCGTCTCCTTTTAACACCTCGGATCCTTCACTTTCCTTAAGCAGTTCCTTCTTTTTCTGGTAGTCAGCCTCCGCACTGGAAACCTTGAAGTTAAACAGAAACAAATAGTTTAAACTTCTTGATAAAAATAAGAACTACGGTTATTGCAACACGAAATTGAAAAAACAAAACAGTACGACGTGTTATGGTCCTGATAGAGGTCGAAAACCACACGACAGCGAATGCTTCGTTCTCTTTTAGAACTTGTTATACCACTAAAATTAACAACTCCAGGGGAATTCGCCTAGGCTATATTTGACAAATTGAGTGGCGTAATCTCAGCAAAGTTTCACTTTGAAAGTACATGTAACGTTTTCCCTCCCGCCGCCGTTGTTGTTGCTTACGGTCCCTCCCAAAAGAAGTTTATGCTCCCACAACATTCAACCTTCCCTCAGCCCCTAACCCCTGCAAAACGACAGTTAACTTCATACTCTCTATTTAAAACTTTAGCCAAAGAGCTCTCCCCATCCTGAACGAATTTCAATGACGTTTCACAGAAAGATTGTACAACTAAACATCCCCACTTCAGTTCCACCCCCTTATATATCCATCTCCGTCTTGAGGCGTCTTGTGGCGTGAAATTAACAAGCCCAAAAACCCTCGATCAATCATTGCATCAATTACAAAATAAATCACTTTTATCTCATGAATTAACGGTCAGCTACCTCATCCATCGCCTCTTGAAGTTTCTCTGCAGCGGCTTCTTTCTTGCGTGCTATTATTGAAGCCTTTGGAATAAGAGAAATAAAAAGACAACATAATAAAAGCAGGGATACAACTGGTCAAAGGATGGAAGGTCCTTCCCTCTAAGGATGAATATTGATTCATGAAAGACCAGCGCCGTAGCTAGTATGAGGCCAACCGAGGCACTCGCCTCGGTAAAATTTTGACGAATTTCGCCGATCATTTTTATTTTACATAAGCGATCATCGGAGCCTCTCAGAAAAGATTTCGTGGCCAAAATATAACAGTTAAAAAATATATATATATAACCAAAATTTTCGCCGTATTAATACTGAAAACGCAGAAAACGCTGCAAATCGCATTTCCGAGAGACTAAAGTTCAAAATTTCTCGGGGGTGGGGGGGCATGCCCCCGAACGCCCCTAGCAACTCCCGCCTGCCTCAGTTGGCCGTTTGGTCTGGCTACGGCACTGAAGACTAAAGGATTTCTTTCTTTCGGTAACATGTAAAAATGATTACTTAGTCTTTTTATTCATCTGGGGTTCCAGGATATGCCTGCCACTATTTTGCTCTTCATTCAAAATAATCTTGAAAATACTCTTAAGCCTTTATAGTGCTAATGGTGACCAACATCAATTTTCTCTTAACAATATCCATAGATTGTCAAGAGATAAGGTTATGAGAATTAATAAAATGATCATCTGAGAAAAATGCTTTGATCTTTTCTCAAATTCTCTCAACTAACTCTTGAAGGATATGTGTAGAGATCAGTTTGGAGAATTTGTATGTGGATATTGGGGCTTAAAGGGTTAACCTGCCTCGGCGATCTCTGATACCTTTGACGTCTTAATTGACTCAAAATTTCACTACTAGTACTTTTTATTGAACTGAATATTCTTTTCACTCTTAGAAATTAACTTTACCCATTCGCTCCTGGAGATTTTGCCGAAAAACGCGTTTTGAGGCTAGTCGAGTGGTTTTCTGGTCACTGTCGTGCTATAAAGAGCTAAAACTCACCACAAACCGGTTTACAGGTCGTACACTTGGCAGCCTTCTGATCCAGATGCAAAATATCAGCTTGCGAAGTTCGGGCATGCGCAGAAAGCAAAATTTCTTTTACTTTTCGCTTTCTCTCCTCCCTTCTTTTTTCGCTTTTCTTGCCTCATTTTTTTTCTCTTGCTGGGCATTTAGTAGGCTTCATTTTGGTGGGAAGAGTTTTTAGGAAAACTTTTAGGATCTTAGGGTTAGGTGAAAGGAAAGGTAGGTGGGTAATGTAACAAGATTTTCATGGAGATTTTCAGGTCCTTGTCACGTGGTTTTTTGCTTCTTTCTCCGGTGTCCTTGACTGAATTGTGCTCATTCTGGTATGGTTTGAAAGATCTCTTCACTCTGCACAAGTTAGCGAAGAAAGTTGTCCTTGACCGTTAAAACTGATGACGTCACAAAGGGTAGAAAGGACCTGGATCCGCACGGGCGGTTCAGGGGCGAATGGGTTAACTTATAAAAGAAAGGTCAAAAAGTCACTTACTTGTTGTCTGAAAAGGGACAGCTTGTCATCAATGGGGTCATTCCTCACCATCCTTTTTTCAATCAGTGAGTTGATCTCTGCAGACAGCTGCTTGATCTGCAATTTAAACAAACAGTAACTAATGTTCCTTCATTACACTTTCCATGAGACAGCAGACTTTTTGACATCTTCTCTTTTAATAACCCAAGATAAACTCAGATGATAGCTGCAAGCTGAGGTAGGAGTTTTGCAGCCTCTTCTTTTAGTTTCTACGCTAATAAATCTTGGGATAACACCATAGTTATGTGGAGTGTTTTTTTAGTCGGACAAAATATAATGTGGTTTATCCAAAAATAATTTTATCTTTGCAATAAAAAAATATGTGTCTTACTCGTTTGTTGAGTTCATCAATGTCATTCTGCCCCATGGCTGGTTCATCTGCAACCTTCTGCAAATCTTGTGCATACTTCTTTTTGCCTTCCAGCTCCTTTAAATTCAAACAACAAATGAATGAGCACTATAGTCAAAGCATTTTCAACCTGACTTGTTTTAATAGAGACCAAAATGTTGACTCTTTCTTAAAGACCTGAATACTTAACACACTTAATTAACAAGTTTGTAGACTGCATATGCAGACATATTTCTGGTCATCCCTTTAGAGAATTAACAACCGGAAATATGTCTGCCTTTGCAGGCTAACAATTTAGTCACTCCACTAAAAAATGTATCTCAGCTCCAAGACCTGCAGAAGACAACCCTATTTCAACCCTATTTCATCTTCCTTTCCAAATGAACTTAATAAACTAGTTATAGCTATCATTAAGTGCCCACGATTTTACCTAAACATGCACTGTTCAATTTGTTAAGAAATGTCATGAATTACTGTAATTTACAAGAACGCAGGCTGCAGGTTAGTCATGTGTCCATCAGGGCTTGTGATTCTCTGTTCTGTATACCGTGTTCTCTCAAAAACGATGCATTCTCTGTTTTGCATTATGTCATAAAAGTTACGTCATACTACCTTATGTTACATCACTTTAAGATTCATTCTGCCATGGAACTCTCGCACATGGCTTTATTATGCTGCCGCCTTGCAGCCTTGCGTCTTCGCAAGGCCGCTTGATACCAACTGCTGTTTTTAGTGTAGGTAGAAGCTGAAATATCATACCTTTGGCAGTTTTTCTTGACAAAGATACATGTTAACCTTGTTTTCTTCTTCTAGCCTCTTTATAAGGTCTGTAAGTTAAAAAAAATCTCTTCATCTGTCATCAAGTTAACTTCATGAAAAAAATTCAACATCAAATTTTTCTTAGATGCAAAGTAGAGTACATTTTGCCCAAACAAGAAGAAATTGCCGTTTGGCAAATTTTAAAAAAAATCAGGGGAAATTAATTCATTCACTTGTTATTGGCTTACAATAACATAACAGCCCAGAATTTGAATAAATACCTGGCTAAAGAAATTTCTACAGGATTGAAATACTGAGGCTCACATCTTGGACCAGGAAACTGTGAACACTTCAGGTCATATCATATTTAATAAAAAGTTATGGTCATCTCTCTCTAAGATGGATGCCTTGGGGAGCGACATTAAGTGTCCATGTAAGAGTAATGTCCATCGGGGAGTAAACAGAGGCGGGGAACAACTCTAGGTGTCTGTTTTATTGAGGTGTCCGTCTTCTAAAGGTATCCATTAAGAGAGAGTCAACTGTACCTGCTCCAGTTGTACCGACGCCCTGTGCTCTCAGATCCTTCAACTGTTGCTGCATGCGTTGATAACGCTGTTCTGAGTGGACAAACTACAATCAAAGAACAATGATATCCCTTAACCAGAAAGCTTTTATCCAGAAAGTAAGGAAAATTTCCAAGCTGTCACAATTCAAAATGAATGATATTTTTGGAAGTACTAACCTGGTTTTTCTGTTCCAGTTTTTGCTGAGCAAGAGTGTGTTCTTTCTCTCTTTCAACCCGCAAAGTCCGAGCTGCTTGTAACATCTTTTCGTAGTTCCTCACATTTTCGACCTTAAAAAGTTTTAACAGAAAATAAAGTTATAATGACTTCCATTTTAAATCTTTGCAAAGATGCCATGGCGTTTTAC
Organism: Porites cylindrica; assembly: GCA_964035525.1. Classification (NCBI taxonomy): domain Eukaryota; kingdom Metazoa; phylum Cnidaria; class Anthozoa; order Scleractinia; family Poritidae; genus Porites; species Porites cylindrica. The sequence goes on from OZ037783.1 coordinate 35,258,281, forward strand.
CATAGATGTAAACTGTGCCATACCTTTTTCTGCATCCTGTCAATTCTCTTGTGAAGTTGCTCCTTTTCATCCTCCATATTCACTATATCCTGTGCAAAATTTAAAAAAATACATAAATTAATTTTAAAGTTCAAAGTATGACAAAATAAAAGTGTAATGATTTTAAGAGGGGTTGAAACTTACAGGTGCATCATCAGAAGTGAACTTAAACCTGATATCTTTGAATTAAATTGTGGTAACAGAGCCATTTCCTCAACCAACCTTCTGCAATATGCGCAAAATTAGAATAACAGGTGCTAAAATGATCGCCTAACCTTTTTCATTTCTCCTGTTGATAATCCAGATGTCCTTAGTTGTTCCACTGTCTTGTGCAACTCTTTAAATTGTTCCATCATTTCTAAATACTAATTAGAAATAATCAAACGCATTATCAATACATGTACAAGTGACTTAAACCCCAGGAAACATAATAACCTTGGCAAAAATTCATATTTCAACATGTGTGAGGATAACCATCTATCACCTCAAATTCACAGGGTCAGCTAGTTGGGACTACAAAGTTATCTTTCACCCAGGAAAAAGTTATCTGCAGGACCAGCTGCCCTGGGTCTCTGAGAATGAATAAACTGCACTTTACTTGAGTGTGAAAGTATTTAGCAAGAAAGTACTAAATGGGGACAATATTTTTACATCTCCAACTGGAGACGGGACTGCCATTTTATGTGGTCATCCGAGCCACGCGAAGGTCTAGCCGCTTGCAGTACAAAGAAAGTACCTTCATTTCTCAGTTATTTTAAGACCTTGAGTATTGGTCCGACCCCAGGAATCGAACCCGCGACCTCCTGCTCTGCTGTCAAGCGTCCTAACAACTGAGCTAATCCTGCCATGGTTAAACTATTAACAGTTATACTTACATTTTCATGAAGCTCATAAAGTTCCTGATCAGCCAGCTGGTCTGGAGGCACATCAAGTTTAACAAGGTATCTTGCCAGGTAAGCTCTTTTCTTTAATTCTGCCAGGTTTTCAAACAGCCATTGTAAAATGGGATACACAACCAGCTTGTCACCTTGGATGAGCCCATTACGGAAGGCACTCCTAAAAAGAATGATAAAAAAAAAGAGAGAAATTTATTTTGCTTGACAAAATGGTCCAAAGAGTTAAAAGGAGTTAGAATTATTGAGTTCTTACAGTCAAACTGGGAAAACCGTGAACACCAGAAATATTTCTGGAATGTAAAGCCAATTGGGTGTGAGAAACTAAACCCCAAGCAAGAACATTAACATGTTTATGGCTAGATCACCTGTCCTGATCTTTGCTGTTACTGGTCGTAACACAATAAACACTCCTCAAAAATTTCAAGTGTTTGTAGTTTTACTGGTTTGACTGTTATGGATAACAAGATAGATATTACTTACAGACTCCCTGCTTCTGTTTTTGGCTTGAATTTAAGAATTCTTAAGAATGTAAACATTCTCTTTGCCATTTGTTCAGGGTCTTCATCACGAAGATCTATTTTGTGCTACAAATAAAATGTGAAAATAATAATATTAAAATTACATCATGACCACCAAATTCCTAGCATCTGTTACTGGTATGGTGTCAAATGGGAAGTGCATTATGCTTTGTTATCATATGAACTTTTCTGACTTTTGTTACCTCAATATCACATTACCTGAGGATTAATCTCTGCAAACACATCATTTAGTACTTGCAATAACTGCAGTGGTTGAAGAGAATCAAAACTGAAAGAAAAATTTCATCTATCATTAAATTAAAAAATGGTAATAGAACTGAGTGGAGTCCAATTCGGTCTGTAATCATATGAGTGATAAACAAACTTGGACGACCACGTAGTGGAAGTCCGATTTGATTAATCAGGAGTATGATTACAGATCGAATTGGACGACATGAAGTTCTGTTACCAATTATAATAATCATAACTACAACAAAATTTGTGATATTTTAGATTTTTTAAAATCAAAACACAAGAAATTTCAAGAATTTTTGTTGCGAGCAGTGAAAAAAAAAGCCATTTAAGCGTGCATGTGATGGCACGTACCCTCCAATTACTTAGGCATGAAGCCTGAAAAAAATTCAGGACTTCAGTGGGATTTGAACCGATGAGCTTGCGATACCAGTGCGATGCTCTAACCAACTAAGCTATGAAGCCACTGATCTTGGCAGCCTGTCAATTATGTGTTCATACGTTAACGTTCCCGTAAGAGATGAGTGTGACAAATGTATAGGAAATAAATCATATATGAGAACTGCAGAAATGTGTTCACAACTGCTGGGGCGATTCTTCATTTGGTTCTCATATATGATTTATTTCATATAAATTTGTCACATATGTAATATATAACCACTGGTAATAAATTCCAAAATTGTATGAGCTCACAAGTTATATATTCGCCTTGAAATTCTCAGTATCCTGAAAAAAGTGAAATTTATACCTTATCAGATTATAATTCCTCTTGAAAGGCTCCTTATTCAGTTCGTCTACGATGTATTTCAGCTGTTCACTCATGGCGGCCTAGCTTGACGAAAGAACTTTTGGTCGTCTCTCTTGCGCGCAAAAATTATTCACGTTGTGGCTATATTCAACACCCAACAAGGCGTATTTACTCCATTTTTAAGTAGGTAGTGGAAATAAACTTGAAAAGCGATAAATTTGGTCAATTTTCTACCACAAATATAAATAAACAGCAAGAACATCCAAAACCATGGATACCCAAGACACAACTGGCAATATTCACTTCATGTAAAAAGTAATGAAACCGGATCCTAGGAAAATACCAACAAAAAAAGACAAAAATGAAATCAGTGATATTTCCGTTGGAGAGTAATTCGTCAAAGTAACTTTTCCTTATGTAAGTTTAGTTAAGAAGTAATCTTTTATCGAAAAGGAGAAAAGTTAAGGGCCTCTTTATGAAAGTTACATGTAAAAGGATCTTTTTCTGTATATTCCGCTGGACAGTACGAATTGCGGAAACAGGAATTTAAAGCCAATATATTTTTCGAATACATCACGTTCCTTCACTCAAGATGTCATCACAAAGTAAGTTTTTCTTGATTCTTATCTTTAAACAGATTGGGTAGTAATCTACATGTTGAATTTCATCTCGAACGTATTTCTTATTTCTAGCTTTGCTACGCTGTGACGACAAATATTTTGATATAATAAGCTTATATTAAACTTTCTCTTACATTTAATATCAATAATAAACTTAGTTTCCGTGCAATGTAGGAATTTTCCAACATTTCATTTATCCATTTTTTTAATAACCTTAACTTAATAAGAACCATCTCGTTTGAAGCTTTATTATTAAATATAGCATACACACTGCTTTGAAAACAAAAATATTGATCAACAGGTAAAGAGGCTTAAGTTTTTAGCTGTCATAATTTGTTTGTCATATTTGAAGTGTTTGCTTTCTTTTTAATAACAATAACTAGGCGGAGACGAAGAGGATGGAGATGTTTATGAAATAATTGAGACCCCAGGCTCTAGAAATCTTGTTGAACAACTCATCAGCATGGATTTAGCAGAAAGACCCGCAGTGCAGCAATTTACCATCGGAGGAGTCTCTGGATGGTAAGCTTGTAAACAGAGATTTTTTTTTTTGACCAGACAGCTGGTGAGATATAGTCTGCTACACAGCTGTTTTTAGTGTCGACTCAGTGACAACGCTTCTCCCTACAGGGGAGGATTGTTGCGTGACAACACTAAAAACAGCTGTGTAGCAGACTAGTTGAGACACCAAACATTGGAGTGTTTACTTTGGATAACCCAGTTGTTTTAACCCTTTAACTCACAAGAATGACGAACTTAAATTTTCTCCTAACATCATCCAGAGAAGAGGCTAGGAGAATTAATAAAATGATCACTGAGGGGAACTGCAGTGATTCTTTATCAAATTTTCTCACTTATTTCTTTTGGCAGATGACATTGGTTTTGAGAATTTGTCTCAGTTATTGGGGCTTACAGTGTTAATTTATGGTCAAACCACTATCCCTAACCCCTCATCACATGTATCTGCTTATGTATCCCAGGGCATATTTGGGATTGCCAAAAATGATGGGCAACATGTTAAAGATGGTCCAGCCTCACTATATAAAATAGCCACCCTCTCTGTCAAGGAAGAGTCCATTAGGAAATTCTCTTATTTTTGACTATCATGAGGAGTACAGCTTGCACATATTACCCTAATCACAAATTAATGGCAACTCAATTGGTTTTCCTCTCTCTAGGTTTGCAGGGTACCTTTTTAAAAGAGTTGGCAAGCTCACACTGTCCATGATTGGGGGAGGAATTCTTGTTTTACAGGTATATAAATCCACAACATACATTCCCTTCACCAAGGGTGGGGACTGAATGAATAGATCGACTGCTTTTCTTTTGACTTTTTGCCATGGTGGGCAATTCACTGGCCAGCTAAGTAATGGATTTTGGCTTCACCATGAACAAAATGTCTTAAGACAGAACTGTCTGATAGTCACAAAAGGGTAGTACTTTGTTTCAATAATATTATAATAATTTCTGTTTCCTTATGTGTAATCTTTATTGTAAAATTTTCATATAACACAAAAAAATATTTATATTGTTTTCTTGTTACACATGAAAACAGAAGATCTATAGCCATGATTTGTGGAATTAAAAATAATAGAATATCAGTAAGGTTATCTATTTAAAAGACTTAAGCGCCCAATTAAACCTTTAAAGACAACAGTTGTGGGTTGTCAAAAGATGGTATTTGCCTCCAACTTTCTGCTAAAAAATGATTGTTAAATCAACTTTAAAGTTAAAAATAAGTTCTCAATGTTTGTATTGTCTGATAATGGCCGTTTTCCTACTAGAGTCAGAGATGATTATCCATCTGAAACGAGTTATCCATTGGCGAATTCACATCAGGCAGATAATAATCGTCTTAATTTGAAAAAGGAAAAGTCTTAATTTTGGATGAACAATCCAACTGACTTTATCCATCTGATTTTCCGTCAATGTTGACAGATTTTTAAGATGGATAATTCATCTCTAGAGAGAAAACAGCCAATTCTGATAATTTTACTTTACAAATATGCACTTTGTCATGTTATTGCCATTTAGGTAGCTCATAGGGCAGGCTATATCAACATAAACTGGCAGAGAATGGAAAAAGATGTGGATAAGATCACACACAAAGTTGGAAAACAAGTGAAAAAGATACGAAAAAGTGATGATGTTGAGAAAGGAGTTATTGCACTTGCAAATAGGGTAGGAAGAGTTTTAAATTTTCATTTGACAAGATAGGTTACAGTCTGTCAAGTGTTACTCTATTTCTGTTCAGTTGATTATTACTATTATTTCTCTCCAAGGAGTATTTCATGAGACAAGACGGCTTGATTTTTTTAAACTTGAAACTTGAAAGTTGGTATTTCCTGGGTGCATTATAAATTCTTCATTATTTTATTCTCAACAGGGTTATAAATATGCTCGACGTAACATGGCTGCAGCTTCAGGATTTGCCGGTGGATTTCTGCTTGGCCTTGCATTATAAATTTATGACAACATTGGAATTACTATTAAACAATCGTGACACATGTTATCACCAAGATGCAAGTGCTCACAGCCCAAAAAATGCTTTGCTATAGTGTTTTATCACTTGTATCGTGACTTGTTAGTCAAGTAGTTACTTAAGATGACCATAATAATTGCAAGATTTTAGAATAACCTTTCTTTTAGTCTTCTTCAAGCATTGAAGTCAAACTCTCTTGGCAAACAGTCGCAATTTTGTAATTTTGTGATTTATGTCACCCTAGGAACTAAGTTATTTTAAAGTTTGTGGTGGCATTCTAATATTATTACAAGTTTTAATTGCCAAGAACTGTCCAAGAAACTGAAACCACTTCAGAATATATTTTTGGTTCTTCAACAATTTATTAGTTAAATTCTTTTAGTTTTATACAATTTAGTTTTAATATACCTTCTTCATACTGGTATTGTATCAAACAATCACACTGTACTAGCACATGATAAGAATATAATAAAGGAGATTAAAAACTACTTTAAGTGATTCCTACAGACAATCAGTAGTTGTACCCATCTGCACCTTGCACTTAGGCCACATTTACAAAGAGAAAAGTTGTCCCAGGTAACAGGTCACCAGCCTACCTTAGCTACCCTGGGCTGGCCAAATTTTCATACATATTTTCCTTCATACAAAAGATGGTAAACCGCTTAAATGAGACGCAAAAAGTTGGCTTGGCTAGAAGGGTGAACCCACCTAGCATCACCCTTGAAGAAAAGGCAAGATTCCCAAGCTCTGGTGGTCTCTGTTGGTATGAAATTTCACCCATTCATGAAAATCCTATGACTCTCAGGGGTGGATCCAGCCACCCCCCTGCCCCCCTTATTTTTAGACCAAACTGAAAACAATTTTTTTTGAGACCATTCCTTTCCTCCCCCACCCCCCACCCCTTATCTAAAGGTCTGGATCTGACACTGACTCTGTATGGCAAATCTGTCCTTATATACTTGTCCTTGGTTTGATCATCTGTATAGTCTGAATACAAAGAGAAACATAGAAATGCAAGTTTCTAAGTTTTCTTGTTGGCTGCCACCAGTTTTCGTTCTTCAAGCTCTGTTTTGAAGCCCAAGCACAGTTCAGTGTTAATCGCTGAATTCCTGGAACAGCACTTTTTCATTGTCTCAATCACCTGCTGGCATCTATCTTCTTGATAGTTGTACTCTAGTAGTCAAGGTTAAAGAGACACATTTGATTCAAATTATTATTGTTTAGTCTGTGAAAAGTTTGAACCCAGGAGTCATTTCAAAAGGTTGAGTTTGATCGTCTGGGTGAACGTAGTCCTGAATAGGACTGTTGTTGTTGACAGTGACTGACGTTTCGACAACCTGTGCGGTAGTCATCTTCAGAGTCAAAGTGAGTTGTATCATGTCAGTTGTATCACGTGAGTTGTATCATGATTTAGTTTGTTAAGAAGAGTTCAAACTGTACCGATTGTTGTATTTAGGGGGCTGCTATCTCCATTTCTTGGACATAAAAGAATGGGAAACATACTGGTCCAGAAAATATCCACACACCCGCCTCCCCAACCCCATAAAGGATTCTCTTTGTTTGAACCCCGTCTCCCCACTGGACATTCCAGTTTAGGTTCATACCTTCCGTTAGAAATTCCAACAGAATTTCCAACAACCCTCCATTGGGTGGGTAGGGATATAAATCACTTTTTGTTCATACTGAGTGGAGTATAAAGGGAATTGCATTGCAAGAAATGCTTTTGAGATGGTTTGGTATGGGTTGTTGAAAACTGTTTGAAAAACATTATTTCACTTGTCACACGAAAATAGAAGTCTTGGCAAAGCCATTAGTATGAACGGGACCCTGGATAAAACCTGCTGCTGCCAACCTACCTGCAACAAATTGCAACATTGCCACTAGCCAGCATTACCCGAGATGCTGTTCCGATATAAGAATTTTTTTGGTCCACTAAATCAACAATTTCAACAATTTGAGTTTCAGGCCAGAATAAAATTGACACTAAGATAAGCTTAAGTTTAATAAGGTTAATGAAAAAATTAACTTTGAATTTTTTTGACATATTTTTCTCGTGAAACTCGATCGATTGCATTTGATATGACAAAAGACAAAATTCGAGAGTTTGTTTACCTTGAAGGCATTTTTGAATAGCACATGCTTCTTTCTGACATGGAAGTCTTTTACTACTGGACATCCCACCAACAAATCTTCCTTTGTATAGTTTAATGCCGTTAATAAATCCGACTGCCTCTCTGCAAGCTCCACAGAGCTACCATGATGACCGGGATTAAACTTGTTTACATTGAGGACCTGGGCTCTACAGTATACTCAGCCTCGTTTTGGACTTTACTGATGGTGGCATCTTCCTCCGATATTGGGCTAATATTGTTTTGGACTTGACTGATAGTGGCATCTTCCTCCGATATTGGGCTAATATTGTTTTGCAATTCCTCCTTATGGGGATTATCTTGTCTGGTGGTTATTACAGCAAGGAGCCCAAAAGTGTGACCTCCTTTAATCAACTCACATTCTTTCATGCAGAGATATTTAACCAATCAGAAGTCAAGAAGAGTTTCCAGCTGGCTTCTGATTGGATTAAATCTGCATGAAAGAATGTGAATAACTCAAAGTGGTCACACTTCTGGGCTTTTTGCTGTAAAGGCTAAAAACTGTTACACAAATTGATTTGTAGCCTCTATTAAATGAGGCCCTGCCAGGTGGCAGGGGGGTCCCATGTCGCCCATCTGAATTTGATTACGTCTCGTGTCGTTGTTTATAAATGCTTGTCGCCTATTGTCGGCTTTGCTGTCACTGTCGCAATTTGGCCAAGGGAGGTTGTCTCTTGTTGCTACTTTTTGGGCCATGTTGCTTGTCGGAATTTACCCTGGCAGGGCCTCTTAAATGCTTGACTCTAAAAATAGGCATCATTCCTCCATTTTGAAAGTCTAATGGCTTTTTCAAACACTGCCATCTCCCCTGGGGCTCTGACCTGTTGGTTATCTTCTCTCCCTTTCCCACCCTGCTTCCGTTTCGATGTCTGCCGTGGAGGCTAGGTTAGCTATATAGCATGCTCTGTACAGTAGAAGTTTGTGACTACCAATAAAATTGGCCGCTTTTATGAAAAAAAAAGTTAGAAAATACTCCCATACCCCTGTCACCTTCATCCTAGCCACAAGAAGAGCCATTCACTAGTTGAATAATGCAGGGCACATTGACTCCACTGTGATGATGAATAGATCATAGGCTTAACAGTGGAGTTAAGACGGTGGTTGCAGATAGTGAGTTTGGACGTCAGCATACTGCAATAATTATTGTGACCCACTGGTTTCAATGAATATAGCCAACTAGAACTCTCCATTTTTAGTGTCAAGCAAAGTGATCTGCAAGAGTTACCCCTTGCTCTTGCCTCTCCTTTCATACACCACTCTCAAAAAAAATGTTACTTCTTAAAATATGTAACTCTTTTGTTTTCCTTGCTGTTTGCATCAAAGCAGGAGTGTTTTGGTACAAAAATGACTGTTAATAAATTCATTGTATTCCCTTCAGTAACCAAAGAACATGCAGACTGTCTTTGCAAGCAAGGTACTTCCTGCTCTTTTAGACTGTGAATACAGCTACCGGTACCTTTCCTTGCTACAAGTTTTTGTGTAACTTTATCCTTACCACATTAGTAACACCACAAAAAACTGGGAGCATTAAGAGGTAACTGTATTCAGAGGCTACATGTTTACCCTTTCATCGAAGCAACAAAATAAACTACAATCAAATTTACAGTGAATTTTATTTGGCAACTGAGAGTAGTACAATCTAATCTGTTTCCTTGTCTCCCTTGAGGTTCTTCTTTCCTCCTCTGATTCGTCCAGTACGACGGGCAGCAATCAGACCGACCTTTCGTCCAGCTGACGTGTCTCGGCGGACAGTTGAGGGTGTACCAATATGCTGATGGTTACCACCACCGTGAGGATGTTCCACAGGCTAAAAACAAAGTATAAATGCATAATTTTGTTCTGTTGTTTAATTTCAGATCATGGGATGGTAGTGGCCTGCTTACACTTGCAGGCATTCCTTTTCTACAAAACACAAGGGATCAAATTTTCTAGGGATATTACATTGAAAACACTTAAAAAGGTCTGTTGAACTTGCAAACCACAACAGGTATTAGGGGAATTACTAAGCTATACTTGGCATTGAAGGAATCAATGAAAGGGTTCCGAAAGAATTAAGAAATGGAGACCAAAATCCAGGTATAATTTCTGACAACCAATTGCAGTCACATGAACTTAATTATTTTGGTGTAATTTATACACCAAATTGAAGAATCATCTCTCAAAAGACCTGTTGCCTAATGGCTATTCTGTAGCCCTTTAATGTAGAAGTAAAATAAATCCCCAGAAGTCACAGATGTCCAAATAATGACACTCACATTCATAGCAACACCACGGACACGAGGCCAGCAGTTCCTCTTAGCCTTGTATTTATGATAGGCACGCCCTGCCTTGAGCATGGGCTTATCAATACGACCACCACCTGCAACGATGCCAATCATAGCACGGTTGGCAGAGGGGTAGACTTTCTTTACACCAGAGGGCAGCTTCACACGTGTTCTCTTGGTTTCAGGATTGTGTGATACTACTGTAGCATAGTTGCCGGAGGTACGAGCAACCTTGCCCCTGTCGCCTGATTTTTCTTCAAGGTTACAGACAATGGTTCCCTCAGGCATGGTGCCAATGGGTAAACAGTTTCCTATCTGGAGAGCCGCTGAAAGAAGCCAATACGGAAAGTTGATTTAGATAATGAATATAATGCCATGATAGAGGAAAAATGTGCTGTTAGCTTTAATATCTAACCAAATCTATCCAAAGTGCCCATTTTGTAGGGTACATTTGATTGACTGTATTCTGGAACAAGAATGCACAGAAATCTTGCTACAAATCCATTTTACTTGGGGATTTGGATCAACGAAATACTATATGCATCTCAATATTGTGTTTCAGCCACATTTGTAGATGCTATGATGTAACAAATGTAGCAACCAAGTGATTTCTAGAGTTGAATCCACGTATTCTTATTCCAGAATATGGTTGAATGAACGTGCCTACAAAAACTTGTCACAAGGATTTATCACTGATTTATGTTTAACAAAAACTAAGATATTACCTTTTTTACCACAGTACACAAACTGTCCCGTGTACATCCCTTCAGTAGCAATGAAGATCTCCTTTCTCAGCCTGTATCGGTAAGGATCCCTAAAGCTAACAACTGCCAACGGAGCACCACGTCCAGGGTCATGTATGATCTCCTTAACAACACCTTTCAAGTAACCATTACGTTCAGAGTAGTCCAGTGGCCTAAGCTTTGCAGCTCCTTTTCTGTGTTTGGTATGGGACTTGAAGATACTCCCAGCGCCCTTACGCTGGCCTCTAATAACACGACCCATATTTACTGCAATGTAAAAAGTACTGAAAAGGTAAATAAATGAAATTCATGTACTTGAACTGCAGGATATACAAAATGATAAAAAGTAATGTTCAAATGTGTAACATATCATCGAGTTCTTTTACTCTGAATATTAAACACTCAGATTCTATTGATAATTGGAATACTGTATTCATCTTGGGCCTTTTTTAAACTCATAAAAAACTAGACAGCATGCACTATGCATGCCCAAACGAAATATTTGGCTTAAACAAGTTTATTTTCAAAAATAGGAGAGCTTCGAAAAAAAAACTTCACAGCTGACTTGAATCGAAGAGCAAGAATCATATGCAACTGAATTTTACAATGCTGTACACTAAAATTACTGAAACTTTACTCAAAAGCAGACTTTCCTAGAGTCGTGATAAATAAAAATATTTTAATCTCCATGTTAACATCAAATGTCCTAAACTGTCATAAAAATAGAATATTTTTACTCTACGTTGCTGTAAATTAAATGCAGTGTCTTCTTGGAACGTGACACTATCTGTGATTTTGCTCTGAGAAAACCTCAAAAGACAACAAAATATATCTCTTATGGGATAGAAAGGGTACTGTCTTTTTAATATATGATGACAAACTCGACCGATGGCCATTACAAAACCCACTATCAAACCGATTTCTTCATCTATGGTAGGTCTTCCTTACCAATATGGCCACGGATGGCAAAGAGGACGAAAATATGTATCAAAACGAGGCTATTGGCTACTCATTAGTGTCCATACCTCCCTCGAACTTGGATCAAAACCCAAAAAAAAACGCCTTTTTAACCATGTTTTTAAACGACTTTGTTTCGGCGTGAATTTTTTGGGTTACGGAACAAATATGCCTATATACAGCTTCTCTTTGCTACAATTTAACGAGAAATTTCTCATAGAATTTGGTCCTCAGACTCTTTTTTGCTCTTAAAACTTCGTGACGTCACGGTAGTACAATAATGGCTGCCATTAACCACGTGACATTTCGCGCTCAACAAATATGGCGGACCAGTAATGGTTTGACTACAAACAGTCTTCAATTTTATTGGCATTTTGTATCGTAGAACAGCTGAAGCGACTCAAATGTGGGATTTTGCAATCCTATTGTAACTTTGGATGATTCAAGGATCGGTTGATTGTCCTATTTTTGCAATTGTGGATAGTCTGACGCGATTTATTGAGTCTCCCGCGTGTCCCTACGGGATCAATCAATGCCTGAATTAACTACGTAAAATAGAACTACCACTGTTTAGATTATGTGTTATTTATCATGTCTATGAGCAGCGATGAGGTCAACTTTCTAGTTTACAGATATCTTCAGGAGTCAGGTAAGCTCACATATTATATTATTAACGTGTTAATAAACCGAAATTTTCTGTTTTATGATCAAAGAAAATGCAAGATCTCTCGCTTTGATCTTTCATTGTTTTGTCTAGGTCAGTAAAAATTAAAACTAAGCTTAGACTGACACAGTTTTTTCGTTATACATAAAATATTAAAAACACATTTGTTATCAATCTTAATTTATTAATTTTTTAGTGGTTTTAAGTTTTATCAGAAGGCCCAACCTCTCTTTAGTAAATATACATAAAATAAGTCGTGGTATTATTTCACCGATTATTTCTTTGTTAAGAAAATGATGAATTTTTTATTTGGCGTTCACACCTTAAAATCGAGAAAATTATACTTGTTTTTATTCTTGATTCTGTCATGTTGCATTGATGCCTCACTAACGTAAATATTACATTGATAAAGATCTCAAGGAACATAATAATGCGTTATCTTTGAGTTCATAATCTCAAGAGATTTGTTGAAAAATCATGCCTCATAACGTCACAGACAGGACGATGTGATGTCATGTTTAGAATTAACTTACTGGATAATAATATTTTGATATCTAGATCAACAGACACTACAATAATAAAGTAAATTTTTAATCTATAAGCTGTGGCTGTTGTATTTATCTGGATGTTATTGAAGTATTATTCTTCTACCAAAAAAGCATTTATCACAGTATCCACTTACAAAACTTCTATGGGCCCAAGGAAATGTTTTTATTCTTTGATAACTCACTTGACTGCTGATACCAGTGGATATTTTCTTTGGTCACCATATGCATAACTGGTGCTACTGAAATTAAACCTTTCACTACTAAAGGCTAATGACCCCCAACCTCCACCAATTACCCCTCCACCACCACCCATGTTTGGTGAAGGATCAAAGGTGGCTTTGATGCTTAATCAAGAAGTTTAAAACAGGGTTTGGAAAATGTAGCATTAATTGATTCAGTCACAAAATTATTTGGAACGACAAACAAGGGAAGAGTAAATGCCATTAAAATATCAGCAATACTATATCTGGTCTCTAGCTTTTGCTGACTGTTTTGTACCACTTATTTATTAGTCTGAAAATTTGTGGAAAATTAATGTAAAAATAAACTCTTCTATGAAAACACCATTTCATGGGCATAAGGAGCTGCTGGTTCCAAGTTAATTGTTATTGGCTCCTGGAGTTGTTCATATTTTAATTGTGTTCACAAAAGGAGAATATCAGCATGAAAAGTATCATAAATTCCTCTGTTTTTTTATTATTTAAATGACATTACATGTACATAATAAAGGACTATCAATGCTCTTAAACTCATTATTATGTCTATTTTACCACTAGGATTTCAACATTCAGCATTTACCTTTGGAGTAGAAAGTCATATTGACCAATCCAGTATCAATGGATCTGTGGTACCCCCTGGGGCTTTGGTGTCAATCATTCAAAAAGGTGTCCAGTATGTTGAGGCGGAGGTGACACTTGGTGAGGTAAGATGTTTATTATTGTTATCGCTAGAAGTAATCAGGGATTATTGAATGCATTTGAACATTGGTTATGGGAATTGAAGTTGGTGCGGGGTGTCTCTTTGAAGATACTTGGCTCAGAGGCTAAAGGGAATAAGACAAAAGAAATGAATTATTCTTCCCTTAATTGATCTCAATGCATTTTTTTTTTGACTTCATGTTGCTTAGCCTTGGATCCAAGGATGAAGTTTAATAAATTCGAAACTGGCACATTAAGTAATGTAACAGGTAGTTGTATTAGACCTTTGAAATGTTTATTAAAGATTGCATTTACTTCCAAAAGGATTGAGTTTAAACTTACTGAATTGAACAGACCTGACAAGCAGCTGACTGACGAAGAAATTAACAGCACGGACAAAGAATATAATTGTAATTTGTGATGTATATACTTTAATTACTATTATTGTAATTACTGTGCAATGATAATAATAGTAGTTTTGTATTAATTTTCTTCTTTTTTTTTTGAGCACGGCCCCTTAAGCTTTCCAGCTTTAATTAATACCATGGATGAATAAAGTTTATTGATTGATAGAAAATGAGCAAAGCTGGATGAGGAAGAAAAAACATTCGCACACATTCTGATGCTTTTAGATGCGCACATACCTTGCCTGTGAAGTCTATGACGTATTTCCGGTAGTTGAACCAACGTAAAAATCGAGATTCTTTCTGCTAAATCCTTGTGCCCAGGCTTCTCATGTTCAGTTTAGGTTGCATTCTCCTGACTTCGAACGCAATTATCACCATTATTATTATTATTAACGTTGTTGTTGTACATGTAATGATATTAATAAGTAGAGCATTAATTAATCCATAAATTAGCTCATGTTGTTTTTTGTCTCCAAAACTGACTTTGTTTGGGAGTAAAAGGGCAAAAAAAAGAAAACCAGTAATGTCTTGTGCACTTGAATCAGAGTAAAACAAATGTGTTTTTTTTTTCTTCTATTTTAGGATGGAACAATACTAGATGACAACACTGAGCTAGCACTTATTGACGCTGTCCTCCCAGACATTGTTGCTACAAGGCATACATTATTACAAAATAATAAACCACTTAGAGAGATTAAACATGAATCAAATCTTGATGGCAGCCACTACCCTAATGATAGTTACAAGGGACATAGTGAAGTCATGGACATTGATGGGGGTGTTAACGATTTTGGAAACTACAAAGCAACACTTTTGAAAGGCCATGAATCTGAGGTAATGATATACAGTGAAACTCCGCCTTACGGCCACCTCAGTAATATGGTCACCTCGTTATAAGGTCACTTTTTCTGGCCGCCTGGCAGATACTGCCATTCATTTTCTTGTAAAAAAAACCCTCGTTAATTTGGCCACCCATTAATACGGCCAAATTTTTTTGGACCATTGGTGACCATATTAACTGGGTTCCACTGTACTTAATTTGAAACAACAGATATTCTTAATAAATTTGCCTTCTACCATACTGATTCTTTTGCATCAAACTTTTTAATTTGCATCATATTGTTTCATTTATTTGAGACCAGGAGTTAACTTTTACCCAGAACTGACAAGTAGGGTAAAGTTGCTATTATACAATGTCAAAATTCTCACTTTTAGGTCAATAGTAGCTATTTTTTACTGAAAAGGGAGAAAAAAATAATTGTTGAATGATTAATTCTGCATTATAGTTGAACAATATGTTTTCGTCATTCACTTAAATTTGGGGATCTTCAAACAGTGGCCGTCTCTGAACGTTAGAGCTTTGAAAAGTGTTCCATTCCTAGAGGGTATTCAAGGCTGTGCTCTAAGAAAAATGGAAGGGAGCCAAATCCAGGGTGCCCAGCATATGATTTCTATGAAAAAGCTAAGATTTTCTAGTTGCCTGAGAACAAAAGTTAGGTGCCAGGAGCCACCGGGCTCTGCTAGAGCAGAACCTTGGTATTGTGCTATATACATTTGATGGTAATTGAGATACCGGTACTTATTTAAGTAAGGTATTTTTTTGTTAAATACAGCTGCAATTGATTTAATAACATTTTATAAATTCCTTCTTTATCAGGTATTTGTGTGTTCTTGGAATCCTTCTCAAGATTTATTAGCTTCTGGGTAGGTGTTGTTTCATAAAGCTTAATTTTCACTATTGTGTCTCAAAGAAATTTTCTATTTAATTTGTTTTTTTGTTGCCTTATACTCTCTTAAACTTGTTTCCCTTGTTTGTTGATGACTAAATAATTGTCTGTCTGTCAGAAGCTGACACTGTTTTTTAGTTTTTTTGACATGTAAAGGTATTTTTGTGTGAAAGACAGTTTTAAAAATGATAGTTTTTATTAATTAGTTACTGAAAGTTCATGTGTCTTTGTGTTGTAAGATCTGGTGATGGAACTGCTAGATTGTGGCCATTTAATGATTCAGGAGTTGGGACACCCGTTGTTTTACAGCGTCAGTTCAAAGACATTGAGAACCATAAAAATGCTACCAAGGATGTAACATCATTAGAGTGGAATGTAAGTGAACAAAAACTACAACTTTTGCCAAAGACCCCAACACTGGCAGAACTACATGTATATGGCGGGTATTTTTTTTTACTTGGCGCCTTACTTTCCCCTGACTATATCAACTTAGTGATTACTATTCTGATCATAAACCACTACATGTAAGTGCTTGACCTTGCTCTCAAACGTCTTTAAAAGTTATTGAAACTTCAGAACAATCACCATTCACTTAAACATTGATAACTCTTTAGGAACTAGCAGATTAATGTTTGTGACCAAACCATGTAGCACTGTTGTCAGTGTTCTTCTTTCCCGTAATGAGACTACCCATCTAGGTGAGAGAAAACTAATATATTTTGTCCTTTGTCCTCTTCTAATTAGAATGATGGAACGCTTTTAGCAACTGGATTTTATGATGGGCAAGCTAGAATATGGAGCCCAGAGGGTAAAATAATTTTACACTCAAACTTAGCTTCAAGTTTCATATTTACTCAAGTTTATAATATTAATAATAATAATAATACAACTGTAATAAGAAATTGTATTGAAAAATAATGAAAATGAGTCAACATAACAATGCAGAAGTTGATCTGTAGTGTTAAAGATATTATTTAAAAGCTAAAAATCCAAGAAAAAAATTCCAGTAAAAAAATCACAAGGTAAATTTAGGTGCTTCTTTACTCACTTCATTATTACTATAATGTAACCATTATCCAAGCCATCATTGCATACCTCCCTCAGGGTTGTCATTAAGAGCCGGGGGCCGGGGATTTTCCCCGGCTACTAAGAGAGTGGCCCCCGGCTACTTTTATTGGAAAATAAAAGAAAAATAGAATCAAAAGAAATCCCTAGCCGTTTGATTCCCCGCCTACTTGTTGTATTTACCCGGCAACTTGAAATCTTAGTGACAACCCTGCTCCCTGCTCTGATGACTCAATCATTTTTTTGTATTTTTTTGTATTTTTTACAGGGGAGCTTGTCAAAACACTGTGTGAACACAAAGGTCCTATATTTTCCATTAAATGGAACAAAAAAGGAAATTATTTACTTAGCGCTGGCGTAGATAAGGTACATGAGTTGGAAGCAACATCAGTGCAGTTGAAAACTTTCTTGAGTTATAAATTTGGATGTCAGAATTAACCTTAAATTTACTTTCTGCTGCTATTAACAGAGTACTGTTGTCTGGGATTCAAGTAACTGGGAAGTCAAGCAACAGTTCGGGTTCCACCAGGGTGAGAGAGAGTCTGAAATCTTCTTTATTCCATGCTTGACAAAATTCTTAGTCAATTTCTATTCCTGCTACGTTATTTTGAAGGTCATTACAAAGTATCAAAGGGATCTACCACATTCCCTCACCCCCTACTGTGCCTCTACCCTAAACTAACTACATAAAGAAAAACGTTTTTAGAAGCTACATAATCTTTCTATAAATGCATCAGAACTTATACCTAGACTGGAACCTTATTTTTATTGCCAAACTCAGTTATAAAGATAGTACACAAAAATAGACGTCATAATAAATATGTTATATCTTCTTTATAGCTCCTACACTGGATGTAGACTGGCAGAACAACAGTAGTTTTGCATCATGTTCAACAGATAAAATTATTCACATCTGTAGAATAGGTGTGGATAAACCTATCAAGTCTTTTCAAGGACACACTGTAAGTTTACTTTCTGCTCTGAAGAACGCCTTAATCTCCTGCTCATTTTATTTACTTAAACAAGGCAATAATACAATATCCATCCCTCCCCTCTCCTTCCCATCCCCCCCCCACCCCTCCACCCCCAGTTGCACTGTCCCTGATACTGACGATGTTAGGGGTGGCAAATCACAGTTCCTGGTAAATTTTGATCTGATCTCAAAATCTTGAAAGTATTTATCATAGGTCAGAAACTCTCGTTTTTGTGTTTGGGGTTTTTAACTGCAACCCTGTTCCCCTGATCGTTTATCTCTCCGACCCAGTGGGATGGGAAGAAGGAAGACCCCTGGGAATGTGTCTTTGTGCTTCAACTAGTCTTGGTGGAGTTTGGAGGTTTTGAGTGTTTCTTGCTCAATTTCGTTCTTATTGGTTCATTACTGTGAGAATCCAACAGAAACATTGGTCTGTTGCTGACCTTTTTTGATGAAACGTTTGCAATGACTTGGCTCTCTTCTTTTAACTGCAGAGCGATGTTAATGCAATCAAATGGGATCCACAAGGGTCGTTATTAGCATCTTGTTCAGATGACCTCTCAGCTAAGGTAGTTTAGTGTAGTTTAGTTTAGTTTATTTATTTTCACCACAGAAAAAAAAAAAACAAAAGATGAGAATACAGAAAATACACAGAAGCAATGCCTAAAAGGAAACCATAAGGCCTGTAGATATTGGGCTCCCTCAGAGTATAAAAGTCAACCCTCCAAGTTGAAGTTTTTGCATGGCGACCAATATTATTCTTTTGGTTTAGGGAGACTTTTCTGCAAATCAAGTTGCCAGCTTCACGTTTTAGGCGCCATGGCGACTAAAATGGTCGCAACTTGGAGGGCTGAAAAGTATAAGTTTACAAGGCCAGGGTCGAGTTTATATGCTGCGTTTCAATTTTATCCTTGGTTTAAACTGCATCCCCCCCCCAACCCCTGTTTTAGAGTAGCACTCGACTGCTGTCTACTTTTACATCCAAGCTGTCTACTTTAGAACTTAATTTATTGTAACAACCATATCATATGGTTCCACGTTATAAGTTCTCACATTTTAATAACTGTCATTACCATAGGTGCTGTCTGCAAAAAATTTTCTTAACACTTACCTGTGTACTTCTTTCATATATTTAATTTTTCTAATCGTAGTCAACAACAGCAAGTCCACTTCAGAATTATAAGTTTCTGAACTTTTCCCTTAGATTTGGAGTATAAAACAAGATAGTTGGGTGTTTGATCTTCAAGGCCATAAAAAAGGAATTTATACAGTAGCGTGGAGCCCTACAGGACCAGCAACAGCTTGTCCAAATGCTCCTCTTATTTTAGCTAGGTAGGTTTCAAAACTCTTCAATTTAATAATCATATAATATGTACAGTCTGTTTTGATAAACCTTTCAAAACATCTTTGCTCCCTACACAAAGCCCAACATTTTGAAATTTAAAATTAATACGTCATCATTGTCGTGGTCACCTGGTCTTTGAGGCGCCTCACTTAAGGTAGCCTGTTCTAATGACTTTCTAAAAGCCTGGATTGCAGCTTCTTGTGACTTTCGTTTCCCATTTTTGTGATTTTTTTGTCACTCAAAAAGTAGAATTGTGTACCAGTCTAATTCCAGTCCTTCAGATAGTAGGTACAGCATGAAGTGGAGAGAGGCACAGAGAGAGGGGAACAAGAGAACAGACTCTCCATCTCCCTCATCTTTTGAGATTTTTTTTTTGTCTGTTTGTGTTTTTGTGATTATTTTTTTGAAACAATTTAGGTGTATTCTGGGAAACTGCCCACCTACCCCTCCCTTATGCCAACATTTTGCCCTAAGTGTTAATGTTGGTTTAGGGGAGGATTAGGTTGACAGTTTCCCAGAAATCTAAAACTTTTTCTGCCCACCTCTTTCTGCCATTCCTCTGTAAATGGGAACAACAGGCTGCAAAATGTCATGAAAGCGATTAAGACTTTTGTGATATTTGATGCCTTATTTGAATTGATTTCCTCTTATTTTCAGTGCTTCTTATGATACCACAGTAAAACTGTGGGAGCTTGAGCGAGGCAGCTGTGTTTTGTCTCTTGCTAAGCATCAGGAGCCTGTATATTCACTGGCGTTTAGTCCTGATGGGAGATATATCGCGTCAGGGTCCTTTGATAGAGGAATAAACATCTGGTCTACACAGGTATTTAAACTTGTTTTAAAGTTGATTAACATCAGCAGCTTCACCCTGCAAGCAGAGCCCCCTAAGAGTGATCTGCATCAAATTTCTCCATGTAATATCACTGCTTTATAAAACACAGTGGTCATGAGAATTGAGGACATGATCACACAAGATTAATTTACTTGATACTTCAACAAATTCTCCTCACTATAGGGATAACAAACGAGAATATGAATTTTGATATTAGGGTTGAAAGGGTTAATCTTGAGGAGGAAAAAAAAGGCTCTGCCTGAATCGAGTCAAGCCCGCCTGAACTTCGGGACTAGTCAATCTTGTTTCCTCTCGTCAAACTGGTTTTTCGAGTGCGCGCATCTGTTTATAGATAAACCGCTGGCCATAACTAAGCCCGCTGTATCAAGCGCACGCCTACTAGGCTTGGGTTCAAGCAGTAAATGTTTGAAGGAAATCCAGAGGAAATCGATTTTGGTTCGAGTTAGCTAGGGTTCAAGTTAACGGGAGTCAACTGTAGTTTGGACGGGAAAATTTCCATGTGTTCTTGGTAAACACTAGAACGGAGGTTTTAGAAAAATTATTTTTGTCCACAGGGCCTTAATTCCGCGCAATTTAAGAGAGAAAAAAGTCAACATTCAATATAAGGCGTTCACGATTCCAGCTCTTCCGTATGTGATTTATGCTCTCTGATATTTTGTCTTAATGTACGCAGAGTGGAACCTTAGTTAGTAGTTTCCATGGTAATGGGGGAATATTTGAGGTTCAGTGGAGTCCAAGAGGCGACAAAGTAGCTGCATGTTTCTCAGATAATACGGTAAGTAACACAGCCTACGTGTAGAAACCATTAAAGGAGCTGTGTAACGAAATTTACGTAAAATTTAAACAGTCGTAACTGCCACCAAACGGAGTAAAACGTAAAAATAACATCATGACAGCTGGAAACGGTTAGACTTTCTAGTCTTCTCGGATAAGGCCGAAAAACCATAGGTCCCGCCTCACAGCACTTACACTTGCCTGCTGTTGTGGGAGGTAAAAGAACCCACACCACTGTTCGAAAAGAATAGGGGACGTAGACCCCGGTGGTGTGACCAACCTTCACACGTCATTCACATCATGGGTTGGGTGGGTACAGTAAGCTCATAAAAAATGGACCGATAGCGCCCGCTAATGGCGCCTTTGTATGCTGACGTCCGAGCTTCAGTACTGTTAACATGTTAATATATATTGTAAAGAGTGTACGTCTGTTGTCCTCTCATCCATGACTTCTTCCTTCCTTCCTGTAAAAACATTTCAAATACATAAAACAGCAAGTACAAGAGGAGGCATTTTCCTACTTCTGATTGGCTTATTTGATTTTCTACCCGTACTGTGATTGGGTAGGCTAGTTACCTTGGTGATAACTTTTCGCTGTAAGCGGCAGATTAATTTGTTCATGTACATCATTTCTCCTTGCAGCTGTGCGTTTTAGATGTCCGGAACCTTTGACGTTTTTAACACCTCTTTTGCAAGCGGAACATCTTTCTCAAGCATCAGACGTCCTTATCAAACGCCATTCCATTACAATTCACGCGTAAACATGAACAAATGTTTCAGAGATCATTTGTACGACGGAAGAGGAATAGTGCGATTTTTGTTTCACCGGGAAGTGATTACGCATAAACAAAGAAAACAGTAACCAAACTGAAAACCAGCAACTTTTTTTAGCCTAATAGAGAAGGCAAAGGCGTGCGGCCTAAAACAAGTTAACAAGCGGAGGAAAGCGTGTGTTATTTAGAAGGATGAGACGCTCTGATTGCTTCAGCAAGCGGAGGCATACACGTGTGGCATTTGAATGGTTTACAGAACTTAGCCAAACACAGAGTTTGATGGGCTGCAGTTCTGTACAAATCACCTTCTTTACCCATTTCCAGGAGTGCAATTTTTTAATTTCCTTTTTTATTTTTATTTGAATTCCTCCTTTTTTACTCTTTTCGTGTACTCTTATCATTCGCTTTCTCTCCATTCTTTTGTAATACGGAATAGATCCAAAGTGTATAGTACGATGAATTTTATAACCCTTTACTTGTGAACTCAGTTGCCTTTCCTTGTTGGCAACTGGTTGAAGCCATTTGTGTGTGTAACGCCGTGCAGCTCTGTTCAACTTAAAAGTGGCATCGTTCAAAGTGAAATCACTTTCCCTAGAAAAGTCTACTTTGTAAAATATCGAGATATACACAGTGCACCGGAAAGTATTGTAAAAGTTATTGTAATAGCTATCCTTTTTATGGTCACACTTAAGATTCAAATGCTTGAACCATCTTGTGTGGGAGAATACTTCTCAGAGGCTTTCATTTCAATTGTCACACTCCAGGATTTCATCCACAGATTCAAAGATTACTTAGAAGGTCCTTGTCAATTGACAAATTTCTTTTGCAGGATTTTATAGACTGCTGTAATGTAAAAGTCATAATTTTCATTGAAATTGCCCCACTAGCAGATTCATCTGTATAATCAAACAACTTCAGCTTCACCTTACGTTTTCAAAGAACTGAAGTATTTTTAATTCTTCAAATGGGTGAAAAGATTTGTTTGAATAGTTTCTGTTTCCAGACTTAACATTTTGTGATTTTCAGCCGGTTCAAATGCAACACAAGTGTCAAATTTCAAACTTGCTTGTTTCTCATAGACAAATATCTCTCTCCTAGTGCATATAGAGTATTTATATGTCGTTACTACTTATCTATTTGTAAATAACCTCTTAAATATGTAGTCTCGCGCCACTTTCATTTTACTGGAATGAGATGCTCTTTGCCACCTTTGAAATATTACTCGCGGACAAAGAAATCTTACTTAATTCTTTCCTCGGGGATTAAAACGGGGAGGGGGGGTTCGGGGAGCTCTCTTGGAAGCCGATGTCTCCCCATTTTTACCATAGATACATTCCCACTTAAACCCAGATACCCCCTGAGACAAACCTCCACCAATCAAAATTCCTCGCATGTTCTTGAATTAAGGTTCTTGATCCTCTGGTTTTAGACTTCATGTTCCTGAAGTTTTTTTGGTCAGAATTTGTTATCTAGAGTTTAAAATGTTAGTTGTATAATATCTTGAATGCAATTTTTCTCTCCATAGCTTGTACTTTTAAAGTAATGTCATGTATTAAATTTTAAAGTGCGCGGTCATCAACGATATATGTGAATTAAAGAAATCCGTTTTCAACCCTGCGAGTCAACTCTGTGGACAGACAAGAGAGAATGACGACTAATTACGGGAAAATTAAATTTTACTGACTGAAATCAAGGTGGTTTTGATTCGATTCTGTTTAAATATTTGCGCGCGATAGTTATACGTATCATGCTTGATAGTTCTCCGACAAGGAAACGAAAAATAATTGTCGACTTTTTTACACTTTCTCTTTCCCTTTCCGCCTTTTGCTGGGCTGAGAAGGCTTCACTCCTGTTGGAAGAGCTGTTGGAGAAGTACGAGTGAGGGTTGGTCAAGATTTTGATTCAAAGATACCCGTCAAATTAACACCTTTTTTTCCTCTGTGTTTGTATCTGTGTCCGACGAAATCCTCTCGTGTGGACATGCTTCGGAAGATTCCTTCGTGCACTGATGTCCTCACAGGTGGTGCAAGAAGCGAAGGGGTTTCGGACGTTCAGGATTAGAGGGGTTAATTTGTTTACATAACTTTGAGGATTTACAGTAATATGGTAACGATTCCATCGTGCACACGCCCTAAATTTAGTAGCACAGGAAAAAATCAGATGATTACGTGTGGTCATTGCCAGATTGCCGCTACACACTGAAAAACTCAGCTGATAAAAAAATGAAATATAAAGTTAAAAAAAAGAGTAGTTGGGTCCTTTTTTGCTTTTATGCTATCGGAGAGTTTCTGTTTGCAACTCCTGGAGTCATTTGCAAAAATTCTTATGTGAGACGTATAGCTACTACTTTTTGCGTTAAAATACAGTGCCTTTTGACTGGTCAACGTCGGAGTTAGCGGTTACGTCCGATATTAAGATATGTCTTCCATATTCCAAAGAGGAACCACATTGTCGCACGTTGTAGCGGCCCAAAGTGCGCAATAAATCTATTTTCTAAGAATGATTGTAAAGGGAAAAAATTTTAATTTGATATACATTGGTGAATGTTATGTGCTTAACGTTTTACTGAGCTATTGTTGCTGCGGAGCGACCGCAGGGAGCGAGCAGCAACATAATCAGGATTTAAAGGAAATATATAAGGGGCGATGAATTCTCGAATTCATCACTTTTTACCACAATGCATTGCACTTAACCACACTTTTTACCACAATGCATTGCATTTAACCAGAGTGCATTGCGCCACGGACAACTCAAATAAAAACACGGGGAAGTTCGCATCGTTCGCTGCCCAAACTCAGAGTTTTCTTTGTAGCAAATTTTCTACAGCACGGTTAGAGGTCTTACCAAATTTAAGACACGCAGGAGTCTTTAAGATGAGTACGATGGTTAACTTGGGGATTGGTTTTTAATTCAAGAGCCTTTAACTCATCCAGGTGTTAAACCTGACGAGAAGATGAGCATTTGCTCTTCGACTCTGCAACACGGGGGATATACAAATTCCAGCTTCCTAGAAGGTGATGTGAAAGTAAGAAAATGTCATGCCATGCTATTCTTAAGAACCTGTATGAGCCGAAAATGGATGTGATTTTGACCATTCGCTTCAAAATAACAGCGGAAATCGAGATAACAAAACATATGTTTTGTGTCCTACGTTGCAGACGAGGACGTGTATCGGCGTTTTGAAAAGCATATTATGTTCTTTCATTCATTCATTGCCGTGGAATATGCGTTTACATTTTTTTTTACTGTTAATAGCTCGATTAATGTGGCTGGCGATCATCTTGCCGGCGGAAGTTTCATGGAAAAGGCATTAAATTAAAGTCTGTTCCCAGAATTACCTGATCAGTCTCAATGGTGTAGTGGTTAGGTGTGGTCGCGTCGAGCCGATGGTGCCGGGTTCGGGTCCTACTTAACTCTTTTTTCCTTCTTTCTTTTTTTTCCGTTTTTTGTGTTGTTGTTTTCTATCAATATATAGCTATATAACTGTTACTTAATAAAGTGCAATAAACAGCAAGAAAAGTATCGTGTTTCCAGAGAAAAGATAGTACACCGTATATAAAATATATGGATAAACAATCTGAATTTCTATTATTTCCTACAATTTACAGTGGGAAAACCAGAGTTGATAACCACTTGATCATTTTCTAAACAACGTTCCCGCGAGTTCTCTCTATAGACTGATAGTAATTATTCTAGTACTTTCCAACATGTAAATGGAACATTCAATGTCATTTTCGATTACTTTAAGTCCCATTGCCTAACTAATGCCAGTATCAACAGAGTGTGCCGCAGCATCACTATCTTTTAGATACCCTAGTATTCTATTTCTGATTCAAAGTTTGTGATTCAGAAGTTAGGCTTAGGTATACATTTCTATCCTCCGTAAATCACTTTAACTACTTCGAAAAGAAAGTGTATATACTTTAAATATAAAGTAACCAAAATCCGGATTCTATACTAGCATTGCAATTTGAATAATCCGCCCCTAAAGCTTAATCTGGTTCAATATGTACGTTCCTCTTTTGTAAACTACAATCGTGGCCAAAAGGATCTGGGACACTTCTCGTTTCCCTTCCCTTTTTGGTAAGAAATTGGAGAGTGACCGTCAATATACAGTTGTAAATACGGTTTTGCCTAGGTTTCCCCCTCCTCTGAACAAAGTTGAAGTTCATCCCACTCTGAAAAATTTTTCAAAAGTTTTTGACCTTAACACCCAACACTGTCCGGGGGAAGGGGGGTTATTGGAAAATGCACAGATCATAGAGTGATTTTCATTTTACTAGAACCGTGAAACAGATACTGACAAATAGTGCAAAATAGCGAGAGGTAAACAAAAGAAGACAATAGAATTAGTGGGGTTAGTGCGTAGTACTAGATTCTACCACCTATTATATTTCACGGTTAAAGTTAAATCACTCTATTTAAATAACTAAGCGTCCCAAACGTTTTGACCAGGATTGTACGCTTTTTTTATACGTACCCTGTTATCAGGGCACAGCCATAGTAGTAAGCTACAGTATTGGCTGTCCAAAAAGATTGATCCCTGTCAACTTTACCTGGCTTGCCTAAACTTTTGCCGTGGGGCTAGTGCTTCTCCCAAAATTAAATGTAAATGTTTATGCATGAATTTTTTAACCGACACTTTGTGTAAATAATAAGCAACCGTTCCTTACGAGCGGCGTTTAGTTTTTTTGGTCAAAACGTCTTGTATCGGACACAGATGACCTACAAAAGACCTCTCTGTTTTCCCTTCAGTGAAAATCTGCTTGATATTGTTTCATGGTTTTTATTCTTTTGTGTTACGTCATCTGTATCCGGTACACAAAGTAAGGGCCGTTTTTTTTTTAATACCAATATTAGGTGTTCTATCACACCTATTACACAAGCAAACAAAACCCTTCCTTACTTGAAAGGGGAATGTGGAGATGATATACAGCACGAAAATCGATATTATTTGCCTAAATCTAAAAACACTACACTCAAAAGCTACTACAGTAAAGTCATACTATAAAAAGAAAACAAAACACGCAGAAAGAACTTAAAACGTTCAGTCATTCAGTCGCTTACAAAATTTTGAAATTTGCTATACATTTCCATGCATCTTGGCTATCCATAGTCTGGGAAATCTGCCGTCAGTCCCTGATACCAATAAAGCTATTGCTAAACACAGGGGCGGATCTAGGGGGAGGGTGCAGGGGGTGCACACCCCCCCCCCCCCCTGAGATGACCTGCGGTTTTCTAATACAACTAGTGGTATTCTGCAAAAAAAAAAACTATCTGGTTTATTGGTGTTGAAGTAGAGCAAGAGACGAGTGCACCCCCTCCTAAAAAAATCCTGGATCCGCCCCTGAAACACATGCTAAATTTGGCAGAGCTTCTTCGAAATACGTCTTGCTTCTTTTCATGCAAAGTAAATACAGCGTATTTAACTTTAACGTTATTGTTGTCTTATTTATTTGCCTGCCAAAGCAGAGTATGGTCTGCCTCTTTTGATAGTGCTTGAAAACGTCTTTTTAGTGAAAGCGGGAGTGGAGCACGGGCTTGGACACCAGTTCAATTGATGCTGTCCCAGCATTTCCTGATTCAACGTCAGTGACTTGAACTTTTAATTCCGTGCCACCAAACATAACATCTAGTCTCAATTCTCTGTCACACCCCTTTGTGGTGTCAGGACTAGCAACCACTATCTCAACGTTTTCGCCTACCACTTCGGGATCAGTTATGAATTTAGCATCTTCTTCGTTTGTGCTGTAAAATTCAAAACGGACTTTGGTCTGTTCTGGATTGATGGGGGAAAACGTGTATGATCTCTTTTCCTCGATATCTATTCTTTCATTCTTCGCCGCTAAAGTTTTAAAAATGTCGCGGCAGTATACCGTGTTTGAACGAATTTCTCTTTTCTCCGGAGGGTGTTCATCCGGATCAAATTCAGCCCACGTGTCCACGCCGTACGTTCTGCCCATGACTCTGGCTCGAAGTAAGCTGGGATCTTGAGCAAACTCAACGGCGCCATGAATTATGGCGAGTTCGGGATCGTGTGGAATGAGTATGCGTTTCTCTTTAAAACGGCGGGAAATTTCTTTTCGCAGAAACTGCGCTTCGGAAAACCCTCCTACGAGAAACATTGTTTTGACATCCCGAAGGCTATCTTTGGCAAGAAGTTCATGGATATGGTTGGCAATCTTGGTCACTATCGGACCATGTAGGTCACCAAGAGTTTTCATGGTAATATTCAGGTAGTCGCTACTAACACTGACTTGGTCGTTATAAAAACGCCTTATCCTATTGTTGATGTCATCATCTTCTCCAATTTCTTGGTTACAAGACCTTATAAAGTTTAAAGGTAGGGGGATACTTATCTCGTCGTTATCAACGCCTTCCTCCGCTCGTTTGTGGGTCTCAAAACGATTCATAATAGCGTGCCAATCATTCGGGAAATTTTCTTTAAATTTTCTCATGAAGAATTCGCCAAATGCTCTGTTCATTAAGTTTTCAAACTCTCTGTCAACATGTATTCCACCAAAGAGACCACCAGATGGACAATGTTTCTCTAGAATGTGTCCATCTACAGCATCAACCTCGTGAACGGTTATGTCCAGAGTCCCACCTGTGAAGAAAATATTTACATATTCATTACAATTTTGATCATCGTTAATCATCTTTTGAAGTCATCGTTCTGGTTGCCTTTAACATCACTACCACCATCACAATCACCATCATCATCACCAAAACCATCAACACCGCACGGTCATCTCTACTAACATCACCACCATCCCGTGGCGACACCTCTATACCATTAACACTGCCATCATCATCAGCAGCACAATCCCCATCACCTCCCTCGCTAATCATTCATTCAGTGACACCACCACCTTCATCATCGATTATCGTTATATTCATTATCGTTATCATAGTATAACTGAACTTCTCCTCAAAGGAAACTTTTGTAGAGAGGTTCAAACACGAGTCAATCATATATGAACTGTCTGCCAAGAGAACTGAGTGGCTGTTGTGGAGAGGTGACTGTTCATAGTGGAGGTTCGACTGTATAAGTATAATAATTGCTCTCAAAGTATATATAACTATGTAAAAAATAATAAAATCTAACCTCCATTGTCAACTACCATATATGGAACTTTTTCTTTGTCCAGAGTCTCCTTCACAACACAACAATCTCCCTGATTTCCTTTGAACCTGTTGAAGGGTAGTTTTCTGCAGTAGTACGAGGCAGCTTCAGGTTCAAGTGCAAGGATCAACTGGTCGGGATCTTCAGGGCTAGCTATACCTGCCTGTGAATACATATCAAAGTCAGTCAGCAAGAAATCTCCTCCATACAAAGGGGTAATCCCCCCTATGCTGTCAACTGCAATTTTCAATCAGTTAGATTGCGTTTAGTCATTTCCGTACAGAAAATCTATAATAACCATCATTATTATCATTTTTTATTCACACTATTCAGGTACAGAGGAAAACATGAAATAATATAAGAAACTATAGAAAACAAAATGGTAGAGATTATATAACAAAAATGTACAATATTTAAATCAGCGTGCAACAGTCAAAGTAGTAAAGCTTTCTAGTTGGCAGCTGCTTATTTAGTACAAATAAGGAAAGGAAAGAAGGAAAAAA
Source organism: Porites cylindrica (assembly GCA_964035525.1). Lineage (NCBI taxonomy): Eukaryota > Metazoa > Cnidaria > Anthozoa > Scleractinia > Poritidae > Porites > Porites cylindrica. The sequence continues at coordinate 35,287,625 of OZ037783.1, forward strand.
TAATCATTAAGATTTAACTAATTCACAAAGCAAGAGATGTTACGAAAACGAAATGGAAATATCACATTAAAAGTTACCACTTTCAGATAAGCAAGAAAAAGATAACAGACATGATTACAAAGTATGATTGTGCAAATATTGTTATCACCTCGTAAGCCGCCATCCTCATAAACTCTTTCGCAGAAATGCTCCATATTGCCGGAATAGTTATAACCCACTGAATCTGTGAATTTTTATACATCACTTCGGCACCCGGATTGTCCTTGTCTGATTTAAGATGGCGCTCGTTAATGGCATCAGTTGCCACTTTTTTCAAGTATTCAAGACACTTTGCAAAGACGTCTAAAGCCGGCCATTTTTTGCCATTCCTTGCTTCCACTTCTGTATTCTCATTTAGGTCCTAAAGAAAGAAAGCAAAAAGAAATGGTTATCTCGAAATCAGCTTTAAAGAATGTATGTGAAAGTATTTATTCAGAACCATTTTTTGCTGGGCTGTGTTTTACTAAAAAACGAGAATATTGGCCACACAAGCATTTTTCAGTCGACCAAGACCGCTTACCTCTTTGGAGTGAAGTAATAGTTTGAATTTATCGAAATACAAAAGTTTCTTGCAGTCCTTCCTTGAGATTGCTTGCTTGGCATACATCTCCACCGCCGCATGCCCAAATTTGTGCAGTTCGCCTTTCTCTGTCAACAAAAGGGCCGTCGGCGTCTTACTGTACGTCATTCCTTGGCCTCGTCCCCACTTTTGAAAAATATAAATGTGATCTTCGGAGGCGTTGGTGAAAACGTAGCCAAAACCACTGTATGTAGTACCAAAGTCGATTGCAATAATCACATCCCTTTTGGGAACATTTGTTGCCGCCATGTTGTTTTCCTGAAAGGTTCATTAACTTCAGACTAAATAGTATTGTCTAGTCCAGTTGGTAGAAACGAGACTTCAAACACTTATACAATCATTTTTCCACATATATCAGTTAGGATCAGTGTTCGCACAGCACGCATCAAAAACGTTAATATGAACAAATCTTCTCGAAACTCAGTTCGGCTGACTGAAGAAGTTGAAGGTCGACTGAATATATTAATTTTCTTAGAATTGCCACACCCATTTTTTCTCAGAAACAAACAAGGAAGTTTTGAATAACAAGAATCAATTTTCACATTAAGATCGTCTCGGTACAAATTCTGGCCTTGCATGGGAACTGGTTCGTCAAAGGCAATCGAAGGTGGCCTGAGTCCTCATCGAGAATTTGAACAAAGACAGCCATCTCAAATAGAAGCTACAGATTCCGCAATGGGCGATAGATCGAACTTCAACGATTTCTTGGAGGCCAACAACTGCATGCTTAAGATGGCGCAGGAAAAATATGACCAGCATGACGAGCTGAAAAGGCAAAATCGCGATTTGAAAAAGAGAAACGAAGAGATTATGACTCAATATGAAAACCTAAGGCAAAGGTATGTAGAATACTTTTCAATTTACCGGTAAAGCCGGTTTATGAAGTCCCTAGCTAAGACCTTTGTGAGAACAGAGGAGGAAAGTAACGTGGTTTTAGATGCATTGCTTTTGTTCATGTCTAAGTCCTGTGTTCGCTTTCGGTTTTATCGAATCAATCACTTCTTTTAAACAAATAGGGTAAGTAACGATTCTGAAATGAATCATCGCAGCCATCAAAGCAGTTCTGAAGATGTTACAAGCAAGAACAAACGAAGTGATGTCTTGCAGAAGTGCAAAAAATTGGACGGGGCCATTCGTCGACAAGCAATGGAAGTGTTTGGGAGGCAATCTGATAGGGCAGAGATCTGGTACAGAAAGGATTTGACTTGCCGAATTTTTATGGTACGTAATTATTTTTACACGATCTAAAATATGCCACCCGATGAACCTCGAAATGTCTACATCGATCAAGCAAAACGATTCAAAAGCGATACATAAATAACCCATTATTTTTAAAGTCATTCAAAAAGATTGCTTGAAAATCTTGTGGTCAGGCGTGTAAACCGAACTACCATTTGTTCTAAGACAAATGTTCATGTGTACTTCACCTAGAAAGCAATCCGGCCTGCGCTTTATTTCTAAATAGAGATCATTCCTTCAATTCAAGATGGCGGAGGTCGATTTTTACCAGTCTGAAAGGTTAATGAACGCTTGTTAGTAAGGCTATAGTACGATAATGGACTTAATATGATGCAAGAAACTTAGCATTTATTGTATGCAGAGTCAGTACTGATTCGGAGCTGCTTGTGAGCGGCAGATGCCAGTATAGCGACAACCACAAATGGGACGTGTGCTTTAGGATACTAGGCTTGTGCGTTTATCTTAAACTGACGCAATTCACCTGTGTTTCATGACTGAGATGGCTTTATCCTTGCTTGGAAGGTTTCCCATGATTGCCTCTTTTTTCAAAAATCTGAAATATGTCAAACCTGAATTGATGGCATACTCAAATCATATATGTCATCTATGTATCTGTTTTTTAATTAGATTGCTTACGAACTTGCGGAACGCACGAAAGAAGAGTTCATCCAACAGGCTTTACCGAGGTTTTTTCAGAGCGCACCCTTTGTCGGAGTACATTTTAAAGAAACCCCCATGCAGGTGAGACAGGAGAAAACCCAGAATCGAGCCTGCGCCTTTCTTACGCTAACCTCTGTTCTTTAGCGTTATACACTACCAAACACCGAAACACAGAAGTGCATATTTTATTTATTATTTCCACTGTTTTCCATAACCGAGACTTTTATAGCAGGTGACTCTTGCTGTTTCCCGAACTTTTAACGTAAATTCAACTTTGGCTTAAGCTTTTTATGTCCTTTTTGCAAAACCCCTCAGTTGTAGATCATTACATCAACTCAAGGCTTGGTTACCAATGATTGCATCGAGCGTTTGTTTGCTAATGGAGGATAAACGTTGGGCGGGGGGGGGGGGGGTGGAGGGGGGAGTGCTTTGTGGACTAAACAAAATTTTTGTGCGCCCTTCTACAGAGTACTGAATGTCATAATCACAATAGAAGAATAATAAGATAGGTTAGGCTTGTATGCTCACGATTGATATAAAGCCTTATTTCTAAAACAGGCAAAAAGGATCTCTGAGCAACAAATCTCTGAGGAAATGCAACAGTTACTTTCAACCGACTCCTTCAAAATCGCATGTTCTTCCATTTTAAAAGAACTTGCAGTAAATTGTGATCTAACAGACTTAGAAGAGGTAATGATTTTTTTTATTTGGATTCTAATAGTAACCGAGATTCTCGGAGGGACTTTTATATATATATGATATATATAGGTTATACAGGTGTGTGCCGCTTTTTGCCTCTGACTCTGGGAACAGGGGTATAAAGTTCACCCTTTATCACTTAAAGAGGGGTACATTTTATTTCAGCTTTACTTTAGAACAGGGTCGCACATCCTTAATCCGTGATTATTCTCAATCAAGCTCGGTGTGAAACTACTCTGTCCTTGTCGTTTTATCATTGAACCAGCCACAGGAACAGGATTTTTATTTATACAATCATTGTCTGGAACAGAGTCGCAAATAGGCCACTTCCGAGTTCCAAAAACCCTCACTTTCAAAATGAGGCTAGGCGCACAACCTTTCTTGTGAAAATGAGGTTTAATTGCGTGAGAATGAAAAATGATTTCCATATATATCAAAGGTAGCCTGTTCCAGGCTCCGAGATGGTGGTGGAAAGTCGTTCAGTAATAAGAAATGCAAAAAAAGGCGCGGGGCCTGGGGAGAGCGCCCCCTTCCCAAAGTCGTGCGCGTCTTATTTTCGCTTTGCTCGTTTTAATACGTTACCACTATACTATCTGAGAGCCTGGCACAGGCTATATCAAAGGCTGAGCACCTACCCTCGTTTTAAAACAGAGGCCCGGGGGAACTCGGAAATGGCCTATTCATCTCTTTATGTCAGGAATAGGTCCAGAGTCTCAAAGACTCAGCGATACACCCTCATAGTTAATTTTAACAGAGTATCCCCCCGGCCAAGACTATACAGTCAACTCTCTTGAAGAAGGACACCGTTGGAGCGGACACTGATAAGAGCATGGGATCCTTTTGGCGGCTGTGTGACTGTCTTTATAAAGGAGTCAGCCTTATTAAGAGTTGAATATAGGGACGAACTGGAGAACGGCGGTTCAACAACTCTAAGTGTCAGGTTCTGGAGAGGCGTTGTATTTTCCACAAAGGTGACTGTTAAGAGGTAGTCGATTGCACCCCATATATAACGGAGTCATAGTTATGATATATGATAATCACAGCTATCATTTCTGCAATATAAACGCCATTCTTCACTATTCATCTTCATTATCACACACATCAAAGAATATTATAACTGAAGAAACTCGTTCCCAGGGCTTCCCTTAGAGGAAGGGTAAACTAAAGTGGCCCTGGGGAGGAGGTTGATAACTGAATTGTGGCTAGCTGTCAATATGTCAAAAATGTATCCCCTTATTACCACTGATACGTCCCTCCCAGAAACACAAACGATTTTTTTTCGCAGAAACTTATGACTGAGTTGACATCTTTTCGTGACTATTGGCAAGATCAATATCCTTGGCTGCCATACCTGGAAGACAACAAGATGAAAAGCGATAGGATGAAGAGTTTCATCAAAGAATGTCTGAGAATCGCCTGGCGAATGGTAAACTTACTTCCACCTCTGAAGATCGTGACAATAGATAAAGTTGAAAGCAGACCGAAATTAGATGAATACTTTGAGAAGGAAGTTGAGGAAAATAAAGAGAAAACACAAACCATGAACGTTTGTGTTTGGCCAGCGGTCATGGACTGTTACAACAATGAAGTTCTGCTAAAAGGAAAATTAACTTTAATACCAAGTCCAAAGCCGAGTCAGATTTGCCAAGTGTAAACAGGGTTATTCATGACAAAGTTCGCGGCAAAGTTGGCTGTTGTTTTTTAACCACAATATTTTAACGTTTTAGACCGGCAATCCCGGCGAACAAGCTTTTGCATAGTGTTGTCCTGCAAAACGGTATGACTGCGACCACCTGCAATCGTACTAAACGCCCTGCCACATGATATTGTTTTACAAGGTTAATGCCTAATAGAACGTCGGTTCTTGTAGTTAGTTTAGCAATTTGATTTCCTAAAAGTGTAGCAGTTATTGTGGTACGTACTGAATTTATATGCCTGATACCAGAAAACGCTTTATCACTGAAAATATACAGTCAGAAAACACTCACTGCCATGTGATGTTAAGTTGAGCCGTTTTTGAATAGGATAACAGGAACCCTCGGTACTGAGGATTTGAGTAGGGGAATGTTGAGCTCAAGTGCCATTGAAATCCTGAGTGTACTGATTCATTAATGCTTATTTATATCCAATAAGCCGTTTCTCGAAAGTCCAAAGCTAAGGTTAAAAATCTAAATCTTGGAAATAGTAGTAGTAGAAGAAGCTTTATTTTAATGAGGGTGGAAACATTAGAGAGATTTTAAGAATCACGTCTACTTACGACAAACGGCAAAGATGTAAAGTTGGCAGTTGTTCAAAAATAGGGAACAAGCAAGCAAAAATTGTCTGAATCGGTCGCAGCAAGTCTACCGGAAATTATGATTTTTTAAAACCCCTTGTGGATATTTGCGGGATCGACTTTTTCCGACCCGCTTTCAGTTGAAAAGTCATCAGAATATTGTCTCACTTTTGTCTCTCTTTTAAGGATTTTTGTCCAGGCCTCGCGTTTTCAGTTGAACCACGTGGCCCAAAACGCTTTGGCCGCGCGGAATAACGAGGCCTACGGTCTTAAGCTAAGTGAAGGTCGCAGAACGTGATCACAAGCATGACATCTGCACGAAAACGAGACTGAAGGAAAAGAAAACGAGTCTAAAAGAGTCGAGTTTCCTGCGGCCGAGATGCCCCTGGTAAAATTAATAGGGGCGGCTAATCGGCAGTCTTCCGTGATGGCTCGAAAATTTCTGCCTTTGTGCCACAGGAACTAAGAAAACATGTTTTGCGCCGCTACGCAGACGAGTTATCGCCTTTGTCAAGAAGAAAGAAAAAAAAAACAAACAATAAAAAGCTATAAGTATAAATAACTATTTCTATTAATGTTTAAAAAGTGTGAGTGTTCGGTATAGTTCGGGCTCTGAGGAAGGCTAATTTTGTTAGCCGAAATATTGGTCTATAATAAATTAGCCCTTTGTAGCCCTGCATTCAGTTTTGTTTATTTCACACTTTAAGTGACGTCTGGCTACAGCATCTCTTTAATTTGAGATCCAACAAGAGGAACCAGTCAGTTATATTTACGCGTTGCGTGGACCTCTGCATTCAAACAGTTTTTCCTACAAACACAGACCAGCTCTGCAGGCACGATAGACCGATAATTACTGAGGCTTTCGGGAAATGGCCCCCAGCTTATCTGCTATATAGAGAGGAGAAGTCGTTACCTCCCGTTGCCATGGTAGCGAAAACTTTTGGATGACAACATACCCAAAAAGTCACTTAAAAGTCTATCCGCACTATTTCAAACTTCACCGATCTTATTCAATGTCATTTAATTTGGCAAATCTTGGCGAAACTTTCTTTGGGACCGTATCTATCGTTATCTAAGTTTAGAAGAAAAAAGAGACAATTTTTGTGTTGTGTTCACCTACTCCATAAAGCGGGCTCGTGAAATTAGGAAGTTTCATGTCGTAGTGGTGAAACGAACGCAAAGAAATGTACAAAATAGCGTGATGCACGTGCAAAGTTGTTGTTTGTTAATATAAACATTATTTTGTCATCCTCCTTGTCGTCGCCGTCGTCGTTGGTTTTGTTGTCATCCAGAAATAGTGCTACCATGGTAACGTGACGTCACACTTGTCTAGTTTGAGATTCCTGCCTTTCCTGAAGGGAGTCGACCGTTTACGCTCGGCGAGGGAACGGAGGGTGTGGCTAGAAGCGATATTCGGACTAGAACAGGGAATGATCTTCAATTCTTAGTAAAGCTTTTGGCGACTGCGGAAAAGTTATAGTTAAACTGAAAAAGGTACTGAGCAGAAGAATTTTAAAGTTGTAGTGATCAGTTTCTCCTTCGTTGTGTGTTTGGTTTTTGCCAAATAGAAGAACTGGGCATAAAGCGTCATTATTTGTAGTTAGTTTGTTCACGTGTTCGAAAGATTGAAACCATGTAAAATCACCAGCTGGAATATGACGGAAGAAATAAAGAAAAATTAAAAAAATTGAGCCGCAATAGTTTTTAAACCATGGTATATGGATTAAATTTTAACTAAACCTAAGAGTAAGAATATCGATCGCGCTTTAGGCCTCAGTTTTGTTCCTTCAAAAGACAAAAAATTGAAGTTCTAACTTAGCAAGACAACATGAGATGTTCAAAATACTTCATTTGTCACTAACCATTAGTCGAGTATAGAAGACTCCCCTACTACTCCGAGGATAGACAGATCAGTATAGCAATTACGAGTTTATTCACTATCCACACACCATTTTATTATACGAAATATCGATCTTAGATACATTTAATTCAATTTTCATTAGGGCGGTTGACATTCTATTTACAAATAAAACCCTCGAACTCTTTTCTGAAATAGTACATGAAAGCTCATTCCGAGCTTAATCCTTTGTTACAGTTGTATAAAACTTCATATCCCCATGGGCGAAATTAGGACATTTGACCGACCACAAGTTAATGCGGGGGGTACATTCGACCGACAGACCGTATCCAACAGAACGTTCTCGATCAGCCTAATTCGCTACAAGGCTCGTAAGTTTTTAATTTACATTATTAACAATCCATCTTGTTTTTCGCAAAACACGTAGCCTCTATTTGCTTAGGTCTCTATCCAATGTCTTATTTGACTCTCAAAATGCGTTGGTTTACTATTTTAAGATACAAATATTGATACGCGTCTGTTTTACGGCCATATATAGCGCTTCCAAAACAGGTCGAAGTTACTGTTATTGCAAATCGTGACGTGAAATGAACCGCAGCCTATGCTTACTGCTAACAATTGTTCTCGATTAATCGCAAAATCACAACTGAATGTCTCTTCGCTAGCAGAAAAAGTCTATGCTCAAACTACTTTCTTCAAAGAGTCTTTAGTCCATTTAAGCCACTCCTTGGCGCAAAGAAGTCTTTTGGGGTGCAAAAACGTTCGGTTTACACGCTCAACCGGCTCGCACAATGTCCTAGACGTCTTCTAACCGCAACATTTCTCAAAGGATCATCCCTCTTGCGTAATTATATTATTCCCCACGTTTAAAAGTTTCTCTTAGGCCTGAGGTTAGCTTGATATCGTGATACAATTGGTTAGAGAATCGAAGATTTCACCTATCTTCCTCGGCAAAGCGAAACTCATTTTCATTTCTTTCTCCTCAGCCGAATCCACGTTCCAAACCTTAGGGTTCATCGTAGTTTGATCATCATAAACTCCGTCCGAAGTCCGATCTTTATAAGCCATTCTGAACGCCATTGTTAGCGCGGCTACGACGCATCTTGCATCCTCGTTCGAAGCGCAAAGAAACGCGTGGCATTCAAGCCGTTTGGGCGACGAACACACTTGGTAGTTAAACGCGACCACCTTGGGTATCTTCTTATAGCTTGCGCAGAAGAGAATTTTCCGTAACTTGAACGTTTTCTCTGTGTTTTTACACAGCACTGTCACATTGTCTCTTCCTACCGTCAATTTTGCGTTTGTGTCCTTCTCGTTTAGAGCGCAACCCTTTTGGTAAAGACGCGCGATGTTCTCCAGCGTCCCAGTTTGCGCGTACATCGCATTCTGACTTCCAAGATATTTCACACTGCAAGAAAAGTCCATAGGCTTCGATAACTGCGTTTCCATGTCTTCTTACTCTCTACTAGCTGTGGGACTTCAGTTAACCGTGCTTGCTGTGGGTTTAATCAGATCTGTTTGAGAGTGTACACTTCTTTGTTGTCAGTCAGCTTTTTTAGGCAATATCTTGCGCGGACACCTTTATAGCCTTAATATTATCGTTTCCCCCGAGGCCTGTCCGTCAAACAATTAACGCAATCATCCTTATTTAGATTCACAAATCTTTTAAAAACAGCTGAATTCTCTTTGTGATTCCTTTGGGAGTTCGGCGATTCGGACAAAAAGATTTTACAACAATGACAAACCTGGGCTTGGCTCACGTCATGAAACTTTAGAAACTTGTAACTGAAAAACCGAAGTTCGTATTCTAGTTTAAATCTTTCCTTTCTGTCCAACTGTGGAACATTCTCGAGATATATTTGTATATAAGTCCGCACGCGTCATGCATAGAAATGCAACGATTCATTGATATTTGCTCACTGGTGAAAACATATTCCACTCATGAATACAAAAACAAATGCATTAGCAATGCAAACGAAGTAAAAAAAACTTCTATTGTGACTCTGTTTGGCGAAAGGAAGTCGGAAAAAAAAACAATCAATTGAACACTTAATAGGAAATGTGAAATGTGTTTCGTCGAATTCTATCCCAGAATTATGTTCTTCTTTGCGTCATAACGTACGCGTAGCACAAATTGTGAATATTTTATATGGTGTACACAGATAATTTTAAAGAGATATTGTCGCTTCTTGCACGAACTTGTAAAAAATGAAAAATAAATTTCAAAAATTATAATATTCCTGTCATTTGACCTTTGTATAAGTTTGAACTATAATTTTATTAAGTTCCGAACATAAACAATACAAAAATAATCTGCTACGTTTTAAAACAAATGACTTGATTAAATCAAGTTTCAATATACAGAGTTAAGGTTCTTCTACTTAAGTTTGGAAGGTATGTCCAGAAGCTGCGAAGTTTTTATTCGTCCTTGAAGAGTTTTCGCAGTTACAGAAAAAGCAATTTTTATTTTGCCTTAGTGAAAGGCAAGAATTGGTGTGCGTTTTATAAACTAATGTAAAAAGCAGGAAACATCTTCCAAAACACTGTCTAATTGACTATGACAATTTGTGATTGTCTATTGTGCATTTTCAGTCTTTTTAAAAAATCAGGATTCGCTGTCCGCAGGAGGTAATTTGTCCAAAAATGGAGTTTTCTTGGTGCAAAGTGAATGTTCCTTAATTTACTTTGAAAGCAAAGAAAAATCGTCGTCTTTGTTTCGGGTAAAACTCACTCGTAAGCATCTCCCAAAACACTAAGCTTATACGTGATAGATTGAATTTTCGATAATGATCTTTTTAGACGCTCTTCATTTTGCATTCAGCCAGGAAGGAAGCTTTTGAAAGAGGACTTTCAGTCTCTTTCTACACTTTGAATAAATGAACTCTCTGCGGTCAGTGTCTACGTACCCTGAAACCAGCCGCACGAAGCCGCACACGGGTTCAAGTGAAAATACAGCTCTGACTGTCGTCGGGGAATAAAGATTTTTATCAATATAATGGAAAATATCATCCATCGAAGCTCGGTGGAAACGCCGCGATAAATAACAGAGTGACTATGGTTAGAAAACAATCTAACGATCTCTATCAATGATTTAATCTTAGTGTTTCTCGAAAGCAGTAATTATCGGGTGGTTTTGACGGGTTAATATAAGACAAGTTCCAACTAAAGAACAAGAAATCTTAGACAGTTAGGCGAGAATCCGAGGAACAATAGAATCATTTTTCGATTTGGTTTAGGTTTTAATGCGTTAGGGATTAAAAATTTCTTTTACTTTAACTTGTAGATAACAAATTAATTTGACACTGAAATTAACACAATGTACTTAATATTGCGTGCCTTTAAACTAGCTTTCATGGATCGGTCTCCCAGTATAATTCTGCACTCTTCCTGTGTATTGCCTTGGTTAAAAAAAACCGTAGCTCTCGTGTAAAGCTCAAGTGTAAGGTACCTCTTTCCTTTTATATACTAGTAAACACAATGAATGACGATTTTAACAGTGCGCTGGTACAGTTCAACATCCTTGTTTTTTTTGCTGTAACCACAGGAAGAGAAAATCTTAAATCGAAAAGACAGCAGATAAATGTAGAAAGAATGGGTTACCTTCATATCTTTCTCAGATAAATGCGTCATTTGGGAATATCTTTTAGTTAAAATAACCGAGTCTGCATTTTTGAATGTCAAGAAACAAAAGAAGAGTTTTTCTTGCCCACGCTGCTTAAATAATTAAGGCGGGATTTTCAAAAGGACGCTAAGTGGTACGAGATTGAATTGAGTGATCAATCTTATCGCCTTTCGGTTCATTTAAACTTAACAAAATTTATTGATTGGAGAGTTCAAAATAATAGCCCGGCTGCGGAATTCTCAACGAATTTTCATTTTTATGAGCAACCGAGGAAAAAGCTTGAGAGGTCAGCAATGTTAACATCAGGAACATGAGCTATAAAATTCCAAACTTGGGCTTTGTCGCTCGTTTTCCTAAGCAGTGAGGTTGAGTCAAAAACGCGCGCTATTAAAGAGCTGCGTTTTTTTAAGGTGGTGATGCGCCTTCGTTGGCAGTGAAAACGTCGCTAAAAAATGAATTTGCGTCCTTTCAATTTTATCGCGTCTTTTGAACCAGCTCACTTTGTAAAATTTGATGCGATTTTTCCTGGAGTTGAATCCTTAAGGACTTAATCTAGCCGAAAAAAGGACAACGAAACTTCGTCGTCGTATATTCACGGTTTCCCTTAAACGTGGCATAAGGAGGTTTCACGTCGTAGTCCGCGTGCAACGGACTTCAAAGAAATGTACTAAAAAGTGTGATGCAAGTGAGTGCAGAGCTGTTGTTTTTTGACGTTGTTGTTGCCTTCGTCGGGCTTAAGCTCCCTATTGATCGCTTGCGTATGGACGTGTGCTCAGATTTGCTATGTCTTTCGAAAAACACAAAGTTGCCCTAAGGCAGGCTCATCGAATGAACGATCCACATAAAACAGAGCGACTCTAGAAAAATTACACCCAACTCAGGTGTCAGCGCAATATGTTGTTTCAACCATAGTATGGACTGCGCTCATAACTACGCTATATTTGCGCGCGAACTAGAGAATGCCAAACAGCCCAAAATATTCGTAGTATTTTGAAAACACTCTTGAAGATCTTAATTTAGATGAACTTGGGGTAGTTTACTGCTATTTTAAGGGCAGGTTATATTTTACTTCTGTGATTGACATGATACATTTGGTTGCACACTTTTGTGTTAAACCATGCAACCGTGATTCAACTTAGAGGGAGTCGTTTCTCTCATAGCGTCACCCCGCCGCATTGCGCTACAAACCACGGACCACACACGCGCGCGCCTTCCTTTACTTTGAGCGACCTGCTTGAAGGCGTTTTACAAGTTAGGCTCTTAGAAACATCACTTTCACGTTTGCCTGGTGAAATTGAGACGGTTGCGCGTAAAAAGAAGAGGAGAGATTCAATTCTTAGCAACCATACCACAAAATTAAAGTAATAGTTGCAATATTCACTATATTCGCTGATGCTAGAACCAGCTGCAATATTGAATGATGTTTTTCGACATGACATCTAGATCTTTTTTCTGTAAATGTTCTGCTATTGCCGTACTCTTTTTTGACTATGTAGCCTTTCATTGTTTCTTTCTTAAGGTATTTTGCAAATGAGCCCCAGTTTGATGGCTACGTGAGTCATGGACCACTTCAATGAATGTTTGTTTTCATGATCGATCAGTCTTTAAGTATGTGGGCAACTTGTTTCCTTTGTTAATGACAGAGAAATTCAGACGATGCCCTTCCGACCATTTTTTCTCTTTCTGTAGCACGCGTCACTCCTTTGCACGATAAGGCACTTGCAATGTCAAAAATAATGCATGTCCCCTCTGTTAGGCTGGTGTTAAGAAGCCAAAAATATGACTTCTTTCTTTTCTTTTTATTTGCTGTCGAATGAAAGTGCTGATTTTTTCAATTATTCTGACGCGAAGCAAAAACAGTTCTTACCACCACGCAAAAATGATTTCAACATAACTCAAGTATTATCGTGCTATCAGTGGAAATATAGGAAGAAGAGCAATATAGATATGGCCAAAATAGTTTTTTATTTACAAGACAATTACAAATATAGCAGACACTTTTCAACTGGCTGGTATAAAAAGCTAAGTAAATTTTTGTCTGTTTCCAATCTATTTTTCGACATAACTATTGCATATTTCCTACTGCACAATCCATATTGAATAATGTAAGATTCTGGTGAGTAAAAACCGGCTTCAAAACTAAGTTAAAAAAGACTTTTTAAGCCAGTAAAAAGTAGCAAGAGCACCTACAAACAAGCTTATTTGAATGTTAACAGTAAAAACCAAGGCCTCATCCGAAGTCCAGACTGAACAATGATTCACTAATTAGTAACTTCGATCGAAAATTACAGCTGACGATAAAATGAACAAACAATAAAACGAACAAATAGTTAAACATTGTGCAAAAAGCAGCTCTTTGACCACGTCCACATGAGGTCTACTCACAATTAATTTCTACATCTAATGCTGTCTTCACGAAAACAAAATTCCTTTCTTTACGCAAGAAACAAATCCACTATAAAACCATTAACGATGCCCCTGCCATCATTCTGGGAACTAATGTGAACACAGCTTTATTCGCTTTGGTCACCTATTATTTTTTCGCATTTTTTAAAAATTTTTTCCCAGTATTCAACCCACCATATATTTTCAAACACGCTGACCCTGTATATGCAGAACTCCAGGGTACGATACCCTACTATCCAATAAAAATACCTGCGCGCTGACCAAACATCCCATTTACGTCAGATGTCGTAATTACAATTACGTATCATGACGCTTCATACCAATTATTTATACTTGACCCAGTAAATTTAATTAAATTTAGTAACTTATAAATATATCGCTTCCTTACTTTAAATAACACCGTTTTGAGCAAGGCAAATTACGTAGGACAAATTTATATTCCTGAGTCATAAAGACTTGCATTTAGTTTTTTAAACTGCAACCAACTAAAACATACACTATTATATTTTAAGCATTCCACTTTGTGTTTGTTATAAATTGTTACAGTAAGTTTTCACGTTGTTGACGCGATGAAGGTTGGCTAAAATATTTACGAGGCATTAATTGTTGATATGACCTAACGTCTAGCCCAATTCTGACATTTCGAAATATTTTGTCGCTAGGTTTGGACTAAACTTGAGAACTTGAAGACAACATCTCAAAGTAATACGTCCTCCTTTGGGTTGAGCTGCATTTCTTCCAGTAGCTTAGGACCAGGCTTCGTAGCGCGGGAAAAAAGTGAAAGAGCGGGGTGGAACAGTGAAAAAACCGTCGAGCGAGGTGAGCCCAGCGGTGGATTGGAAAGGGGAAAGGGCGACGGCCGCCTCCCTTGCCTCTCCTCGCTCGTGCGTTCTCTCGCGGCTGGCTTCGCTCGCCATTCGAAATGGAGAGCCTGCCCGCGAGCTATTGCCTCTCCCAAGCCTCCCCCTCTGCTCGCTTCGCTCGCCGATTTTTTTCGCCTTTTTCGCCCACTACGGAGCCTGGTCTCAGACTACTCTTCTAGATCCTGCACCTCTCACGTTTCGTGGGACCAGTGACGGCCTCAGCGGGAAGGGTACAAACTGTCTCCCCGAACCCCCACCTCCTTTATTTACACCCCTATTCTACCAATACCACACAAAAGATGTTGAAGTTAAGATAAGGCATATAAGTACCTAAATTGACTGTAAAATGTAAAATCCGAACTATGAAATGAAATTTTTCATCTATACGCCAACTTAATTTTATCATGCCTGACGGCAGTCGCGCTCACCTAACGCACGCAGTGCTGGATCCATTGCTTTGACCCAGAAGATGGCAATACGTTCGAGAATACTACTAGTTACCATTATTCTACAATCTAGCGTCTCTTTGTTGCAATATTACTGCGTTATCTTTTAATTCATTAATCGATTCCAGCTCTTCTCTGGTTTCCACTATTGTGACGTCAAAAGGGCTCCCTGGTATATGTTGGTCCGCCCATTTTATGTTGATTATATAGCGCCCCACCTCGGTGGGGTTGTATCGTACTCCAATAGAACGCTCCTTTGAAGTGTCCCGGTACATTTCGACCTTAAAGGCTCCTCGAGGACCATGAATTCTGATCTTAAGGGTCCCAGGTCCAGCACCTTTGGTTTCTACGAGGAATTCACCTTTGAAACTCCTCAGTAATCCATTCTCTAGCCCAGGGCCTGTTGGGAAGAAAAGCACTTTATTGAAAGGTAACAACAAAAGAGATTAGATGACCCCAGGGTGTCTATCTCTCACACAGGCCTGGGTTGCATTGTGTTAGATTTTCTGACTGTTGATAGGTTCATCTGTGGCGCCAAAAAAATTTAGCCAATAGGAACAGAGTAGGATTGTTTACTTTAAAGGAGACTGGACACTGAAATACCCAACAGCGAATCAGACAAAAATCTCCTCGGTTGAATAGAGTAAGGTTTCCAGCAATGTCGGGTGAGAACAACTAATTGTCGAGTGAAGAGTGTTTAAAACTTGAAGAACATAAGAAGGACTTGTGAACCTCCATGTAAAAAGATCATCTACCACAATGGATTGTGCGGACTCGCTGCAAACAGAGAAAGTTTTGCCGTAAAAAAAAATTAAAAATAAAATTAAAATTAACCCGCCTTTGAAACTTACAAGTCACCAATTGAATGCTCCGTGGTAATGGGCTCTTGCTTTGACGAGAGACTGCATGGTGCAGTTTCCTGCTATTTTCACGTTCACCTACCTGTGATTACGTTACAAATCAAATAGGTTTCATTGGAAGAAAGTCACTTACCGTACACTCGGACTTTGCTGGGATCAGGGGGCTGTCCCACGCGTACCAAAAAGGGACTTCCATGCACGGGCCTTCCACCCCACTCCACGTACACCAGATGGTTCCCAACTTCAGTAGGAAAGATCTGAACTTGGTAGGTAGAGTCCTTGTTATCAAACACAGTGACGTCACAATCCTTTGAGGGTCCCTGACAGCGTACATATAATTGTCCCGGTCCTGCGTCTTTGCTGTTGATATTGAACCCCATGGCCTGCCCTACTGTGGCTGATCCTCCTTCCTTTAGCATACTCCCTGGTGATAAAAACAAGTTTGACGGGTTTTTGAGTGTTATCGTCTTTGTAATAGGTTTGTAAATTCAAGTGTCGTCTATTTTATGGATCAGTTGAACTAGAGAGTCGGTTCTTGAAGTAGGCATGTTTGAAACTAAAGCTGACGTTCTTTTTTTATCGCCATTTAAATTTTGTTTTGGTCTGTAGTTCAGTTCTAAAGTTCACTTGTCAAACTTTCATTGGCTATGAGGTGAGAGATTCTAATTTTAAGAATAGCTGCAGGCGAGAATAAAACAGATCAAGGTCTTGGTACCTCTTTGCTTAGCGAGCGAGTCACCCGAATCAAATCCGAGGAGAGTTTCATTCGATATTCAAACACTAAGAAATGGGTTGAACGTATCTGGAATTAGTAAAATCCAACTAGTGGTCTATTATCAATGCTGCGTTCTGATTGGTTGAGCTACTACTACGCTATATGTTATAGCCCACTAGTAGCGAAAAGCGCGGGCTTTTTGGCGGAAAAAGGGATTAAAGTCTAGTTTAACTAGCTAAAATTTTTTTATTCTCAATATTTTTGACCAACTAGTTGGATTATACTAAAACAATTATTCCTCTCGCCCTCATGGCCTCTGAGTCAATAGCCCATTCGACCTTCGGCCTCATGAGCTATTGACTCAGAGCCCATTCGGGCTCGAGGAATAATTGTTAAATGTATAAAACATTGTGTTGAACAATGCGAAGGTTGCTTTTATGGGCTGGACCAGCCCGGATAGCCAGGCTAGCTCGGCTCACTCACGTCTTGTTTCCTCATGAAATCATGAACCCTTTAAGCCCCATGCCAGTATCCACATACAAATTCTCCAAACTGATCTCTATACATTTTCTTAAAGAATATGTTGACAGAATTTGATGAAACATCAAAGCATTTTCTCTTTGGTGATCAATTTATTAATTCTCATAACCAAATCTCTTGACAATCGATGGATATAGTTGGGAGAAAATTGATGTTGGTCACCATTGGGACTTAAAGGGTTACCAGGCCCTTAGTGTACTCTATTCTAACAGAATCTTTGTTTATTCTTTACCTTCAACAAGACAACTGCTGGCCTTCATGACCTGCGGCTCCTTGATCGTAACCTTATAAGGGCTGTTAGGGATATGCTGTCCGTTCCACATAAGTGACAACACATAAGCTCCAGGTTGAGGCACGAGGTAATGACATGCATATGTACCGTCCTTGAGGTCTATAACTTCCACATCCGTGTGATATTTCACGCCAGTAAGCTTCCCTGTCAGCCTGCCACGCCCTGCCTTACGTGCATCTACCATGAAATCTATCTTCTCGTTTACTTTGCCTGTGATAAAAAGCAGAGAAAATGAATGAAAACGTTTGAGCCGTTTCCTCACTACTCCTCCTATATTTCTTACTTCTAAAATTTGATAACTTGTTTCCGTCACTGCGACATTCTCGCTAAAGCCCCGAAAAGAATAACGACGGCTATCGCATTTTCCTAGCCTGCGTAGCAAGCGTTTCCGCGCGAGTTCGTCGAGAAAGTTGGAACGAGAGCAAAAAAAAAAGGAATGACGGGGGAGGGGGAGGGGAAACAAGGAAACTCTTCTCCCCTCCCCCTCCCCCTTCTACCTTTTTTTTTTTGCTCCCGCTCTAACTTTCGCGCAATAACTCGATTGGAAACGCTTGCTACGCAGGCTATATTTTCCCGCCAAAAGTGACGCTGGTTCACATGCGCACACTGCTTAGTATTAGTCGGTGAGTCTTTTATAGCCTATCCCACCTTCTATCACTATTTTTCTCACCTCCTTGTAGACCGGGGCCTGAGGCGACGACCTTTTTATAACCCTCATCTCCTTCAATGTTCATAATAAACGGCGATCCCTCGACTGGTACACCGTCATATTCCACCTCAACCTTATGGCGCCCAGGCCTAACTGGGACAAACCGGATATGATGTAAGTTGGTTTGCGGATCATAGACCAACTCGTTGGGAAGTATCTGCCTTTCAGGATCAGTAACCCGACAGGTAAGATAAGATGACGAAGCGCCTTCTGGAATCATCACCGGGATATCGGCTTCACGGTTCTCGAAGAAGCGATCTCCTTGGTTGAAATTGACAACTTGAACACCTTGTGTCTGGTCTGTTACGTTAACTGTAAATGGAGAACCCTGGACTGGAACGCCGCCATAACGGACTTCAACCTGAGAACACAATAGGATCGGAGTTACCCTGCGTTTTTTTAGCGCGCGTGAATGAAGTTAATTCAAAGTGTTAAGTTTAGCCTGCGTGGCAGGCGACGGTTGGTTTCTTTGGTCAGTTTTTATAGAGCGCGCGCGCGCAAGGGGAACACGCGAAGGAGAAAGACGCCTCTTCTCATTTTCTCCCTTCTTGCACGCGCGTCCTCATGTTAAGTTAAGCATCATTTGACTATCTTAACACTTAGCAGCAAGAATTTATATCTGATGATTAAGTGATTGACCTGGAGAGATTTTGATCCCTTTACCTTATATGGACCAGGTTTGTGGGGCGTGAACTTCACGTGATAGCGATTATCGCCTTCTCTGGTCACATAACACGGCACGTTCTCCAAATCAGGACTGGTCACTTTGGCGGTTATTTCCTCTTCATCCATGCCGTACGGGGTCTCTACTGCCAGGTCCACCTCGTTCTTGATAATTCGCTCAGCGTGCAGCTCCTCACTGCGCACATGCGCAACCTGAACTTTGGCCGGATCACCGACTCTTATTAGGAAAGGACTGCTGACCACTGGAACGCCGTCACTATTAACATGAACCTGAGTAGAAAATAGAAAGCGTCAGAATAAATCGTTAACTGAGCGTTTTTAAACCAAGGGAATAAGATCGAGTAAACATAAGAGATGAAATATTGTTCCGAGCTTATCAATTTGGCGCCTCAAAAACACGTATCTAGTATGAAGACATGGAGCTGGTACAAAACGGGCAAACATGTGCCCAGTGTCTCTTCTGCGCAGCGCTGGAAAACGTGCGTTTTTCCTGATACGGGAAGACTTGAGACAAGCATCTAGCCAGGGGAACTATGCAGCTACCACCAAGTGAGAGGGGATGTACGATAGACACGCGAAGAAAAATACAGCCTGGTGCTAAACTGGCAAAAAAAAACAATCACTTTTAGCAAGGATGCAGCCAGTGCGAGACGACAAATTTATAAATACTTTTTTGTTAGAATTCATAAGATTTTTCGATCCTTTGTACAACTGCAATCCAAGCTATCTAGAAAACTGAACCCTTACCTTGTATGTTCCTGGTTGGTAGGGTACAAACTTAACATGGTACAACCCATCATCCCCTTTGTCGAACGATGACGGCACATTTTCGTTATCGGGGCCTTCGACGTACGATGACATGTTCTGAGTGCCTTCGGTTGCGTCGAGTGCGATGTCGAGTTCCCGACGAACGAGGTACTCGCTGTCGGCCTCTTCTGGCTGGCGTAACCGAACCACGGGGTTATTGGGCTGAACCACATTTAAGGGAAACGGACTGTTTTCCACCGAACGTCCTCCGCTTTTAATGTCGATCTTAAGGGAGAAGTAATTAGAGAGAGAACAAAGAGATTTAGAGTCGCGTTTACGGCAAACGTAAAGATGAGAAATATTCAAATTAGAAAATGAGCAGATGAAACAACTCAAAACAATTCTAATGGATAAAACTGGGGTAAATGTATTGATTTCCGTGCAGTTATAATGTATAGTAAATGGAAAGTTAAGGGAAAGCTTTGTCACGCGCTGAAAATTCACGTTTGACGTTTTCGGTCGAAAAGGTCACTCTAATCAAGAGAGGATAAGGAAGAGCTTTGTGAGAAACTCTCTTTTCGAGTGTTCCGCTAAAACTGTAAACTGGACTACTGGACTTCGGTTCATGCATTTTCTGCGCCATAGCATCGCATTTCGGGACACACATCGATCAGTTTGCCGCTTCACCATTGAAATGTTTGATCAGATACTCGTCGCTTTTTCAGATTTTCGGATAAAAGTTAGGTAAGAAAAGAATACTTTAAAACGAGTCATCAAAATCGATCCGAATAGGAACTACCGCTGAAGTTATCGAGAGGTAGCAAAATCGGTGGTATTTAGATTTCAAGAAACTAAGATCAAGTCTGGGATGTCATGCCTACACGCAGTCTTACAGAGTTTCCAGTGACTGTCATTACAACCAAAGTTTCTGATACACTAACCTGTTCCAGGATCAGAGATAGTCGGGTCCGCGGGGATTCGGAAAGCGCGAACATGAAAATAAAACGAGAGGAAACTTCCTTTTTCGTTTTTCCCGCCCGCCTCCCTTTTCGTGTATTTTCGCGCGCGTTAGTCCGCACTATCTGAGGGCCTGGAACAGACTACTGATGCACGAATGGATGAGCAGAATTGACCGACATTACGTAACATCGACAAAACCGGAGCTATCGCTAAACACACCAACTTAACAAACAGTTGCACTGATAAAGAAATAAACTGCAAAAACCATGGACGAAGACCCTTCTAGTTGTCAACATTAGATCTCAAGATCAAGAAAACAGATCTTATCCGAGCTTAAAAAAAAAACAAAGAACGAGTAGTCCAAAGACTACTGCAAAGCTGATTACAACGTGTATTGGTTTTGTTTTCAAACAATACTTCGGCTGGCAGACCAGCGCACCTGTTTAACGTGCCTCGTTTTACTGGATCCCACACTCCCCTCACCTTATGCTGCCCTGCCTTTTTAGGAATAAACCTCAAATGATATAGACCGTCGGACGGCTCCCTCTGGAAGGTAGAACTCTCTAGTTTTCCATCCGGGTCATATACAGCGGCAGTGACATCGTCAACCCCAGGAGGGATCTCCATGGGAACGTCAACCTCGCGACCCACGTAATATTTGTTTTCACCCTGGGAAGTGAGAGGTAATTGGTTAATCGATTGAATGGAGTTTACACAAAAAAGGGAATTTCTTCGTCTGAAATGATTCAGCCTCGGGACCTCGACAAACTGTGTGGAAGTCTTAAGTAATTTTCCTTTTAGTTGAAGGCAAATTTAGATCGCAAAAAAGTACACTCGGGTAACATGAATAGTTGCTTATTAAAAGATAGGCCCCCCCCTGTTCATTTATTTTCTTTTAAGCTGTGACAACAAGGGACTTTAAGATCCAACGACGAGGACGGCAAGAAGTCTACAAGAACGTCAAAAAAAAAAACAATAGGTTTTATAAGCAAAACAACAACTTTGCACATGCATCACGCTTTTTTGTACATTTCTTTGCCTGTTTTTGCACAACTACGACGTAAAAATGCCTAATTTGGCGTTTTATGGGGACGTAAACAAGCAACGACGATATTTAATTTCTCTGTCTGTACTTGGATGTGGTCCATAGGAATTCAACTCCAGGAGGGTTCGCCTAAATATGACAAAGTTAGTGGGTAGGAATGATTGCGATAAAGACTGAAAGAACGCAAATTCACTTTTTAAGCTACGTTCTCATTGCCGTGGCGTCGTTGGATCTTAAAGTCTTTAACATCTCTGAGACGCGAACCGAAACTTTTTGCCGACCCCATAGTGCTCAGTCTCAGAAAGAAGTGACTGCACACGAGTATCGTCAAAAAATCTGACGCCAGTTTATTTATTTAAGCACAAACTAAAACAGAACGCGGGAGAAGGAAAACATCTATACCATACCGGTTTTTCAAACTCTTTGAGTTTTACAGACATTGTCTCTGCCTCTGAAATTTTCATTACAAAAGGACTGTTTTCAATAGACTGTCCTCCACACCGGACATCCACGGTATATCGGCCGGGCTTGTAAGGAACAAATCTAAAATAAAAGATTTAATAACATCACTCAATTAATCGTTTATAAGAGTTGTTTTAAAAGAAGAGCCCAAAACAATTTCGTGATTGCGCTATTTTGGTGCTAAAAAGATCCTCGGACCACTTCTTCAGTTCGTTGAACCAATCAAAAGTGAGTAAAACTGAAACCAATCGAGAGAGTTCCAATATATTTTTTCGGGTTCCCGGATTTGGCTTATTTGAAAGCCCGCGGGATTCGGGATTTCACAGTTAAGGGGCAGTGAGATTCGGAATTCTAGTTAAGAACAGAATAAGGGATTTCTTAATTCTAGGAGAAATGTTGAGTGTCAAGTGTCTATCTTTCATCCCGTTACCTTCCAGTGTTTGTCTGGAACGTCTGCAAAGAATTTTTTTGAAACGCGTTTTCGGGATCAGGATAAAACGATAAAAAGCATCGGGATTACGGGATTGAAAGTGAAACTTTCGTTCGCGATGTAGGGATTGAAGTACCCAACTGGGAGACCCTACGTATCGCCGTGTCCTCCTCTTTAGAAGCTTCGTATTTCGCATAGAGGCGGACGCCAAACGTGAGTTACTGGCTTTCCCGCGCTAAGCAGCCTGCTGCAGATATTAAAATCGTTCGCTGTGATCGTCTAGAACAGTTGCTATGGTTTTGCCTCCGATGAATGCTTTGTTTTGACCCCTTGAAACTCTGGGGTCTACAATGGGCATCCTGTGCAGCAATGTTTTCTTCGCAAAAGCACAAATGCGAAATGAGATTTTCAATGTGGTTTAAATTGTGGCTCGTTAAAGATATTTTCTATGAATTTGTGTGCCGTATTCAACCTTTACATTCAATATAGGTTTTAAATGATATAGGTGATTAGTACCTGATACAATTGTGCCGGAAATTACGTTCCAAGAGGGTTAAGAAACATCAACACAAGAGGTTAAGCTTACTTTCAAGTTTTATGTCGAAATATCGTTTATTCTCAATTAATAGCAGCAAGTCTCTTGGTTACTGTTGGTGTCAAAGACATGTTATATTGAATGTAATATTGGGTTGAAACAACAATGGAAGGATTCAGAGACTAAACTGTAAACAACTTTCAAGATTTTTTAAGTACGAAAATTACAGTAGATATTAAGACAGTTTCCGTTAATAGACGTGAAAGATAAAAGAATTAAGAACACAACGTTTGGAGTATCTGAATGATAGGTTCCGCTCTCTGAAAGAGAGAAACAGTAGCTACCAATACAAGAGTATGTGGAGCTAATAGAGATGGACCACTTAAAGATATTATTGAAACACAATACTCGAGGAAAGATGAGGAAAGGTGCATGTTGGTTCTAGACTTGCACACCAAGGATTTCTTGTCGTCTGTTATACAAAATATTGACACTTCGCTCTCAAAAGACGAAATTTGACAGTGCCAAAATGTCTGTAGTTTCTCGCGCGTTATAGTAGTTGTAAGAGAGCTAAGTTACTACAGTGACTACGCTGCGACTATTACACCAACTGTTATATGCACGAAAATCTATGCTCACCTGAAGTTATAATCAATATAATCTTGGTCACAATCAAATTCTCTAAAGTGCAAAGCGCAGAATGAAATTGCAATTGTCACATCTCAATAATCAATCTCAACTTCAGGGATTAAATATCGAGATATTGCAAACTACTTGCCCTGGTCGAAACCTGAATTCAATCCTTTCTTCGTTTCCGTTTGCGTTTTTAACCGACCAAATGCGAATGACGCTTTATAATCTCTTGACTAATTTTAAACAGCCAAAGAATGTTGACCTTTTCATAATCCAGGTGTCAGAGTTTATGTTGTGAAATGAGATACTCGCCTTTAAAATCTATGTTAATCCTTTGGTTTGATCACTCAATTAACAAAGCCCTTCGGTATTGTTCGTTTTTGCTGTTTTACAGCATGAAAAGGAACCAGAGTTTTTTAAATGTGCAATTTTGTCAACGTTAGATTAAAATAAAAGGCCAAGACTAAGAAGACCGAAAAGATACCTACCCATAGTGTTTCGCTGTTCTTGAAGTGCTGCATTGATGATTGGATACATGTTTCAACATGATTAAGTGTTTCGCAAATACTCAACTGAAGTTAACGATGTATGGAAACCGTTTAAGAGAGAAATTGATCGTGTGTCCGAAGAGGTTCACATTGATATTGATATCTTATATATAGTCCATCTTCTAGGGAGTGGAGCAAATAACGTGTAAAAGAGAAAAAAGTAACGTTGAGCCAAGGAGGGAGAAAACTTCAACTTACGCTTACTTTAGGCTAAACCCAACCTCGCCCCAATGCTTCACACTTTTACAAGAGCAAAGCCCTGGGAACGAGGTTCTTAAGATTTCGACGAATCCTTGGCTTCGCTCACTAATCTTCCGTTTTGTAGCTGCCAGCATGTAACAGGTATTTATTTTTGTCTACTGTCTGGGTGCGTCAAGAAAAATAATGGTCAAGCAATCTAGGAGACGTCCGCACGCAGGCAATTGCGGGTTTGTTAGCTGGAGTTCTTACCTTACGTGGTACAAGCCATCGGGTTCTAAAGTCAGCGACGATTTGACTGTTTTACCATCCTCATCTTGAACCGTAGCGGAAATCTCGTCAATTTCCTCTGGTACCTCAATAGGAACATCAACCTTCAACACAGACAAAAACCTTGCATTAAACAGGGCACAATCGAAAGATTTTAATTGTGAGATCTACTGCTGCTACAGAAACCGGGAATTTTTGATAAGGGGGAATTCTCGCACCATAGTCTTCTTCAGGGCCACTGCTATTGATATTGTTATACAGCGAACTTTCCCATACCTCTTTGCGAGTCGCATACCCAGTCCTCATCTGTTCCATTTCCTGCACCTTAACCTTCATGCTTGTAGAGTCGCGGATTTTAACATCATACGGACTACCGGACACTTCCTTTCCACCATACATGACCCGCACTTTGTGCAAACCTGTTTGACGAGGTACAAACCGGATATGATGATACCCATCATCCTCCTTGGTGACGGTAGAAGGGACACTTTGCTGATCAGGACCTAAAACAGATGCCTCCAGTTGGCCCTCTCCAGCCGAGTCAGGCACCTGCACGGGTATGTCCACCTCGTGACGCACGGTGAAGCGCTTTGGTTCCTGTCCCACCTTTCGTGATAAGATTGTGACTTGTCTGGGGTCAGCAACCTGGTAGAAAATAAACAGGTCAGGAGTTAACTCGATCATCTAAACCATGAGCAATGTTATGTGGTTCTAAAATTGAAAGCTATTGAGTAGCGCTCTGCTAGGAATTTTAACGCATCATTGATTTAATTATTTTACCATTAGCGTTTCTCAGAGTCGAACTAAATCGAATTCGGACATAACAGCGCCTCTCCTCCATTCGTAAATGATACATTAAAATTATTTTATTTAATAATCAATAATTAATAATTAATTAATGCAATAATTATTATAATTAATTATAGTTTCGTACCTTCACTATGTAGGGACTGCCTTTCACAGGTTCACCAGCAAAGAGGATGTGAATTTTGTGCACCCCTACCCCCTTAGGAGTGTATCGTACAATGTAGGTATCTTTCTCGTCAGGGGACTGTAAAAGGTCCACAGGAAAGTGTCCATATGGTGCCTCTCCATAAACCTTCAGTTCCCCATCACCAGCGCCTTGAAGAGTGATAAAGAATTCTGCCTCGGAGTCCGTGGTTACCTATGGCGAACAAAATTAGAGTTAAAATTTCTGCTCTTCTAGTTGGAATTTTATATACTACATCTTTCCTACAATCTTGAAAAGCGCCCCTGAGGAGAGAACGTTCGACACTAAAACTATTCTTAACGCTTTGAACTGGTTACATCGTTCATGTTCAGTTCTTTTCCACACTTGGTATTTATGGCCGCTTTCGGGCCGTGTGCAAAACAATTCGAACGCTTTTTTGCTCGTGATTCGGACGACATGTTCCGTGCTCCGGCAACATGTTCGGTGCACTTAACAAAGGTCGTATGTTTCCCGCGCTGGACTTTCTTATTGGCTAATTTGATTTTATTGAATATGTTTGATCAAATGCTGCTTTTTCGACAGACCTCTGAACTGCCTACTGAAACCGCGAATTTAAAATAACTTTTGATGCCTGTTTCAAGGGGTTTCAAGCGGCTATTTTCTTACTTCAAAGATTGAAATCTCGGGACAAATCGAGGGAAATGGGCTTCAACGAAGGAGTGTCGCCCCTCCCTCGAGCCTCCCCCTCCCCTTAAGTCTGCCACTGTGATATCACGTGATGCGTCACCTGATGAAGTCCATCTCCGTGCGCTACAATTCTAGTGGGATCATTCACCAGACACTTTACAGGACTCCCTGGGATATCCTCTCCGTTGAACACAAAATGAGTGCTGTACTCTCCCGGCTTGTTCGGAATGAATGTCACGTTATACTTCCCGGGCGCAGTTGGGCGCACATCCACGGGAACATTTCCGCCGGGGCCCCGGCACTGAATGGCCAATTCCCCTAGTCCTGCTCCCGAGGTGTCCACTTCGTAGGAGGTCGGACGTCCTAAAGCAGACTGCCGTGAATTCTCTGAAAGGAAAGCGAACCTCTTCAATGATTACCATTTTATTCGGAGGAAACGATGCGTGAGTTGTAAAGCTTTAACTCCCAAGAGAAATTGAAGACAATGCTTATGCAAAATTTTGGGGTGACAAACAAAGAGCATTATGGTATGTTATGGTATTTTCTGGAGTGGTCAATTGAGTTATCTGCCTACAGAATGTGTGACACAGATTATATGAGTTGGAGGATTGCGTTACAAACTATTTCGTGACAACTAACGGCAAAACCTACTTACCGTTCCCTGTCACGCTGCACTTTGAGGGATCACCCACTTTGCACGTGAACGGACTGCCAAGTAACGGAGTGCTACCAACCTCAACCCGGATTTTGTGCTCGCCCACTTCCTTGGGGGTAAATGTTACCCTCCACTTTCCATTTCCCAGGGGATCAATTTTACAGGTCGCGGTTTTTGTGGGTCCTTCCACCGAAGCGGTGACCGGAGGCGAATTTTCGTCGTTGGTGTGAACAATAAACTCTGCTGGTTTGGAAACCACCGCGTTTTTTATTCCTGCACCGGACACATGAACGTCTCCAACATTCTCATGCACCATGACATTGAATGGCCCCTGGGGGATTTCTTTGCCGAAGTGCTTCACTGATATGGTATGCGGACCGGTTTCAAAGGGAACAAATCGAACTTTAAGGGAACCGTCATGATCAGTATACGTCTCCACCGGGCAGGATTTCTCCCCGCTGGGGCCTTTTACTTGGACGCGGATTCCACCAAACCCGATATCTTTCCGTCCAAAGATAGTAAACTCTGATGTTTTACCACGTACTCCTCTTTTTATTCCTGAGCCCTCGGCAACGAACAAATGCGCCTGGCTCTGTAGCTTTTCAGCGTTGCGAAACTGCAGCATGTAGGCCATTATGCTGAGCTCATCTACATCCGGGCTCACCATTTCTTCTGGTGTAAGCACTGCCTTCACTCCTAAAGTTTCCTCAGCGACTCTAAGAGCTGTACTGGCATTCTCTAAGGGGCTCTTCTGATCGATGTTTTCAAAATCCGGGATGATGCCTGGACACTGCGCTTCCAGGAAACGGCACAACGTTTTTCCATCGTTCCAATCCGTGTTGAAGTTCTCAACATCTAGTCCCGGCGCGGCTTCGTTGATGTATTCCAACGTTTTCTTTTCTCCGATCGATCCCGGCTGCGTGTAATATGAGAGATAAGTCATCATACTCAGTTCGTCTACATATGGACTTGACAAGAATTCTGGAGACAACACCTTCGGAATTTTAAAGGTCTTCTCTGCAGCGTCCATTGCTTCACTACAGTTGAAGAGTTTTGAATCGGGATTAAGGCTTTTGTAATTTGGGCACAGGCCTGGTTGGCAGAAGTCATTCAGCGCATTTAAGGCCACGCCATTGTTCCAGTCTGTTGTTACGTTTCTGATTCCCACCTCTGGAATAGCATTCTTGAGCCACAGAAGCAAAAGCTGCTTCCCGGATGTGCTCCCACTGGAGCTGATCTGGTAATGAAGAATCAGCCTCCATAATAATCCCAGTATTAACTTGACGTTACCATTGGCGATGTCCTCGTTGCCTAAGTAATCGGAAAAACTCATAGTTATTCTTAAACAAGACTCTAAACTCCAAACTCCATGGCGTGGCCAGTACCTTTGGCATGCGCATAGCCAAATAACCCGGGAAGTGGAAGCCATGGGTATTTGTTTCGTCAGCAAGGCATAGCCATGTGTACGGTGAAAAGCTGGCTTTTAAAGGATTGCTTTTGTACTCGCCTTTGCAATAAACGGCGGGGTCACTTATCGCTAGCGAGACCCTTCGCCTAAAAGGCTACACCATGCTGATGTGTCCTAATTAGGTCGAAACAGGTGTGCGCAGTTGTGCGCATGTGTGCGCAGTTGTACGCATGTGTGCGCAGCTGTGCGCATGCATAAGGTACTGGCCATAACGCGGAATTGTACTGTGTGCTAATTACTTGCTGAATCTGGTCAAGCTATTACTACCATACTCGTACCCTGGTAAAACGAAATGTTATTGAAAGGAATTAATGAACTTGCGAATAATAGTTAACCAAAAACAAACCCCGGTGCTACGTCCTCTCGTCATAACTTTTTGTGCTATTGCGGACCTATTCTTGTTTGTTACAATCTGTACTGCAACATGCAAGAGCTCATCAAAACTTCCAAAATCGACCACATTTTAGATCTTTTGAATTCTGAATTCTCTTAGCTTGCCGTAGCTTCCACGAAAAATATACCAGATTTCTTTTCTGCGTGAAAACAAAGAAAACAAAAGTAATGCTCTAAGGTAAGCCAATATTCATAATCATCAATCCAGCGCAATATATATTTTACTGAGAAGGTAAAGTTTAGTTCTCTTTCCGCTAAGAAAACTTCAGTTTTTTCTTCATGTGAAAACTCAAGTTATATCCAAAGATGTTTGTCTAAAAAGTGTTTATCAGTTCAATATGTTAAAAGGAATTAGAAATCTGAAGTTGCTTGAAAAGTCTGAAAAAAAATCTTCTATGATAGAAGGTTTTTTAAACGTGGAAGGTACCAAAACTCTATATTTATCCCTGAAACTTGTCATCCAAGGCGGTTCTAATCTTTCAGGCATTTGTTAAAATTTTCTTTGAAATGAGAGCTAAATTCTCTCGTTTTTAAATAAATTTCTAGGTGGCCACCAAAAATCAGCCTACTTTGACCTGATATTTTGTTACCACGCCAACAGAGATAGATCAATGAACTGAACGGAAACTAGAAGAATGAAATCAATGTGATGAAGTAGGTCGTAAATCAAAGTTTATTGTTTGACCCTGTTTGAATCCGAAAAACTAAATTAACTCGATTCATAAAAATAACATTCCATTTCCTCTTCTGAAACTGCGATCCTTTAAATCTGACATCTGTGATCACAAATTGATTTAAAGAGAAAAACGTAAATATTATTAATCGCAAAGCGCGTAGACCTATATAATGAATACTTAATGAGTTTCGAGCTTTAAATAAAAGTTTCGTAAGTATTTGCCTACAATAGAAATAATGGATCTAACTAATTCTGTTCATGAGGGTCGACTCTCTAGAGATTTGGAGCGAAACTCGCTTTAAATATCCCTTTTTTCGCTTAATTTTGCACTGATTGCGTGCGTGAATTTTCACGTGCAATATCAATAGGCAGGGACAAGTAACAAGTACAAATTGAAATTGCAAAGATACAGGTTGAAACAGTTATTTAACAAAAAATTACAGTAAAATCCAGCAGTGAACAACGATTCCAATTCTTATATAACTGACAACAAAGTCGGTGATGAAAATGACATGTTCGCTTTCTGTTCCTGCGTGATATCCGTACCTATCGCTTACAAGGAAAAATCTTCGCGAAGAATGTTTATGATTGAAATTAATCGAGTTTTGGGACCCGAAGACGAGGAATTGTTGTCATACTTTTTACATAATTGTAGATCACTTCCCCGATATGTTTACTAACATTCGTTTGTATTGTTGGATAATGCGAGGGACTAATAAAGCAAGAAAGGAAAACTGTCAACTGTCACGCGCGCGCTATACGCACACATACCTATATTCACGAGTTTTATTCCATCACTTTCCAGAAGCTTCAAAGCAGCTGTTATATTTTCAAGTTTCTGTGCGTACAGCTTAGGATGCTTGCAGTATTTTCCGACTTTCTTCGTAGAAATCGATTCTACCAAGTACACAAGCAAGGTACCGTCCTCAAAGGCTTCGCTTAATTCTCCAGTAATTTCCACGCCATAATCTTTAACCTGCTCGTTGCACCAGTTTCTGAAGGTATTCTTTTGGATATCAATCCAGTCTTTCTCAGCATTAGCGACGTACAGCGATCCCTTAAAGAACGCAGCGCTGCTTTCTCTCCGTGGTCCTGGGCTTATAGCCGGGCTTATAGGAGAGGTGATACTTCCCTGGCGCTCTCGATCGTACAGAGACATGTTTGCTTTGCAGGTCACTAAAGTTAGATCGTTATTCCCTCTCCGGTCACAACAACTTGATGTCTTGCGTCTTACTTGAAGCAGAACACACCCTTCACATATTTAAGGAAATTAAAGCACCGTAAACACAATGTACATTTTACAATGCAAACCCAGAAATATGTAGACAACTAATTTACATGTCTTTTATAATCTACCAGTTCGCTCGATTGCCCTTCAATGGTTTCCTCTGCATCCCCGGTGGGAATTTGAAAGTGACAAATATTAATTGAGGCTTCCTTATATGGGAAGCAGGAGAGCGTTTAATGGATTTTTTGTCACGATATTGAACTACCTTCAATCAAATTTATTTGCGCTCAATATTTAGCTGACTTTTTGCTAATGAAAGCAATAAAATTTACCCCTGGGGTTGGTAGGTTTTAAGGTTTGATTCTTGATCGTTTATAAAACAAATTAATAAGTACCGTTTTGTAGCAACGCGTGAAAACGACCTCAGCAAAAATTAGTATCAAAAATACCTCCTATACCCTACAGGAAAATTCTGTGACAAAAAGCCCGGACAAAACTCCGTTATAAATCATATGATTTGGGTATATGTTACTTAAATTTAGTTGTCGAGTACCAGATAATTGTTCAAGAAAACGTTTATTGCGAAAAACACCCTACTTGAAACTACTTGCAGAAGACCAGGAAATTCAAAACTTCTTTGCTGAAAAGTAGAACAACAAATTTATACACTAGTATGGTTGAGTTGCTTCGCCGGAAACCGGAGATGCAGTTCGAGAAATTTTAGTTGAATAAATTATTCATAAATGAAACCAAACACGTCTTCTGTGAGGCTATTAAAATGTAAGCTTTAGAACGTTAGATCTCCGTGACTGTACCGCCAAAGTATTCATAAATGCATGTGTACAAAAACCCAGTCTCCCCCGAAATGATCAGAACAATACAGACATCTATATATTCGGGTAGTGTTTGTTTGTCGGTAGGCACTATTTTAAACATTAATATTTGGAACCGTTTTGTCAACTTAGAGGGAGGTCAGTCTTAAATTAAAAAGCCGGCTTTGGAGGTGTAGTTACGGAGCAATGAAAGGTTAAATTAGTGTGACTACTTTTTCTGAGACCAACAACAAGTTTGACTTCTCGAGATTTGAAAAGCTTGCCTACCAAAAAGGGAACAGGGAACTGACCAAGAAGATCAGTTCGCGTCCGTGAGTTTGAAAACAACTCAGTCAAAACTTTGCGGTAGAGCAGCAAATCATAAACTGAAAACTCCCGCAGATCTATATTTACCTCCGTCACAGCAATATATTGCAAAGTCCTTAAGTGAACACGTTGATAGTTTCAGATCGGTATGTTGAGTATAGTCTTTAGTTTGTGGTTTGAACCCGACACCAGCGCAGCTGTATACACGGAGCCAATAGTGAGTTTAGTTAATCACACTGATCTGAGCTTAAGTCTTAACAGGATCGGCTCAGTTGGGGTTAACGTTGAGTACGGAGATTTTCATATATTTGCCCAAGCGTGAATGCTTCATTTAACAACCTATAAATGCCAGAAGCTATTTTCAAAAAATAACTGTAATAGTTTTGGGCACATAACAAATGTACTTACAGTCTAATAAGACAAAACCTTGCTTGGAAAGAGTCACCAGGAGACGAAAAAACAGCTGCAGTCTTGAAACAGTGTTTTCGATTTCTGTGTCGCAGGGTACGTGATAAAAGCAGATTAACTGAATGATGCTTCAATTTATAGAAAAATCCAGACAAAGTTATTGTTGATAAATAACGCAAGAAAGAGTAAATGGCACTTATTTACTTCACGATATTGCGGTGTCTATTCTTTTAACATAATGAGCAGTGGTTACTCGACTACTCTGCTTGCGTCACTGGTTTTCTGTTCCCGGAAGGATCTGACGTCACCAATCGCAAGTATTTTGACCTGTGGAAACTTCGTCATCTCTGCAAGGAATAGTAAACTTTACAGCCCAAAACAATTATTATTTACTTACAGTACTCTTAAACGATCTAATTTTCTGTTACTATAAGTTCCTCTCGTTCTCCTACTGAATGCATATTCGTTAAAGTTAGCGTGCACATATAGTCCGGCTAGTCGATCATTGGATGGTGTAAGCTTGTTATGCACAGGGAATAACTAATTGTATAATTATCCTAAAACGCCTCGATAATTAGCCTCTTTCAGGCGACTAAAGCGTTAATCCTTTCAAAGAAGAAACTAAAGACTGTTTTAAAAAGTTTATGGTTTGGAGATTAACAGGCACAGATTTTCCCACGATCAGTTTCTGCTCGATGGTTGACCCACGAAAACCCTTTCATAAAAATGGGAAAGATAGTTTTGAATTGTTTATCACATTCGCGAATTGTTTATTACATTCGCGAATTGTAAGTTTCATGATATGTTTTTAACTGTACATTAAACGTATCGAGGTTTTGCGAGATTTTAAGTATTGAGTTTCTAAATTCTACCTTCAGTTATTAATCTGATAAACAAGCAGAATAAGTTACCGTAACATTCCGAAAATAAACCCCTCCATGTACAAGCCCCTCCAAATATAAGTCCCCCAAACCGGTAACGCAAAAAACCTTCCGTTAAATAGCCCCTCCAAATATAAGCCCCCCGGGGGCTTGTACTTGGAAAATTGCCCACAAATACAAAGTAAAACAAAGCAAAAACGGTAAATTCACTTCCAACTATAAGGCTAGCCCAATCGATTTTGAATCGCAAATTTCCCTCCGTAGATAAGCCTCTCCGAATATAAGCCCCTCCAAAAATAAGCCCCTCAAAAAGGGCCTTTGAAAAATATAAGCCCCGGGGCTTATTTTCGGAATTTTACGGTAATTTAAATTGACTGGAATTATTTAAAACAATACTCTTTATTTGAACCGTCAGTTTACTGAGACAGCCATAAATTTCCACACATTTTTAATAAAATATATATTATATTAACACCAGAAAATCTCATTATGGTAATCTTTACAAAGGTTATAATGCCTTAACCCCTGTTCCATGTGATTAGAGGCCGCCTGCATGCATTGCCATAGCTTCTCGTTGAAGAATTCACTTGTTCTTTTATTACAGCTGAATATAAAGGAACCCACAGATCAAAAACTACCCCGTGCGTGTGCAAATTTGGAGATGGGTGATATCAAATCGAACAGGTTCCCAAAAAGATTTCTCTTCATAGCCGCGTTGTCTTTGCGAATTCATCAGTTAATATGACGACCAGCCTGCGAATACAGCCTTCTTCTATCGCCTCCGCTGGAGGAAATTTGGGGTTTTCACTCTCGCGATACGGACCACTTTTGTTTAAGAGAGCCAAACTTCTCTCATTTTGTTGCTTAATTTTAAATTATCCGAACTTGCGTGACCTAAGTGGCAGTTTAACTACCAACCGAACAGCGCGCTGAGGAGTCTGGGTATGAAGCTGACGCGACTTCCACGTACATCAGGGCCGTTCGTGTTTTCGGGGGGGGGATATTTCTCTTCCAATTATTGCTAAACAAACCCGCAATTAAGGAGCGAATCCTATTTTATTTAAGAAAATCAAGACGGCGGACTCTTCCTCAATTCGAGTATCTGTGACAAGACTGATAAGACGATTATTGAGCGACGGCTGCAGTAAGTCTCTCATACTTTCAGACCGTTAAGTAAAACAAGCGATTTTTCAAAATGTTTCCACCGTAGAAATCAGCTACCCGTATTTATCACGCTTTAGCAAAGCAGTACTAGACAATCTCACTTGAGTAAGTGATTTGTTTAAAGTGATAATGCGCATGCGCATTGACCGTGTCAAGAAAGCGGGTTATTTTGATTATCAAGTATTAATTTAGTTGTTATTTCCCCAGACAGACATTTCATTGATTCATCCGGTCATAGATAACAAACAAATGATCTTAAGCGCAGGTATAATTAAGCAAAAAATTACCAAAACATCCCACAAGTCAAGAAACTTGCAATGATTACAAAGATATTGTAGGCACTTATTTCCGGTTGCCTTAAACTAATGAGTAAGGAAAATAACGATCTGGGTGACGCCAGATCTGTGACGAGTGTCACTTAGCAATTTTTTACGGGGTAACAGGCTGCCCTCGGGTGACCCGCTTACTTCTGCGGGATGCCTGTGTTGAAGCGGCCTCCGTTTCACCCCCACTAATCAATTGAGGAAGATTCAACATGTGAACACTCCAGAGGGGTGTTCTATAAGATGCATTCTACAGTATATGATTTTCACCTAGCATTACCTCATTACACAGCGAAGTGTATTCTACAAACTTTTTATTACTGTGTTTTACATGTAATATTGTACAATGTACGGTTAGAAAATTACATCTATGATTTTACTGCAAAATTAAATCAATGTCTTATTACTTTTTCTATGAATTAATTCGCCGCTTTAAAGTCTTGAAATCTGGTCATTTTTTAATCAACGGCGAAAAAATAATTTCATTTGTTTTTGATTAGATTTCACGCTCTATCAGTTGTCCATCAGACAATAAACCCTTAATGCACTATAAATACAAAATCTATAGAAGTTCTAGATTTTTCATCGTAGAAATTATACCTTCAAAACTAAACGCGAAACCAAAACTGACACGTATTTTACGGAGACAATATATGTTTCTAAGTGCTAATATCTTTACAGTTCTTAGTTGCTAATCAGTTCAAGAAGCACTAAACTAATTTGTTGAGTAAAAGAAAAATATTCGTTTGAACGAAGCACGATTTTATGCCCTCAGATTAGCATAATCAAAGCTGGTGGGTGAGTCATACTGTGCAAATATACTACGCGTAAGTATCGTTTTAATACTACCCACAATCAACCAACCACTGAACACAAAACGGAAGAAAATTAGTCGAAAATGTTTCACCTCCTTAAAAATGCGTTTCCACTAAATTTACTTTTTTGGATGGCCGCGATGTAACTTGTCAGCTGACTTGTTTCCTAAGAAAACATTCGAAATTAATACATAGTCTTTGGGTAAATTATTACGAACTACGATGAAACGTTTCTTGCAGATCCCGTGGCTGCGGATAAAGTCGATCCCCTTCGTGGACGCTGGTGAACGCTTTTAAAGGCTTCCGACAAAGCATTTGCAATCACATCAGATTTCTCCGATTCGTTGCAGATGAAAGCGTAGCATTCAGCCTTCTTCGGTTTCTGCGAAACAAAGTCATTGAATGCGAAAAGTTGGTGTTTTTTATCAGCTACGACAAATGAGATCCGACTGAATGGCACTTCAATGTCTTCTTGATCACCAGCAACTTGCAGCCATCGAATTTTAACATCCGTAGATGAAATTTCTAAACAAACTCTTGGAAGACTGCTTAAATTATCGCTAACTTCCTTGTAAAGTTTTTTAAGACATTTGTCCATGTTTTCGCCTCCGGGCTTCGATGTTTCTGTTTTCCCTGCGAAGCGAACTATGAAACTTCTCGAGGGCTCTAACTCGTATTCTTGTTTCAAACTTTTTAAACTTAGGCGTTTAACCATGGCGTGATTTCCTTCCCTATACTCTTCACAGTCTTTCGTTGTTCGCTGTTTGGATCTTATAACACCCATGCAATTCCACTGAAATCTTTGATGTGTTTTCTGTTGTTATCACATCGTTTCATTGTGACCTCGGAAGAATAGCTTAAGCACGGTGATCCTAGTTGTTTGATCTCGTTTGCATCGTGTTAAAATCACAATTAAATATCGAATTCGTTAAAATGGAATGTCAATAAAACAGCTGCTTCAGTTTTTTTAAAAAGGTAATTATTCATCCAAATAAGGAGAATGAACCGTAATTACATGTTACCACAGCAACTATGAACATCGTAGTACTGAGTCCACCGCGGTTAAAATCTCGACGGGAGCTCCGGGAATTCATTTGCTATGTCTACAAACTCTGAACAGAAAAATGACTAGGGTAAATGAACAAGAAACATTATAAAAGATAATTTTCTTACTCCGTTCCTGTCACTTTGCACACTTTCCAAGAACAGCTCTTAAACAAGTATAACTCGCTCCGATCCTGAAGAATATCATACATGGACCAGTGGTGAATAAGTGGGGACCCACTCATTCTTTAGACAAGAGGGAGGCCCGGCCACAATTTTTTTTCCTGCCGTGCGGGTTCCACTTTGTCCTCAGATTAAGGTGGGGCCCAGGCCCCTTGCCGCACAAGTTCCGCCACTGTTGATACAGACCAATAAGATTGAAACTGAATTTTGTTTTCATGCTGGCCGCGCGGCGCTGTTTTTCAGTAGTGGACGGAAAAGTTACCAGTGCAGCCAAAACAAATCCTAATTAACTCTTTTGTTATTCTTTTTTTTAAAAAAAGATGTAAAAAATGAAAGATTGTTATAAAGTTGAAAATGTGAAATAATACTGTACGATTGTAGTTTTTCGGCTAGATGTATTCAAAGCGGAACATTGAAGAAACTGAACGCTCCATAATCCGTGAATCACATTTCTTTTACGAGTTGTTTTAACGCCTGCAACATTTTGTCTGGTGAACGACAGAAGTGACTTCGATTTTAATAATAGCCAATTTTCATTTGTTGTACAAACATTTACTTATTTCTCATGAGTTCTCAACTTTCCGGGGTCCCTGAGTAAAAAAGCCACAAATTTGCAATTCTAATATTGCTGCATTTACCCAGTATGTTCACCTTGCCATCTCCTCATGAAATTCACCGCTAATGTCAGTTGGTCCAAAGTTTCAGAGTGCGCAAGCGGTTAAATTAGCTTTTGAAAATATTTGGAGAGTACCATCCACTCGTATTCCGTATGGAGACTGCAGCAACGAACTCATGTTAATTTGTGTCAGACAGATGAATTTAAGGAATCAAGATGGAAACATTTAAGGAGAGAATTGGAGGAATCGGCTTAAGTCGAAGTGACTCACGAACACTTTTTCGAGAAACAGCTTTTCGTGTGAAGTATCTGGGATTTTGTTTTAATTCGCGTCCAGGAATAGAGGGAATTCAAACTGCCGTGGATGAAATTAAGAAAACGGGAGGCCACCGCGATTACAGAAACACAATTCAGACGAACTTCATCGAAATTAGCGACCAAGGTGTTAGTTTTGTGGAGCGGAAACACGAAAAAGATGTTTCCTTGGCATTTATGCCTCTGCGGAAGATTTCTTATGGGCTGGTTTACAAAAAAGATTCCAACATTTTCGCGTTTAATCACCATGTTTCACAAAACCACGTCGAATGCCACGCGGTTGTCTGTGAAAATGAGCTAAAGGCTCGAGAGATAAACGAAGCATTGTACGCAGCCTTCAAAACGGACCATTTTGGAATTCTTCGGAAAGAAAGGGAGAAAATGAGAGAATGCTTAAAAGAAGACGATGTAGATGCACTAAAAAGTGAAACATCCAAATGAAATCAAACAGGATTGAAGTTGGACTAAAGCCATTACATCACACAAACACTATACATTGTAAATTACTAAGTATAACAAAGAAACTTTTACATTTAAAATTTGAGCAATTTTCATACATTAATTAGGCTAAAAAATTGCTGCACATTTCTAGTTGAAGTAAAGCCTCAAATGAAATCTTTAGTATAAAATGCATTGCAATAGAAAATCTTTTTTAAAGATTTTAAATTAACAATCGCTTCAAGAGGACAACTTTTATACATAATTATCAGGGAATAAATTAAAATGTTTTTACACTATCTCCTTAAACAAAAGGACCCAGTTCTACTTCTGGAAATAAATTTCCACACGTTGTACAACAATAGACTCTGACCCCGAAAAGTTATTGTGGACTAAATTTCTAAAATAATGTTTATAACAAGTTTGACTTCCAAAAGTATTTTTACGAGAACCTTTTCTATTGTATGAGTAAATAATTTGGAAAGCTTGGAGATATCAGTATTGTGAGTCGCAATTATTAGATCTAGAGGCCCACTATGCTAGAAAAAGGACTATTTTTTTTTGTCTAATTCAAGATATTGAACTTGAAATGTTTATTAGTCTCCGTGAGAAATGAAAGTTAAAGGTTTTCACTTAGCTAACACTGAACTAGAGTTTTCCTGACAGGTGTATGGCTAAAATTAGAACCTAATTGCTACCTGCTATTGTCTTTAAATAAAGATTAAGTGTTCCCTGCTTAAAGAACTTTGTCTTTTTTTCCGGTGTCAATCTGCCGATAACGAAGCTAAGCTAAGTGTTTTTTTTTTTCTAACGAATAGAAAAAGTATGGAAGAATTTGCTAAGAAAGGAATGTTTTGCGTTTTTGGTAGAACATTAAAAGTTTCTTGTTTTCGACATAAAAAAATTAGCATTTATGATTAAACTAAATACAACAGGATCTTTTTTAAAAGACGTTTTGAGGAGTCGAGGGAGAATATAACATACCTTGCTTAGTGTAACGGTGTTCATGTTAGGAATTCTCCTGGAACTATATCACGTGACCGAGGCGGATCCTTACAGTCCTGGGAACTAGGCAGAGTGCTTGGCGTATTCGTTTACATCAAGTGACTAACACGTGACCGGGATGTCTAAAGGGCGCCGTTCCATTTGTCAGAACTGAGGGGCCAGTCCATTCCAGTCACAATGAGAATTTCACTTTTAATCAAAACTATCCAATCTGACCAGTCAGATCCCGAATAGCCGGCACGAAGAAAATAAGGTGTTTCAACAAAAACTCTTGGAAAAAAATCATTTTCTATTGTCAAATGGGGGCTGGTCCGGCTATGGCCAGGCCGGCCAGTTCTGACTTTTTGAAAGCACCCTCATTGTCCGGCTAGGATGAATAGCCTTTTCCATAAATGACTTATCTGATGTAGGCAGCTACGGGCAGATTTGAGCTTAAGTAATGTTTAGTTTACCAACAAACACCTCTATTTCGTAACATCTCGGAAGACTCAAACTAATCAACCTTTCTTTCTTATACCAGACTTATTTAAGCAATAGCGGAAATCGTCCTATAGATATTGCAACGACGAAGACCTGATACCTGAATAGTTACTTATTTGGTTAAGTAAATTCATATCGAATCGGAAATGGCAGCTCGCTGACTAAGACGATTCTGGAAGTACTTGTCGTTTGTGGTTAAGCGTTAATGAACAAATTAGCACTGAATACGATTTTTAATTAAGTTAGTATAGGCCCTTTGTAGTTCAGCCTCACGTATTATACGCCTAAAAGGGAAACGTTTCCTCAGTCATGGGAAAAAGCCAAGTAAGAAAAGGAAATGAACAATGAAGTGAACTCCTACACGCCTAAAAGTTTTGTTTTCTTATCTCTGTATATTTCTTTTTTCTTTTATTGACGTCAGGTAAACTTCCTGCATAACTCAAGTAATATGGTATCTTTTCAGTTCAAGAATGTTGAAAATGATTGCCTCTAGCCGTTCGCGCAATGAATTTCCGCCAACATTTTACTCAAGCTTAGAACTGCACGAACAGTACCAAGCTAGTTAAATTGCTGCCAAAGAAATTTTATTTAAAAGGTTATCGTTTTAACTGGTTTATATCCACGCTGATCCGCAGTCAAAAGCTAGAACCACTTTGTACAGCATAATCAACAGTACCTTAGGAAAGTACAGTTCAGTAGCTTTTATTAGGATTTCATCCACAGACTCAAAATTTAGAACCACTTTGTACAGCATATAATAACCAGCACTACGGGAAAGTACCGCTCAGTAGCTTTCGTTTAAATGGAACGTTATGCTTAAAGATTATATCCACAAACTCCAAAAGTTAAAACCACCTTCAACTGGCAGCATAAGGACGAACTGTACCACAGGAAAGTACTGCTCAGTAGCTTTCATTTGAATGCACTCCTACAACGAGTAAAATATTAGAGGAAATCCACTTTAATTCTCCTTAAAATAACTTCTGGATTGTCGGCAAGGGTGAATTAACGCAGCTTTTTTAGCGCTCTAGGTTGTTAAAATTGCCAATTTAAATTAGCCCTCAGAAAGCAAAAGATGTGCCTTTGTTCATACTGCGGTTTACTTATACATGATGTTACAACTAGTGCTTAGAATTAAGGACAATTAAGGCCAATTTAACTCTCTCAATAGCCAACATATCAAGTTTGACAATTCAGTTTAATTGTATAGGTTTTTTCTAAGTGAGAATATTAAAAAAAATTGACGCTCGCTAATATAACAATAATAACAATGTAAAGAAATAGCGATGAACGCTAAACGCGTGAATTAAGGGAAAATTGTCGCCTTGATTTAAAAAAGACAACAGAACTCCGAAGAATTGTGAAGAGCAGGTGAAGTTTTGCTGAAGGTGTCAAAAAAAACTACATTTGCCAAAACACAATTTATTTTAGTTTTTAAGGAGTCGTTTTGTGTCAGACTTAAAGCAAGCGTTGTTCGCTATGTGTGCGATGTTCGGAAGTTCCACGCTTAAGGAACACTGAGCGAATTTGCATTTCAATGGGTTTTGTCGGTCGATATTAGCAGGTGAATATTGTCAATATTGTATACAATCCAATCAGGGCTTTAGTACCTCGAGGATCTAAAAAAGAAAGGGAAATTCACGCAGTGATAAACATAAGCAGGGATAAAAGGGGTACTTCAAGGCACTGCGGAGTTAGTTACCCCACTAAAAACCTCGTCTCTGGCAGAAGCGGACGGAGATCTTTATTTGTGTAGCGTGTTGCAAGAGACAGTCATTCCATTGATACATCTTTAATCATGCTTAAGGGCAAATTCGGTAAGGCTGATTTAACATCTGCTACCCGTTTTCAAGTGAAATATCTTGGCAGTGGATTCACCCACGAGCCCGGTGTTGCAGGCATCGAGAATGCTGTACGTAGGATTCAAGATGAAGCAAAATTTGACGAGAAATCATGGCCTAAAATGTTGTTGCATGTTGAGGCTGAAGGAGTTAAACTCGAGGAAGTCAAGCAAACCAAATCTTCATCGAAAGAATCAAAGTTTATTTCACTGGAAAATATTTCTTATTGTACTTTAAACAGAATTGATACTACTATCTTTGCTTTCAATCACCACAAGAGTCCTACAGTGGTCGAATGTCATGCCGTCGCTTGTGAAAACGAAGATAAAGCGAAAGCTATTGCATTGGCTTTATATGCAGCCTTCCGCGAAGGCCATTTTCAAAAGCTTAGAAGAGAGAGAAGAAAGTCCTTTGAACAGAAAA
Organism: Porites cylindrica; assembly: GCA_964035525.1. Taxonomy (NCBI): domain Eukaryota; kingdom Metazoa; phylum Cnidaria; class Anthozoa; order Scleractinia; family Poritidae; genus Porites; species Porites cylindrica. The sequence goes on from OZ037783.1 coordinate 35,329,074, forward strand.
ACTTCGGGCGAAAAGCAAGCTTTGAAAACTGGGAACGAAGTAGCTCTAGCAGTTCTTCTCCTGCTACAAGTCCAACGCAAGAATTATCTCCAAATTTCGAGAATTCTGCAGTGGAATCCGTCTACGAAGTAAAACATTTTAAGTCAACTCGAGATAGACTGTCTTCAGTGGAGTATGACGATCAAGAACTTGAACTGGATAAAATTATCGAGGATCTCTTGCTGACTGTGGAGATAGAAATGGCAAAAATTGAACAAACTGTTGATTAAAGGAATAAACAGCAGTTTACTTGTTTCTAGAAATGATAATGTCAAGTAACTTAGCAGAAAAATAATCATTACAAACCTTGATTTCTAACGAACAATTACTACCAAGAGGATTGGACGGAACTGTGAGCCATATTAGCTCCTGTTAGCTCTTATTAGAAACTCTCCTTACGCGTCTGAGAAAATTTTTGTGCAGGATCTCAGTACGCAATATTAAAAAGCATTTTATAGAATGGAAACATTGTAGTACATATATTTACTTTTCGGCTTTTTTGTGCCGGAATATATTTACCTAAATTAGAATTCAGACTTTGGTTACATATTCTATTTTAATTAACGGAGTGCTTTCGATACATAAACATTTAAAAATTACTTTACTATGGCGGCGTCCTGGTTTTCTAAGGTTATGTTGTAATACTTGCTCTCAGATGGGTAGTATGGGTGTGGACTGAGTCAATAATAACTGATTCATTAATATCTAGCGGCAGATTCGCTCACCTTTCCGTTTGACCTTCTCAAATTTATTGAATTGCCTTCTTGACTTTTGCATTATTTATATGTATTCATTGTGCGATCGTCAAGTTTAAAGAAAAAACGTTTGAAGTCAATCTGCGTTATTTGACTGATATAGTTTAGCCAGATAAAATTTTTATTTCTCTACAGTAAGTACATTTAAACGACTCGTTTGTCACAAAACTCGACTTATATCGCAAACAAAAAACTTGACAGGATAATAAATCGAAAAATCTAATGGCTATAAAAGCTATATCTTTAGAATTACACGTTGGGGGTTTGTAACGTAACTCTTTGAATTATAATGCACTCTGATTGGACAAAAACGTTTTCCGACGATACCGAGCTGATCAGGCTAGTTCGCTCATTTTTTTAAAAAAAAAGTTACATCATTGAAAATTGAAACACTCAAAATCTAGGAGCACGCGAATTAACTTTAAATCCTTACTTTTCGACGTACGAGAAATTGAAAAACACTTACAAAACAGAATGATTGGCATTTCGATCATTGTGAAATATATGTCTGAAGAGCTGGAAGTCCCATTGAAATATGTCCAGTATCAGAGTGATAATCATGCCTTGTTATCTGTCGCCGAACAGATTTACGTGCCGGGAAAGTTTCATCAAGGGGGCACTTTAGTTAAATTTCCTGAGCGCAAGGACCAATTATTATTTGCACCAAGAAAAGATTTCAGTTATTTCATTGATGATTTGCTTGGCCCGCGCGGTAACATGGCAAGCACCGAGCCGGTTCACTACTTCTGTACTTCGCTTCACAATTTAGGACTACTTAAATTCCGTATTAAGTTTGCCTCTTAGCTAAAACGACCGACCTTATTTCATCCGAACTTTTTTAAATAGTAGAACCGGTTTTTTATCCAAACACACAAATAAAATTGAGTTATGTCCCCAAAGCTGAACGAGGACACTTAAAGAAAACAGCCTCTTCGAGGGTACTCAGTCACAAATAATGTTTAGTCAGTAACAGGATATTGGTAGTCTGCGAATACAGCCGTTTCTCCTTACTACTCGTCGCTAACGGCGTTTCGCCAGGAGACGTCTGCGAGGGGCGGAGAGGAGCTAGGAGAAACGGCTCTATTCGCAGGCTATAATATTGGCCAATTTGAAACTGCAAGTTGTACTGGGTCAGACATTGTTATGTTGCCTCCGATTGCACTTTAAAATTTCACTGAATTTTGAGAGATTTGCCTCTTCAGTCAGCTATTAGAGAAATTAAGAGTGACGTTTACGGCAAACACTTGTGAAGGCAAAACCACAACAGGAGCACCCAACAGGAAATTTTGAGAAAAAGACCTAAAAACAACAACACAGCATGAATAAAAGCTTTCTGAAGCCATTTTAAGCATTTTGGGAGATTGTTAGGAAAAATTTATCTGTTCCTCACTCCCAGCAAGACTGATGGAAGATGACACAATTCCAGACATCAAATCCCCTCAGACACCCTGAATGTCCTGAATTGACTTTTCCCAGCAACACTTTCCTTCCAAGGACATATTATTTCTCCCAAATCTCCCAGCCAGCAAAAATTTGCTAGAAGAACAGATATTTTGAGCAACAGCCAGTCCATTGGGTGCCCCTGACCACAACGACAAACCAATGAGGGTCCCCCGGATCTTTACTGGGTAGACCTGGATCAGTAAAATCTTGAGTACCAAATTTTAGCTTAAAACAGTAAACTGATGCTTACGGCAGGAACATTGATAACAAAAATAAAGTACCGTTAAACGTAAATCTGTACCACGTGATCAAGGTTTCCCTTAACTTTCCGTTTACGTACTGTTCATTACTTCGACAAAAAAATAAGCATTTTGCCTTAAACAGGTGACCCTTGATCTCTATTGGCTATTTTTTCATATGTCCCTGTCCTAAGCTGAGCCCGCAAACAAAAATAGGAGCTACGTGTAACTGTTCCAAATGTATTGAAATAAATTGGATTTAGTATCAATGATCGACGTTTTGAAGTTTTTGACGTTTTGAACCGATAAATGCAAAACGTACTTTGCTTAGCACTGCTATACCTTCAGCTGATAGCTTGTTTCGAAGTGCTTTTTCCATTCCGGTCATAAGCCCTCTCGGATAAACCCCTCCGTTTATAAGCCCCACTAAAAACCTTTTACAGCGATGTATAATCCCACGGCTTATAAGCGGAAGTTAAAGGTATTTCATAATGCTTATTCTCCCCGGCTTCGCCAAGATCGGACTTTCTCTTTGCTGCTGTTTGTCAAAGCGATCCTCACAAGATTATACTGTCTGAGGAAGAGAGACCCTGGAAGGAATTGAAGAAAGGATGAAGGAAGATGAGAAAGGGAAGCGAAAAAAACGGTTATCACTGCTAGTGGGAGAGGATAGTGGACAGGGGGGTAGAAGCAAGGACTAAATAGGCGGTGGGAGGGGTAGGGGGGGCGGGAGAGGAAATAGCGGAAGATAGGAGTTCTGAAAGGGCGGGAAGCGAGAGAAAAGGGAGGAAATACGTAATAATGAAAAAATACTTTTAAAATATTTCGCAATCGAAAAAGGGCAAAAAGGAGGAGGGCAAGGAAAAAGAAGCGGGAGCCCGAAATGCGAGGGGCGGGAGCCCGGAATGTGAGGCCGGCGGGAGCGAGGAATGTGAGGATCGGGAAGCGGAAACTTGGACCTCCCGCCAGCTCCCGCCTCCCGGTAACCCTGCTAGCTCGCTGCTCTAAGCCAATAAGCAAAGTAATACAAACATATGCACGATGTAATACGCATGTGCCTTTGATTTCATCATCATCATCATTATCACCGCCACCACCACCACCACGCATACGCGTGTAATCATCAAGGCGGCTTCAGCGACGCTGAACACCTGGTTGTCCAGTTTTCTTTTAACTTCATCACACAAAAATGGTGGTGTGTACCATTTTTACCTAACGACAAAACATAAGTGAAATAAAAGAGAATAAAACGCGTTAGCGGATTCAAACGCAACGAAATGGACAATTTTCCATTTTGTTAAGGCATTTTCCCTATTGCGTTTGAGTTGAAGTAGTCCACATAAGCTTTTTTTTGCGTTTGCACTGAGTTCGCATCACTTTTGATTGCAAAAGGAATACGTCGGTGGAGAAGAATTTTAAAAACCTCGTTTACGCTCCCCACCCCCGACATGTCGTAATGCAAGCCACGTGCTTCTTACCTGACGTCACAGTGCGTGGTTACTCAACCGGCCGTCCACTGACATCTCGACCGGAGTTGAAAAATCTCGTTGAGTGCAAAAAGTTCATTGTCGTTCGCTTTTTTGCCGAATTTCAACAACCATTGTCATCATTTCAGTCGAAAGCTTGAATCTACTGTTTCTTTCGTTATGAGTCATGTGTCCCCAGCAAACTTTCAAGCTCTAGACCAGCGGGTAAGTGAGAATTTTCCATTTGGAAAAGATGTCAATTGTCGGCTTTGAAGACAAAGGCACATGGCAGACATTGTGATGTTTCTTTAGAATTTCGTTACTTCGACGTTCAGAAGATGGATTCCTGACGCGTGTGTTTTGTTTTTTAGTATTGGTCGAGCTTTAAATTGAGTTTTGTGTTGTCTTTTTCCCGTAGTTCGCTGGTCTGGACTTGAATTCAGGCGCGGTAAACCAGCGCGCTGTCGATCATAAGCCACAAGGTATGTTACGGTGAAAAAAAAAATGGTTAAATGGTAATTCAGGACCCATTAACAGCAAAACAACTCTCTTAACAAGTGAGGAAAGAAAGATGAGATTTACCGGCGTCGTAGGAGCTCTAATGCGTCTTTTCCACAGAACAATATGGCCTTTATAGAGTTGAATATGTTTGGTTGGTAGATTTTCCTAATTTTCTCCTCCTTGTCGCCAGGGTTTTGCGATTTATGTAATCAAGCATTATTCCCTTTGCCAGTCTTTTTATTTAAATGGAGATTTGATTTTATGTGACTTGAGTAAGCTTACTGCTAGTTTCTAAAAGAAACATTGTTATCTGATATCGTTATTTTTTTCTCACGTCTGAGACGATTTTAACTTGAAGTTGAAAAATTTAGGTTAAAAATTGAACATCGATTTATTTGAAGTGTTTTTGGCTTCCAATTGTTTCCCAGTTAGTAATAGCTATTCGCTATTTTAAACTGAAATCATTCTTGAAACTGGACTTAAGCGAGTCTTATGCAATAGATCTAGACCGTTCTAACATTTTAACTTTTACTTCAGGTTTTGGTTTTTTGTGTCTAATATTTTGTTTTAAGTTTTAATGAGACTGTAGATCTTTCCTGAACTCTTTTTCCTTTTCGCTGAGAATTTTTCATGAGGCATAGATTTCTGGAATATGCCAGAAGGGTGTCATTTTATGCAGGCTCACTGAGATTTGAGATTGTCATCAACACATAAAAAATGTGCTATAAATTTGATAATTTCCTTTGTAAAAAACTTCAATTTCATTGATGCTATTGTTTATTTGTTGCTGTTAACAAAAACATTGGTTATTTGTCCCTGATGTTTCTGTATGATTAAAAAATGGTTGTGAAAGATGAGAATATAAATTCGGAAAATGTTGTTTTGACAGCTGAATTTAATGTTAGGATGGTAGAAGAAATGCAGCATTTACTTCCTCATGTTAGTTGTAAAGTGTGATATCATGTCGAGGTTTTCAGCCTCTGAAAACATCTCAAGCACCCCAAACTCATTTTTCCAATCATGATCCTTGTATCTCTTGTGAGGAGATCAACTTTTTTTAAGATAAAAAAGTGCTTAGATTCTCGAGTTTCAATAACATGTGACTCTGAAGTTCAAATTCACACTTAATTTTACAAGTATCAAATCTCGTGATTTTGAAAAAATCTGATAATACTCGTAAAATCTAAAACTCCCTACAAATTCTCTAAAATATAAATCCCTTAAAATCGCAAAATTAAATACTCGCAAAATATGGTTCATGATTTTTCGCGAAATTAAGTGAGAATAAGGTAACCAGAGGTGCCTTCTTTTGGACGCACTAGAAGTGAAAGTGTGGGTTGAATAGTGACAGTTACGTGATAAAACAGTTGATATTTTGCGACACCACCATTAGTTTCCTCACGAAATGTCGTCTGTGGAAGGAGCCCTGAAATTCCATTCTGCTGATGTGTGACTGCCCAGATGTGGGTAGTAACACATCAGCAGTATGGAATTTCTTTACTGTTTCCTTGGACATCATTTCGCAGGGAAACCTGTGGTGGGGTTCTGAAATGTTAGCTGTCTTCTAAGGCTAGGCGCCAGTTTGAGTTCAAATAGACCCCCATTTTTGAGACCTTAAGCATCAGGTTTTTCATGGGAAACTGCAGACTGCGATGTATTTGCCCTTTGTTTTCATGTTGGTTAGCAAAAAGGCAAACGTAGAACAAGAAGGAAACAAGTAAAGAAAAGTTCTTATGATAACATTAATTATTGCAACATTTATTTTGAGACTGCTTTGTTGTGATGTAGAACGATATGTACCTCCCCACCTTCGTAACAGACAAGGTCCCCCTTCTGGTAGAGATGGGTATCAGGATCAAATGTACAACCCTGGACCACGAGACTTTGGACCCAGGAATCCTTACAGAGGTTTGTTTGCATGTTCATTGTTGTATTAAAGGGAACCTCCACTTCAACAAAAAGATAACTTTAAATCACAGGAAATAACTGTTACAGTCAAGTCAATCTAAAATATTTTTAAAGAAAGCGTTTGTATCCGAAACAAATAACTTTTAGATTCGCCTATTTTTGTTTTCAAATTTTACGGGCGTCGCCATCTTGAATAATTGTGACGTATAATGGTTGCCCTATTGTTATTAAACAAAAGCTCTTTGTGTCAGAACAATAGAGCAACCGTAACACGTCACAATTATTCAAGACGGCGGCGCCCGCGAAATTTGAAAGTGAAAATAAGCGATTTTAAAATTCACTTTTCCTGATATAAACACTTTTTTTTAAGACAAATTTCGAACAAATTTGTTTATCAACATAATTTTATTCGATTTAAACTTATTCTGTAGTAAGAGTGGAGGTTCCCTTTAAAGTCGGTAACAGAAAGTTGTGCAAAATAATGCTCTTGTAAAGTCAAAAGAACAAGTGAAATTTACCAGTATTGTTGAAGCTGTGGCTGCCAATGTATCAAAATCAATCAATGATGTTCTTTACTTTCTCCAGATGGATTTTATCAACAAAACTATTATGGAGGCTACGGAAGGGGTGGTGGAAGAGGAGGGTATGGTAACCCTGGTATGTACTATGGCCGTGGAGGAGGGAACAGTTGGCGAGAACGAGGTGACAACCGAGGGTATAGAGGAGGCAGTGCCAACAGTGGTAAGAGTTGAAATACCTGTGTAACCTTGTAAGCCCCAACAGTTATGACCAACATTTTTTTCCTCCCAACAATATAAATCCATAATCACAAGGAAATGTTTTTGAGAATTAATGAAATGATCACTTAAGGGTAAACACTTTGATCTTTTATCAAATTCTCTCCTCTAATTTTTTATGGAAATGTATAGAAATCGGTCTGGAGAATTTGTAATGTGGATATAGAGACTTTGGGTTAACAAGTCAGCAGTTATTTCTATACTTGTAAGTGTGTGTGGTCTATAGATTGATGAAATGTCTTTTAGAAGTATGCCAAGTAAAATAATGATAAAAACGTTAACAACTTTTAAAACTCAAACAATGTAGGACCAAACAACCCTGATAAAAGGGTAGATTTAAGACAATTCCAATGAATTTTTGTAAAAAAAATTTATAATGTTTCTGGTGTCACATGTAAGTTATACATATTTACTGTATTTGCTACACTCTAGAAATGAAATTGTGGTATCATTCCAAAACTATTCTACCTGAAGCTGATCACTGTTTCTTATTTTTTCATGTTATTTCTTAGACTATGGAAGAAACTTTCAACCACCACCAGAAGACTGGTCTAAGTTGTTGCCAAAAAATGATCGTGTGGAAAGGTATAGATTATATGTTATTGAAAAGTGTGCCTGTATGCTTCTCCTGAAATATGATTAACAACTAAGCCGTGCCGCTGTGTAAGAATAACAGTTTAAGGTAACAGGCCCAAAAGCTCTAAAACAGAAATTTATGGTTAGTTTTAACTTAACCCTAATTTTTATTTCAGGGAACTTTTTAACAAGCATAACACTGGAATAAACTTTGACAAGTATGAGGATATTCCTGTTGAAGCTACTGGAAACGATGTTCCCAAGTGCATTGAATTGGTAATAATTGTGCTATAGAGGGTTGTTTGCAAATTTGCAACTGTTTTTGTCTCTTATGTTACTGTACACTGAGAAATTGCACCATTTCAAGTCGCGTTATCAACCAAACAGAAGAAAAACAAGAGACAAACACAGTGATACCTTTTTTAGCCCTGCTTAAAAAATGGGAAAATAATTATTCTTTGAAAGCCTGGTTTTGCTTATGATGATTACATGTACATACACCTGGCCCCAATTGTTCAAACATTGGATAGTACCATTCACTGGATAAATCAGTATCCAGTGGGTAAATATTAGGGAAATCAATTGTTATGATTTATCCACTGTATATTGTTATCCACCTTTTGAACAACTGGGGCCTGGACTATCTTAGCCTTCAGTCCTGTCCAGTTGATTGCATTCCTGTAGCATTGCCAGATCCAGTCCTTGAGATAAGAGAGGAGGTGGGGGGGCAGTCTCCTTGGGCCTGGGCCCCCCTGGCCCCTCCCTGGATCTGCCACTTTGTAGCCTGTGTTGCTGAGGAAGCACAAGGGTTAGGGTAAAGATGCTAAAAATATATACAAGCTGGGGTGAAAGAAACAGGGCTTCTGATATTTCGCGCGGTCGCGGACCCGCGAAATTCAGGCATTTCCGCGAAATCCCGCGAAATTCCCCAAAAAGCGCGAAATACTGCGAATTCCACCAGAAATATTTCCAAATACGTGTCGGCAAAACATATTTAATACTTATCTTGGCTATTAGACCTGTTTTGTTCATCCCAAACGTCTAAATTTATCTTGAAACTTCGTCACCGCAACGAGTAAACAATGTCCCAAAACTACCAGGCGTTCTTAGATGAACGTTGCGAAAAAGTGGGCACTAACCATAATGTTAACAGCTTTTATAGCATTCGCTCATTTCTCGAGCGAACTGTTGTTGAAAGAGCAAAATAATGATTATCCCTGTTAAAAAAAAGGTTAAACAATGCTGGTCATATCGACGCAAAATTGATCGTTTGTAGTGAAATTTGCCCCCCCAAAAAACAGCGAAATTGGCTGTTTTTTACTGATTTTTTCTTGACGAAATTTCCCGTGAAATCGGCCAAATTTTCTATGAATTTGCCCCTGAAAATCCTTCGAAATTTGACTTTTTTCTGCTAAAATGCCGCGAAATCGGCTGATTTTTCCGCGAATTTTGACTTTTTCCCGCGAAAATACCGCAAAATTGGCCGATTTTTCCACAAATTTTGACTTTTTTTCCCGTGAAATTGGCTGATTTTTCCGCGAATTTACCCCTGAAAATCCCGCGAAATTTTGCTTTTTTTTCCGCGAAATATCAGAAGCCCTAAAAAAACACATTTGCCCAAGTGGTTCAAATTTCCACTGTTGTCTGTTAATTTGATTACATTATAGGATACTGACCCCATGGCTGTGCTTTCATTAATGCGATGCCACAATTGAGTGGAAACGTGTTTACTGTACATGTATTTAGTGTTACAGCAAATGATCATAATTTGTTTCCTTTGTCTCTCTTAGTTTACTGACTGCAACCTCGGTGAAATCTTACACAACAATATCGGGGTAGGTAATTGTTTTTTATGTCCTACTTTCATACGCAAGATTAATTTCATATGATGTCTAGACTTCTCAAACTCATAAAGAAAATAGAAAGGAAATTCATGAGTGTTTCGAAATCAGATGGAAAACTGCTCAGTTTTGCATCCTTAATTTCTCCTTCCAAAATCATTTCGTTTGAGAAATAATATCAAGCAACCAATACAATGTTTCATCACCAGATTGTGTCTTATGCTTGACATACTACATCAAGAATTTTCTGTTAAAATTTTAGTTGTTCTATAGTTTTTTCTAAACCAATGTTAAGACTTAAGATTCCAGATGAAATACCCAGTGTTTGATTTAACTTTAAAATGACCAATTTTATTGAGCTTGCAGAGAAACTGTTAGATTTTTCTGTTTATTAATTTTTCTTATAGTTGGCAAACTATTCCAAGCCTACTCCAGTTCAGAAGTATGCCATAACCATTGTTAAGGCCAAAAGAGACCTGATGGCTTGCGCCCAGACTGGTAAATTGTCTCAATTTACTTCCTTGTGATTACTTTTTACCTTAAATGTCAATGTTACTTATTGTTGGTGAGAAAAATAGATGGCAGGAAAGATGAAATACAAAGATGAGCTGTGTTACTTTTGCAATGTAACTGTCATACTTGTTTGATTTTTAGGATCTGGAAAAACTGCAGCCTTTTTGATCCCAATTCTCAGCAGGATTTTTGAAGAAGGTCCACCGCCCCCTCCTGATGTAAGCAAGCCTTTCAATTTTTGTTTGCTTTGAATAATAAGGCGTGTCAATGATGACAACACCTGCAAGTCCACTGTACATGTCCCATGTTAGACGCATTAAAACCTCCTTCCAAGAGACTCTCTTCTTCTTGGCCTCTAGCAGTATGGGAGCAGTGTGCAAAGAAAGTAGTGTCTGATAGCCTGGGGCTAGTAGATTTTGCTGTTGGGCTAGTAAATTCTGTTCTTAACTTGCCCGACGGGCAAGTGAAGTTTTTTGAGGAATTCATATTGCAGAAGAACTGTGAAATCCATCTGCTCATCAAAACGTTTTTGGGGCTAGTTGAAATGATGTTTGGGCTGGTAAATGTTACACCCTGGGGAGGAATAGACCCTTAAAACAAAGTTGGATTAGGATGAAAATGAGAGGTGAAAAAATGGCCCCCAAGTTGACAACACCTGCAAGCCTACTGTTTCCTACAGTAGGGCTTTATCTATGTGTTTGTCTGTTGAATCTACATGGGTGCTGTTTTCCCAGTCAAACTTGGAACCTCTTATTAGATTTGTGAGGTGTGTCGGAGATGCCTGTTGTGCAATGTTACATTTTGCTTGGTTAGTTACCATTGTACAGTTCAGTGACATAGACCTGTAAGCTTCGTTTTACCTGGCCTGTCCTGTTTCAACAACTGAGATTTGAAGACTTCATGAAAATGCTGACAATTTCCTTTAGGTGAGGCAACAGTCTCGACGAAAGTGTTTCCCTATCAGTCTGGTTCTTGCACCCACAAGAGAGCTAGCAGTCCAGATTTATGATGAAGCCAAGAAGGTATCAGATCTTAGTGTTTTTACCATTTTGTGTTTTGATGTTTGAACTATCCAATGGACATACTAAATTCATAGTCATGTTTGTATTTTGGGTAGGCATAATGAGTCAGGTCAATGAGGTTTCAAATAACCAAAAGACTGTCAAACTCTGAAGTTCAGCTGTGCTTGCATTATGGCGTTATTAAATAACGCAGAGAAGAACAGCTGGAGAAACAAGACCTTGTCACAATATTATTTTTGTTAGTTGGTGCACATTGTTTTATGGAGGGAGATAGGGTAAATTTCTTAGAAACTACACAAGATAACCTCTGACCTTGCCAGAAATCATCTACAAGAAGTCTTGGGACCTTTACTTGAGTTCAATCAATACTGTGTCCTAAGAAAAATTGAAGGGAGTCCAGTGATCTGAACATGTGAAATCCAGGGTGCCCAGCTTATGATTTCTCTGAAAAAAAAAAACTAAGATTTTCTAGTCACTTGGGAGCAAAAGTTAGCTGCTGGGTACCACTGGAGCACAGCCTTTTCAATCTCATATTTTTTCTTCAACCCTTTTGCAGTTTGCTTACCGATCACACGTGCGTCCCTTTGTTGTGTATGGTGGTGCTGACATTAATTCCCAACTAAGAGACCTGGAGTGGGGCTGTCATGTCCTGGTGGCCACACCCGGTCGCCTGGTCGACTTGATGGACAGGGGACGCATTGGACTGGACATTTGCAAGTAAGTTCAAGTCACAAGTTCTTACATTCATACTGTCACTGATCAGATCATACATCCTCATGCTTGTAAATTAAAAGGAGAATTTAATTTTAGATCAGGAATTTCACGTTTGGCCATATTCTGTCTTAAACTGAATTTCAAGATAATTCAACCCTCTCTGCTGGAACATTCTAACTGTTAGTCACTATCAACTGAAGGAGGAACCAGCCTAGCCCAGATGTCCATCCTTGCATCGGTATTCTTTTCATTGGGGTCTTTCATGAAGGGTTTGATTGTAGTAGTCTGTAGACGAAACCCCAGACTGTGAGCATTCATATAAATCAAAGTTCTTGAGTACAGCACTTTTTGCTGCTGTACTTTAGGCAAAGTTTCTACATGTATTTGATTCAAAATGTCATGTCATCAGGTTTCTTGTTCTTGACGAGGCTGACCGTATGTTGGACATGGGATTTGAGCCCCAGATACGTCGTATTGTGGATCAGGATACTATGCCTAAAGCTGGTGATCGCCAAACACTGATGTTTAGTGCCACATTCCCTAAAGAAATCCAGGTGAGTTATTGCAGCTGACTAGTGTTTGTTTGCAGTCTGCTATGTGTGTGAATCTAAACTTAATCAGTGCTAGCTACTGATGCTGTAAACCATTTTATGAGCAGAAGCACAAACAAGCCCCTCCTATGACCTCCTGAGGTCGCTAATGATTAATACTTTATTGTTCATAACTACAGAAAATGGCATAAGCAAATTATTCAGACCTTATCGAAATGCGCAATCTGACCTATACATGCAAAAGTATGGGTAGGATTATTTATTCTCTATGCTTGTTATTATGAATAGTATAATAGTCTTCTTGGATGAGTTTTAGTTCTTCCTAAAGGTTGTTTTCCCTTTTTGTTATGTTATTATGTTCTTGTGTACATATGCTACAGTTGAAATTATATTAATCACTGACATATGTTAGGAGTCATGTTAGGTAAAATACATTTAGAGGTAGAACTCTTGTTCAAGGTGACAGTTTTGTGGAAATTTTCTTACAGATGCTTGCAAGAGACTTCTTGGTGAATTACATATTCTTGGCTGTGGGACGTGTGGGTTCCACAAGTGAGAACATCACACAGAAAGCAGTGTGGGTAGATGAACCAGACAAGAGGTCATTTCTTCTGGATCTGTTAAATGCTTCAGGTAAGAGCTTAGTTGTTAAAGTGTCTGCCTTGGTTTAGATTCTTGGTGTTTTGGTATCTCTTTACATGTAAGACCTACAGCGCTTTAAAATGATCATAACTGTTCAATAGACCTTTCCCGCATTACACTCCGGTGAGCAAACACAAAGAAATGAGGTCGAGGCTCGGGTGGATAGTTTCATACAAATCACTGTATTTTGTCCACCCGAGCCTCGAGTTGGTGCCTTTGTTCACATGAATGCGGGAAAGGTCTATTAGCAAATCAACAACAATTTTATATGGTGTGTACTCTTATCAAGCAGGATGTTTATTAGGCATTGAACATTGGAGAATTCTCCATTTACTACACAGAATTCTCCGGCCAACGTTTGGTAGCCTCTGACTATTTTTTCTTCAGATGTGGAGTCTCTTTTCAAAATATTCTCCTGTAACATTACACCTTTTTCCTGCTACTAGAATTCTTAATGAAAACCATGATCAACCATAGAAATGACATCTTAATGTTCAAAACTAAAGTGGAACCATGAGCTGCTGAGTCACTCCCTGTTACGAAGGAGCATTCAAATCATGCTTGTTGAAACTTGTTGAACAACTTCTAAAACTGAACCAGTCATTTCTGGTCATTATACTTTGTGATAAACTAAAAAACTAAAATTTCTTTTCTTCCCTTTGCACGTTGCTCTAACTATCAGGGTACGCATCCTGAGAGACACTGCTAGCAAAAAGTGAATCTTGATTGATTCATACTGCCTTAAAGGCATGCCAGATTTCTCAAAGTGTAAGCATGGGTTAGTACAACTCACTGTTGTAATTGACCAATCAGAGTGCATGCTTTACCTTTTTTTAAGTTCAACTATATGTCTATTCTGGTAATGAGTGATGTAGCCTAGTAATTCTTATTACCCGCGTGGCAAGTAATTATTGGTATTGACTGTGGTTGTTTACTTCTATTAGGTCCTGATGCCCTGACACTTGTTTTTGTGGAGACCAAAAAGGGCGCTGATCTCTTGGAAGAGTACTTGTGTAAAGTTGGCTACCCTGCAACCTCTATTCATGGTGATCGCTCGCAGCGTGAGAGAGAAGCAGCCCTCAATTCCTTTAAGAGAGGTGTCACCCCAATTTTAGTGGCCACTGCTGTAAGTTTTATTGAGTAATTTATTTTTTCACTAGCAGCACTAGTACAAGTATAAGAGTTCTTAGTTTCACCCTGAACGTGTCATAGGCATCAGCATAATAAGCACAAGGATCAAGGTACAGTAATTCCTTTGCATGTGCTTGTACTTGTAGTCACATTATGAGTTCTTTCTTTTTTTTTTTATTTGGATTGTTTATTACTTTGTTCATTCTAGGTTGCTGCTCGTGGCTTGGACATTCCCAATGTGCGCCATGTGATAAACTTTGACATGCCAACAGATATCGAGGAGTATGTGCACCGTATTGGACGCACAGGCCGTGTGGGGCATACAGGTAACCAATACAACTGCATGACTTGAATGTTATTCCTGCGCATATGTCGATGCAGTAATACTACTTTTGGGGTGAATGATAGTTGTGGTGCCCTAGTTCTGTGGTTGTTATGGCAGACTTTCTAGTTTTTTATGCAGGTTTTTTTTTTATCTTACTTATTGTATGTCTTGTATTTTCTTGAACAGATAATTTTTAACCCTTTTACTTCCCTGTGTGGAACCATACGTGACATGCATGGGTCAAAGTGCCCTGTTCATGTCTTTTCTTTTGAGTATTCCCACTTTTGATTCTTGAACCATGTTATGTATTTATACATAGACTTGTACTTCAGAGGTCCTGAATTCGAGTCTTGCCCCTTTTTCAGTCTTAACAGAAAAGCCAGAGGTGAAGTCCAACTAAGAAAATAAAGGAATTTTTTGTCCTGAAGTCAGTTATTTTGAAACGGTATATGGAATATGGTGGTAAATGACTCCTGGTCTAATATCAAAATCTCCCAGGCTTTCATTTATAAGCACTGACAAGGCAAATTGGAAGGAGAAACGTAGCAATTAATATGAAAGTCACTTAGGCCCACATCCAGGCACCCCTTAAATAAAAAATTTATTGTATGCTATATTCTGTCAGGTCTTGCAACATCATTCATCAATGAAAAGAACCGTAATGTAGCCAAGGATATGGTTGACCTGTTGAATGACACCAGGCAGGAAGTGCCAGGCTGGTTGGAGTCTCTTGCTTTTGAGAGCCATCAGAACTCTGGAAGGAACAGGCAGCGGAGGTTTGACTCCATTCCACTTGTTTGTTGGCTATTATTTAACCCTGGGCCCAGTTGTTCAAACGCCAGTTAGCGCTAGCCTGGGGTTAAATTTTAACCCAGGTTTCTTTTTCTTTTTATCAAAAGCATATTATCAGATAATTTTCTCTAGTGTTTTTAGAGTATCCAGTCATCAAATTGTAGGCAAAGAGAATTAAACTGAATTTGCTTTTTAAGCTCTCATATCCGAGTTCAAATTTCGCACTAACGGTGGTTTACCTTGACCCAGCTTTGAACAACCCGGCCCTGAGCTTTCCCTAGCTTGATATGAGATCTCTCTTCCAATGCCACTGCAGAATAAAATTACTCAGTTTCCTTTACATGATTGATAATGGCAGATGATCATGAATCTGGCAGCAGACTCTGGTTGTTAACAGAATTTTGCCTGTGAAGAAGGAGTAAATTGTGCAAGGGGAAGCATGTTTTAGTACACAAAACATAGTGCCTATCATAGCAAACAACACAGAACACATTACTATAGTGGAAGTCCATTACTTTCGTAAACCACGATTTGCTGTTGAATTCATTTCTACCCCCAGCCCTAACAGTAAAACACCTTAGTACAGCATTTCAGAAACAAGACTATTCCTGTGTTTTGTATAGTCATTCACAGATTTTGAAGTTCTGTTGAATCATTACTAATGTCCAGAATTACATGATGATTAGCAAAGAAACTCACTGAAAATCCTAACTTTCCAATAGGCATCCAGGTGGTTTTGGATCCCGTGACTACAGGCAGCAGCCACATCACCGTGGGGGTGGAGGTGGAGGCCCACACTATGGGGGGTATGGTGGGTATGGCAACATGGGCTACTGGAATCAAAACCGCCATCATGGGCACAGTGCCGGAGCTACCGATTGGTGGAACTAGAGCATGTCTTACTGCTGCTACTATCAAGAGTTATTTTGTTTCTTTGTTTGGTTAACATTGAAGGAGTTAACCCATTTTGTTCAGTCTTTGATGAAATAAGTTAAATTGGAAATGTCGCATTGGCAATATCTGGCATCAAATAAGGCATCTGGTGGTTATGGAATGGCGAGGATGAAGCAGTTTTTGGCGACTTGGTTATCCCAGGCTTGAAGGGATCAAAGGAAAAAAGGATGACCTAGTAGACTTCACTCTAGGAAGTGCAGTGGTCCAGAGTGCATCCATACAAAGGCTCTTCATTGAATGTCCTCAAGGAAAGGCTTGGTTCAGTTCATACAGACTACTGCCACAAAGCACCCAAAGACATGTTCTGTTATTGTTTTCAGGGCACAGTTCAAAAATGCCTGTTTTAACATGCTTAATGTACAGACTTCTTGCAGCAGACACAGAAATGGGCATGAGAAAATCAAAAGAAATATTTAACATCTTTGGTGACAATATTTTGAAAGCTAGCATCGTTTTTAGATTGAAGTCCATGTATGAATATTATTAGTAATTCGCATGTGCTCAAACAGATAATAATTATTAACTGTTGTAGTTAGTTGAAAGTACTTGATGAGAATGATTCCATGACTACATTTACATTTAGAGCTTTAGTTGTGAGAGACTCACAAGGTTAGGCTTTCCTTGAAGTGCAATCAAATGAAGGTGGTTGCTGTGTTGCATAGGTTCACCGCCAGAAATGTCTTCAAAACCACTTGAGAACTCTTGAAGTTTGCTTAATATGTGTCTGTTGTTCAAGTTTCATTATGGCTGGCATGTTCTACAGGGAGATAAAAGAAAAAAGATATCTTGACATGCCTCAGGATTTTGTTTGGATTCAAAAATGTAGGATCTGCAACATCAGCAGGTTTTTGACTCTATAAAAAAAAAATGCCCTTTTTTCTGAAACAATGAGCATGCATGTAATGTTGGAATCTAAAAGGCTTTCCTTTGTGTCATTTTTATTACCAGCAAATCTTGATGAAATGGCAGTCATTTGAAAGCTTCTCACATATGCAAAACAATGTACATTCACAGCAGAAGAGATAAGAATAATGGTAATATTACTTGCTTGGTGGCTTTATAGATACATATGTCAGAGTATTAATTTTTAATAGAGAATAATTTTATACTCTGGGTTTTTGGCCACCTTTATTTTGAGGATAAAGAAAGGACGAGAGCTGTGAGTTGTAAATCCGAAACATGTACCAAATTATGGTTTTGTATATAATCAAGTTTCTCTTCTTCCCGCTAAAGAAGTTTAATATATTTTAGTGTTCCTTGACTTAAAAAAAGGTAACTTTCTGCTTTCAGGGGGTTACCTGTACATTCTAAAATTTACCTTTAGTTAAAGAAAATTTGAATTGACAGCAGATGAAAAAACTTTCACACAGGACAGTCTTCTGGACTTCATTCACAGACTCTAGAGAGTTACAACTTCAGTTTAGTCTAATTTTTGCAACTTAGAGGCAGAATCATAGGTAATGCATGGTTTCCTGAGTTATTATTAATAATAATATTTTTTGTCTTCTGTTGTGATAGTGTAGCTGTCTGCCTTATACCCCAAAAAAGTTGTCGCCAAAGTATTTATGATGAATTGCTAGGAGAGAAAAATGTCCATTTTGAAACATCAGAGAGGTTTTACACTTGACTCACACTTGAGTGGTATCAATATTTTTTTTTAACAATACAAAATTTTCTCCTACACGCACTAAATAGAATTGTACAGTAGTAGTTTATGAAATCCTTTAGAGCTGACTTAGGCAAAAAAGTTTCAGGGTTATAACTTCACTTTTGTATTAACATTCAGTTAAGGAAAACATCTCAAACAAGCTTTTACATAAAAAAGCATCCCTCAAATGTGGAAAGTGCTTTTGACATTTTTTGTGGGCTTTTATGTTCGAACTAAAACATATTAAAGAGCCCAAAGATGCTATGTTATTTGATAAAAATCGTGTTGGGTTACAATAAAATGTTTCAATTCATCATGGAAAATGATGTTCACTTTCTGTGCATAGCTGGTTATCCATCTGAATGTCTAGAAATAATAATATCATCTATTTGAAGTTTCCGCAATGTAATATGCTCACATATCTAGAGTATTTATTTTGTTCAAAAATTATGAAAAGAGTTCAGCAGAAGTTTCCCGTACCAGGCCAAACAAATTTGCCTTTTGGATGTTTATTATTAAGGAAAAAGTAATGACTGATATTTCTAGTAAATGTCAGTAATTAAATTAGATATACTATATCAAGAAGTGTAATACCATGCAAGGTAGAAGTCAATTTTAATGCCAAACATTGAACTTTTTTTTTTTTACAAAATACTGAGATGGTACCTTTATAAGCAGTTGTTAAAGAGTGAGCGGAAGCCAAAAATGTGGAAGTTTTTGTGCAAACAGATTGACTTGTGTGAACATAACCTCACTCTACTTAAAACTGTCGTCCTATAAAACAGATTCATGTGACGCAAAACTAGGGTTCAGTGTCAGTTTGTTTGGATCACGTAAATGTTGTTTTCTGTTGAGCGAAGGAATCTTAATCGTTATCGTCTTGCCCATAGCACATCTATCCCCTGATGGTTTGTTTTATTGCTTCTACCTTGCTTCTTTTACTGGCAGATCAAGGAATGGTGTATATGGACAGCATATTTCAGTGAAGTGTGCAGTCTTCAGTCACTAGTCTAAGTTTAGTTAGTTAATGTTTATTTTGTTGATATGGGTCGTTTCTTGGGGGAGAGCTCACTGCCTTTGCAGTCACGTTATTTGTATTTGATGTCAGAAGCCAATATATTATGAACATTGCAGTGATTAACGTGGTGTTTGTCTTTTTTTCTTTTGATAATTAATCGGTGGAATGAAATACTTTTTATTGCACTGTACATTTTGTATTCAAACGATAATGACTGGTGGAAACGTGACAATGTTGATGTATTTGGTTGACTAGCATTTCGGGTGAATACATTACTGCAGTAAATAGTATTTGTATTCAGTTTTTTAGCAGTTTGGTGAATATGCTGTGGTTCAATTTGATCCTTGACTTAACTTTTATTTTTCATTTTGTTTAATACAATATCATACATTACCACCCCAAAATAAAAGAAAATAGAATGCAAACGAAGGACAAAAATTGAACCTCTACAAATACATCATTTAGCAAATATGGTGTATCATATTATTTTGATTGAGGTTTTTATTATACATTATGTGTCACAGTAATGTATGCATTTTATTAACATGTGTCAACAGCAATGTATTCCTCTGATTACCATTTTTTGGTGAAATGCATTTCACTGTGACTGCAATAATTATTTCGTGGGGTTGTTTATTATTCAACAGAGCATTTTGGTGAATTCATTGTGTTAACAGTGATGTATTTGATTGATCAACAATTTATTGAATACATCTGACCAAAAAGCAGTCTATTCGGCTGTACCAACTCAAATGTCAAATGGTTAGGATAAGTCCCAAGATTGATAAATTATTCATTAACTGTCGGTCATCTTTATAAAAAAACTAAGAACTTCCGAGGGGGCCAGAAGCCCTCAGTAGGATTTCACCCCAAGTAACTCTATCAAGGTGCAACCTCCCTCCCCACTGGTTTGGAGTGGAGATCACTTGGGTCCATAATAATTTTAGTCCTAACCTGCAATCAGGCATTTTTTAATTCCTTTTTTTTTTTCGGGAAAGCACAAAAGTCAAAAGGGAAGAAGGACTGCCTGATCGCAGGTTAGTTTAGTCCATACCTTGTGTAATCAGCAACTAAAGGAGCCATTGAGGGCTCCTGATACGTTTTGGCATTCTTAGTTTTGATAAAGATGCCTCAAAGCTGTCATTAAGCTTTGGCGACAAGGTTGAAAGCCGCCTGCACCTAAGGCTATTGCATAAAATATCTTTCCCTTCCTGGCTGTGGACTAATGGGAATCTTTTCATCCAGGAGTAAGTTATAAACATTTGAGGGATCTCTTTCGTGGTAGAGTGAAAAAAATATGGGTTTGTTTTGGGGTAAAGCTAAAGCTTTAATTCTTACGAAATTCTTCAGGGATAGACCCATATTCAGCGGCGGCAGGGCAAAGTAAAAAGTGGCGGGGGGAGGGGGTGCTGACAATCAAATTTGGGCATTCAATTTCCCCCCTCCCCCTCCCCCGAGGCGTCTCAGAGCGGAAAAACTTCTCTCCGATGTAGAGAGTCATGTTTTTTAAAAAATGGAAGTTGGTCACGCATACAGCAAAATTAAATGCGGAACTGACCCAACCGATTCATTGGAAACCCATTCAATTAAAGTTTTGTATAAAAATAGTATTTTTAAGTCCTAATGAGTCGACCGTGGTAAAATGTAAGAAAGTGGTTTATTATTCTACAAAAATAGGGGGCTGCGCCCCTCACAAAAAAAAGTGTTGGTGGGACGGGGGGGGGGGGGGGGGGCTTTTTTCGCACCCTAGAAGCGAATTCGACGACGTGACATGATCTGTGACATACATCCTGCTGTGATTCTTGTGAAACAAAAAACTGTCAGCGGCAGGTATCACGTGATCAGACCCAAGCTCCTCCCTCGGCCGGCGTTATTTTGAGAGATACAGTATGGCTCCTCACTGTTTTGCTCTGTAAACTCTAGGAGTTCTTGATTCATGAGCACTGATTGTACCAAACTAGTGTGTTCACTTTTTTAACAAATATCCTAATGTGAACGAGTGCATTTATGAACGTTGGAGCGTATAAATCGGACAAGGCGTAGGACGATTCGTCAAGAGTGATCATCGTCGGATGTGACGAAAGTTCCCGCAGCTTAGAAGGTTTACGCGATCTGCAGTCGAACTGGCTCAAAAAAGCTTGGTGATAACACTGCGGTTGAAATCGCATCACTTATATTACATGTAAAATGGCGTACGGACTGGACGATATTGACCTAGCATCGTTAAAGGTGAGTAAAATTTCACTTTTTGGCGTGTTGTATTCCTTCATATTTTAGTTTCTTCGTGTGAAAAGTTAGATTAAAAGGTTTCTAATTCTGCGATAATTATTCCTTGAGCAGTTGAGCTTGTAAAATTGTCGGGTTCTTTGAAGAAGGCTTATTTCTTGTCAGAGAGGATTTATGTATGCAACGATTCGTGAACATATTGAGCGAAGCAGCTTATCTAAAGACAAGTGAACCTGAAAATTTTACGGTGGTTGTCTTTCTGATGTCGCTTTGTCGAAGCCCTAATTTAACGTCTGGCTAGTAAACACAAATTCCTGGGGTTTTTCCTACCTAGTGAGATTAATCTTTTTCATTATTGTGTTGTGTGATCTATTAAAAAATAAACTTGCTCAGAAAATTGCGTTTTTTCGAAAGGATCCTGCCGGAATTTTCGACTTGGTGGAAGTAGTTGGAAATGGCACATATGGACAAGTTCATAAGGTACAGTGTATACAACACTTAGTTGAAAGAAATTGTTTTAACTAAAGATAGCATAAACTCTCTAGTGATTTGTTATGCTTCTTACGTCTTTTATTTATATGTCGATGTACCGTAAGGACTCGGCAAATTGCTCGCGCGAAAGCCTAAGAGCTATTCAAACTCGATTCGTTTCAATATATTTCACAACATTCCATCAGATTGTACATGTTGCACTCGGTTGGTACTAATTGTAACAATCACATAAGCGTTAAAACTTTCTCCTTCCTTGCGCTTCTATGTTTGTTTATTTTACAGTTTTATTTCTGTATTTATGAAGCTTTCATATTTCAACAAATTTCAATGAGTGCTAAGTAAATTATGACAGGATTATATTTGAAAAGCGATCGTAATTTGGCTGAAGTTACGTGGATTGTATGTGGTCTGTGTGGGTGTTTTGTTACTTCTGTTGGCTCTTTGGTCATTTCTTATAGGGTATAATTTATGTAACACGTAAGCTTAAGTTATTTATGGATTTTCTGTAGGATCTTTTTTTGTGCAGTGTATTTGGTGATAAAATTAATAAAGCGTTTGTGCAGATTTTACAATGATTTTAGGGTTTAGAGTAGATTAGTTTCAATGCCGACCACTTGTTGACAGTGTTATTTCAGATCTCTACATCTCTAGAACATCCTTCTCACTGGGGAACCATCAAAATAAACATTATCAAGAATACATACCATTTTTTATGTAACATTAACTGTCATTCATTCAAGCATTTCTTCACAGAAGTTTACATTACAGTTAACTCATTATAATGATAATTTTTATGGTGAAAAATAACAGTGTGATCATGGAATTCAGGGTTGTTTTACCAGTATGTTTACCTTATGTATATGTGTGGGAATGCAGTAAGGTTCAAGAAACCATGATGGGTTCTGATAGTGTTCAGTGAGACATAAACAAGTGGTCCTTTGACGAGTTTTGTCTGATAATTCGACCACCAATACCGTATTTCCTCGAACAATAGCCAGGGGCAATTATTTCTTTTTTCGCATCAAAAGGGGGCAATTATTCAAGGGAGGCAATTATTTCAAAATAATATTGCTCACTGGAAGTCATGACCTAAATATTTTGTTTCATTATCCTGTTAAATCCAAAAATTATCACAACAAATCAACTGAACATGGGCTTTTTAATTGTTCCAAATTTAGTTCCTTGATTAATAGTCAGTGATCAGTTTTGCAGGACTAATTGACAGGGACAGGATAAACAGGGTTGTCACGGTTTTCAAGGTCAGGGAAAAGTCAGGGAATTTTTGAAAACATCAGGGAAAATCTTTGATATTGTCAAAGTCAGTGAAAAGTCAGGGAATTCTGTATTCCGGTTTATAGTTCATAAGTTTTCTTCAAGATTTTGAAATCATTTTCTTTTGGAAAAGACAAAACGTATGCTGCAAAGCAAGTAAAGTGACCAATTTGACACTCTACACCTGAGACATGTAGTAGTTGTGGTCAGTGGTTTTTGTTGTGAATGCTTTCTTCCAAATTTGTTCTTTCTCTTTCTGCACAAAGTGGAAAGAGGTTGAAAATGAAGAGAAAACTATGGATGGCTTGCAAAAAAGGCTAAAGTGAATGTAAACATGGATTGTTTCTCATTAATAAAAGGTCAGTGAAAGCTGTTTAAAGGTCAGTGAAAAGTCAGGGAATTTTTAACTTTCTGAAAAGTGGCAGCCCTGATAAAAGAAAGAAAATGGCGAGAGGGGTAGGGGGGTGATTATTTTAAATATTGCTATCAAAGGGGGGTGATTATTTAAGAGAGGCGATTAATCGAGGGACGGCTATTATTTGAGGAAGTACCGTAATTATATGTAATGTCATTCGGAATCGTTGATTAAAAACACTGCATGTGTCTATTGTTGCAATTAGGTATTAACTACAATTTTACACTTGGTGCACACTATCTATCAGCAAGAACTTCCTTTTACTCTCAGTAGTCAAAATTAAAACAAAAAATTCCAAATTTCTTTTTAAAAAATACTACCTCAAAAAGAAATTGTACAGTGCTTATGTACTATTAAATTCACACAGTGTGACAATGTACACACAACTTTCCCTCCCCCACCCCTCTGTGCAATGTTGTGCCACTATTAGAGCTTACTGTGAGAAACAACAAACACCCCAACTTTCATTTGAGCAGAGAGGGGAGGGTTGCAGTTTGTTTTGTGCTCCAAAGTACCCCATTTAATGACATTGTCTATACAGTTTTGCCACCATTTTTTTTGTGGAGAATTGTCAACCCCCTCTTCACCCCCCTTCCCCCCTTCTTCTCCAATGGGATACTAGTCCATCACAGGGTTCCGCAGGCTGAGGCCTGAGTTCTCATAGGCTGTTGAAAGGAGCACCTTCAATTTATAGTTTGGATCACTGACAATGTTATCAAAAAGCCTGCTACATAGAACGTAATAATGCTCCGAGATGGGTGATAACCCCACCTCTATTGCTGAGTTGCTCTATCCTGAGGTTATTATTGATATTGCTCTTTTCTCGAGCCGTACCAGCTCTTTCTTTATGTACTGGGGGAGACCATTGAAAAAGACAGGTGCTGCATAATCAATAACAGATCTTACACACGATGCGTAGAACACTTGCTAGATCTTGTTTTGGAACTCCCGCTCTCTTTAACTGAGTTAGGAAATAGATAAGTTCCATTGTTACAACAAAGTAACTTCTATTAATTTGTGTTGAACACAGGGCCGTCACAAGAGGACAGGACAACTGGCTGCTATCAAAATCATGGATGTCACTGAGGTTAGTTTCTTTCCTGTATGAATGTCTGCATGTCATATCACTTATTACTACTGTTTTCAGGAGAATATCAGGTCTTTAAAATCAGATTTTATTTGGCCCATCTTTTGAAACTATGGCTGAGCTTCTGAAATTTCAAGGGCCTCAGGACATCAGAGTTTCACTCAGGGCATTAATTATTATAAGAATTATTGAAATACCAGGTATACTAATCCATATTTCATTGCAGATACTCTTCTGGTCACAGCCTTGAAAATAGTCTTTGTCTCTATGATTCTCTGTAAAATAATTTCAATAACAATAATTTCATATTATTAATTCAATTTTATATTCTGTAAGACTGACTTACAGCCTTGTACTTTTATTAGGATGAGGAAGAAGAAATTAAACTAGAAATAAATGTACTGAGAAAGGTAAGCATGTAATGGAAAGGTTTGAAATGACTTTGTTCAGGTTGAGAGGGTCTTTCGGTTTTTCTCTTTTTAAGAGCCGGGGGCTGGGGATTTCCCTCAGCCACTATAAACATGGTCCCTGGCTACTTTCTTTGGAAAATAGAAGAAAAATAGAACCAAAAGAAATCCCTAGCTGTTTGATTCCCCACCTACTTGTTGTATTTACCTGGCAACTTGAAATCTTAGTGACCAACCCAAGGATAGATTGGATAAATTATTATCCAACAGATAAGTATTAACAGGTGTATTTTATAATGTGCTAAAATACACTTGTTTAATATTTTCGTTTCCAGTTTTCTCATCATCGGAATATAGCAACCTACTATGGAGCATTTGTTAAGAAGGGACTACAAGGGCAAGAGGATCAACTGTGGGTAAGTTTGGGGATTCATTCATCTTCCTTATTATAGTGCAAAATAAATTATCTCCTTAAATGTCTCAATTTGTTTCTGCAACAGCTTGTGATGGAGTTTTGTGGTGCAGGATCCATAACAGACCTAGTAAAAGGTGTGGAAAAATTATATTTTCATTGGATAATAATGGTGATAGTGACCGTCAAAATACCCTGATTATCGACTGTAGAGTTTCCTACTCAGGCTTTCTCTGGGTTCATAATGCAATTCTTGCATAAACTGCTGAAAGAAGATTTTTTGACTTGCATACATTGTTAGGGCTACATGCATCAGCTCATCACAACCAGTAGGTTGATGTGTATGAAAATAAAGTATAGTGTGTATGTGTAGTGTCCTTCTCTGTACAGCTCACCCTTCTTCTGAAAGCAATCTACTCTTTTTGAATGTTTTTAGTAGGCTACATGCATCTATTGCTTTATAGATTTTTACTTTTTGTTGACCACTGTTCAAATTGTTTCTTTCCCTTTTCTTGCTTCATAGCATCAAAGGGCAAAGCATTAAAGGAGGAGTGGATTTCATACATCTGCCATGAAGTTCTCAATGTGAGTGTTCCTCTATGTTGTATGTTACATCTTAGTAGTTTTCTGGAGACTTGCTATACTCAGTTCTTGTTTTTATTTTCCTTCTTGGGCAGGGTGTGAGTCATCTTCATCAAAATCACGTCATACACAGAGATATCAAGGGACAGAATGTGTTGTTGACTGATGGGGCAGAAGTTAAGCTTGGTAAGATAAAGAACCTCAGAAACTGTGTCATAAGACTCTAGTCCCTGCACATAAACACCTAAACAAGCTTGCTAGTATGGTTGCACCCTAACTGACTGTAGTAATCTTTTAGGGTGACATATGTCAATGCTCTTTTCTTGTAGTTGATTTTGGAGTTAGTGCTCAACTTGATAGGACCATTGGAAGGAGAAATACTTTCATTGGTACTCCATACTGGTGAGGATAATCATTTTGCATTATCTTGATGTATAATATAATAAATTGGAACACGAAACAAACAAGTGGACAGCAAGGTTAAAACAGGAATTTTCTGTGGTTCCTTCTTGGGATCACCAGGGCCCGGTTGTTCAAAGCTGGGTTAAGATAACCTGGGGTTAGTGCGAAATTTGAATTCAGATTTGAACGCTTAAAAAGTATATTCAGTTTAATTCTTTCTGTCGGCATGTTGATGATTGGATGCTCTTAAAAATAACGGAGAAACTTATCCGAGAAAATGCTTTTGAATAAAAGAAAAAGAAACCCGGGTTAAATTTAACCCTAGGTTAAGCGCTAATCGGCCTTCAAACAACTGGGCCCAGGAGTCTGATATTGAGGTCATCCTTTTAAAACTATCTTGCACATAATCAAAGAATGTACAATAGATTAAAAAGCACATGCAATCATTCAGTTGTCTGCTAAGGAAAGGAAGAAAAACTGCATCTAGCATTGTTTTGTGGCTGGGACCAAGATGGAGCTCTGTTGACTGAAGTCTTTTAGGTGAATTTTCAAAAGTTAAATCTTTTCTTTGTTGTATTGTAGGATGGCTCCAGAGGTTATTGCTTGTGATGAACAACCTGACGCTACTTATGACAACAGGGTATGCTTCCTTTGCTCTTTTATTTTCTTTTGTTTTGTTTTTTTTTCTTTTTGTCATTTCGCTTTTTTTAGCCTAGGACTATGATTAGTACGACTATCTAATATACTTATTTTAAGATTTACTGTAGCTCTGCCATTGATTTTCCCGTGTGTAATTATGATAATATTTTGTTCTAATTATCTAACTGAGGGAGCCCATTCCTTGTAAGCCCGGTGGCTTCTCTTGGGCTTCCTCGCCATGAGAGTTAAGGTAATTAGGTTTTATTTGATTTGTTTAATTTTTGGCAAACAAAACAATAAACAATAAACAATAAACAATGCTGATCCCCTACATGTTCCCATCGAGTGTTTATTATTCTTTTGTTAAGTGGAAGAGAGTTGTAGTATTGCCTTCGTTTTTTGGCTGATCTAGGACGGACTGGTTCTTGGTAGTTATTATGTTGAATTGTGATAATTTTTTCTTCTTTTTAGTGTGACATGTGGTCAATTGGAATCACTTCCATTGAGATGGCTGAAACACAACCCCGTGAGTGTCACTTACAAATGAAGGGGTTATGGCAGTATGGGCCATAAAGTTAATTACATGAATAATGATAAAAATGATCCTTTAGCAGTCATGTAGAATATCATACTTGTAATGATCAAATTAGGGTTAAAAAAAACTTGAATTCCAGCTTGTCCATTGGGCTAGCAGCCCAGGGAGTGGCTTGCTTGTCTTAGTTATTAGGGAGTTCTAGCATTGATGACAGTGACGGCCATGAAAACGTCTCTTTTAAAATGAATTAGCATTATTTCAAACTTTGTTGCGTTTATTCCAATTCACTGGAAATGTCTTATGTGGGCTAATTTCCCTGGAGTTGATTTTTTGGGGACTGCACTCAAGTTTAAAAAGAGAAAGAAAATTTTGCCATTGCTTGTTTAAATCCTCCATAAAATGTGAAATTAGGCATTTTCACATCATGGTTGTGCAATAGTGACAAAGACATGTACAGAAAAGCATGATGCACGTGCAGACTTCAGGGTTGTCATTAAGAGCCGGGGGCCGGGGATTTTCCCCGGTTACTTTTATTGCAAAATAGAAGAAAAATAGAACCAAAAGAAATCCCTAGCCGTTTGATTCCCTGCCTACTTCTTGTATTTACCCGGCAACTTGAAATCTTAGTGACAACCCTGAGACTTGTTGTTTTGCTTAATAAACCTAATGCTGTTTTGACGTTCTCTTTGCCGTTGCCATTGTCATTGCTAAAACTCATTTTTAATTAAGTTGAAAGATGACTTTCCTGTACCCTTGCCCATTTTGCAAGTGAGCTTTAAAAGTTACTTTCCCAGCAAGATGATCTACTTGTCCTAGACTAATGGACAGGATGTTTTTCAAGGCCTGCATAATGATGGTTATGACAAAAATGATGTTAATGGTGGGGGTGTTGGTGATAGGTCCTCTTCAAACAGTTGTTGTTCATAATCCTTTATGTCGTAATGATGATGTGAATGATATTATTACTTTGAATTACATCGTTACCACATTGGTCCAATGTTTAAAATTGACTTTGAATCGTGCACTTTTTAATTCCAGCTCTCTGTGACATGCATCCAATGAGAGCCTTGTTTCTCATTCCACGGAGTGAACCTCCTCGACTCAAGTCCAAGAAGGCCTGGTCCAAGAAATTTCATAATTTTGTCAACACGTGTCTGATCAAAGATTATCATAAAAGACCTACTGCTGACCAACTCTTACAGGTATTTATTTGTCTTCTTTTTTTTTTTTTTTGAAAAAAAATGGGGTGTGTTTTGGGGGAAATCCACATCTTGATTTGTGAACTCAAAGTCAGTTTCCAAAACTCTATATAATTGAATAGAGGTAATCGTTGATTACGGGTCCGGGTTCGTCACATACAGAAAAATTACGGAAATGAAATCGAGTTGAAAGGAGTCCAGTTTCCTGGCTGAGGTACCCCTGATAAAATTAATAGGGGTGGCTAATTTGCAGTCGCCTGTGACAGCTTGGAAATTTCAGCCTTAGTGCCACAGGAACACCAGATTAGGATGTGTTCTGATGAATGAGACAAACTTCATTATTTAGAGATTACTACTTGTAGTCAAACAGTCTTATGGAAGTGAATTCAGAAAAAAATAACTTGTTTGTTTGGCTGCCTTGAAAATAATGATGGTTTGTGGGTCATAGAGCACTTGTGTAATTTTATGAGAGATATATTAGGTAGAAAATCATGGCTGGGTCATTCAAGTTGAAATTTTAATTATTTGTCGTTACTTTCTAGCATGAGTTTATACGGGATGCAAGGTCACATGAAAGAAAAATAAGAATAGAGTTAAAGGATTTTATTGACAGGATGAAAAAGAAGAAAGGTTAGTCTTTAACTGATGAGTGCGTTTTATTGTAGTAGTACATTAAACATCTTGACCTAATCACCCTTTGACCGTGGGGCTCCTGTGGCTTTAGTACAACACGCAAATTTTTCTGTACATTTTCCACTTTTACATTCTACTTTTTCATTTAATTGCTGTAGTTAAAATCCTCTTCAAACTATAATTATCTTCTGTCAAAGAAATATGGCTGCTTACCATACCTCTGGGTTCTGCATGATAATTAGTGTTTCACAAAATGAAATTTTAATCTGTTGTATTTTAGCTCCTTCACCTGATCATGAGGAAGAATTTCGGTATTCTGGCAGTGAGGAAGAAGATGAACAGCTCTTAGCAGGAATGATCGCAGAGGAGATGGGGTGAGAACCCGCTTCATGCTTGTGTAATTCAGATCTTAAAGTATAATAATTCTTGTTCCTCTTTTTGTCCTTGTGCAGATATGTCCCGGAGATTCCTACACTTGACATATTTCACTGAATGTTTTCCTTCATATTTGCAGAATTGTCAATGTACAGTCAACCTTGAGAAGGAATCTGACCTTAATGCAAGGAGGCACATTTGGAAGGGGTAAGTGTAACAGCATATGGGAAACTAGTAAAAAATAGAGGTTTCTGTAATGAAAAGAGATATAGAATGGAAAATTTTAATTTGAAGAGGAAGTGAAGAAGAGTAGGAAGTGGATAAGAGAAGATGGAATGGGAGGGGAGTTAGAGTGAGGGAAATAGAATGGGAATAGGAGGGAGGCTATAATAGGGAGGGGAGTGTGAGGGCGGATTATACTGTAGTGAAAAGGTTAGGGGCAGATGGACTAGGGTGGAAAAAGTGTTAGTCTGAGATTTTTTTAATCTGGATTTCTCGATCCTATTGTAATGGAAAGAAAAAAATGTTTTTTGTTTCTTTTTTTCAGGTAATTATCCACCAAGGAAGAGTAGCAGTGGTAGTAGTCCTGTAAGTATGCACAGACTTAAAACGCACAATAAACTCTGGCCATTTCCCAAAAGACGTGTGCAAGATATTTAACATTTAGCATAATTTAAGTATTTCCCAGAAAGAAAGGAAACAAAATGATGGATCTTTCAGTCCCTCTCATGAATGTATGGAGCCTATTAGTATGTCGCCATTACCATCATAAACTTATTTGAATTTGAATAACAGTGTTCTTTCAAGTGTTGTCACATTCTTTTCCAAGTCCTTGAAAACTTATTCATGCAGTTGTTATCTTTCTTTTTGAAAACTCTTGTGTGTGACACTTGGATCTAATGCATTATGCTCTTGACAGGAAATGAATCAGAACCATGCTCCTCCACATTATGCAGGTGCTACTGGTGGATATGACAATGACGTCTTCCTTGACACCAGCGTAGACAGCTTTGTAACACTTAACACAGATGACACTTTAACAGCATCAAATCATTCAAGACATCAGTAAGTGTGGCTTGGGTCTAACCCTCCTTCGTTTGTTGTGCCCTGTTTACAACGTCCACCTTCCCTTCCTTCTTCAGCCCTTTCTAACTCTGTCTCCTTTCCCTTTACTTCCATTCCCTTCTTCCCTTTGCCACCCCCTCCCCTTTCCCTTTTCTGACCCTTCCCCCCTCTTCCACCCTGCCACTTTCCCACCCGTCCCTTTTCCCTTGCCTTCCCTTCTTCCCTTCGCCTTCTCTGACCCTTCCCCCCTCTTCCACCCTGCCCCTTTCCCACCCCCTCCTTTCCCCCTTCCCTTCCCTTCCCTTCTTCCCTTTCCCTTCCCTTTCCTTCCCTTCTTCCCTTTCCCTCCCTCTCTCCTTTCCCTTCCCTCGCTTTCTTCCCTTTCTTCCCTTTCTTCCCTTTCTTCCCTTTCTTCCCAAAACCCTTTTCCCTCTCCCTTCCCTTCTTGCTTTTCCTTCTCTGGCCCCTCTTCCCTCTTCTTTCTCTTCTTCCTTTCTGTTCTTTCTTTACTGCCCTTCCTTTCCCATCCCCCATCTTCCCACTCCCTTTTTCTTCTCTCCTTTCTAACTCCCTCCCCGCTTCATTTCCCTTCCACCCTTTCCCACTTGTATTTTCCTTGTTTTCCCCTCAAAGCACCTATCCAAAGTTTTTATGGCATTCATCATTTTTCAGTAACTTCAACACAAAATACCGTCTTGTCTACTAGAAGGCCACTATTTTGATATCAGTGACTATTTCAAACTTTCAGTAGGGAACTGGAAAGAAGTGACAGTCTTTTATTATTTTCTACAGTGCATCAAATTTTGGGCATCATCATGTGCCAGATGATGGAGAGCTCACTTTAAGACCACAACGAGAAGGTAAATTATCACTTTGGTCTGCACCCATTACATCCCCCACCCCTCCCCCTTACAGTCCCATTTTACCCCCATTTTCTTCATGGGCAGTCAGAAAATTAGAACCAATTTTCTTTTCCCCAAGAGTTTTAGAATTTGCAGGATTTCTCTGTATTAAACCTCAATTTAACTGGAATTACTGCATTCAACCAACCTCCAGAACCATTATTAATTTTATAGTTTGTATGGTGAATATTTTTCAAGTGTTGGTAATGTTTTGTTTAATTTTCCTGAAGCTCAAGATGAAGATGCTGATGGATTTGATACCATGGTTGTTAAAGAAGATGACAATGATTCAGAAGTAAGATCTTTGGTCCTCAATAACTATTCCTTGAAAGAGGGGTAAAGATGATCAGAAAAGTGTCAGACATTTAACCTTTAGACAGACTAGCTTGCATCTTACTTTCCATTCTTGTATTTACCAACGATTTATTATCAGACGCAAAATCAAGGTTTTGATCAGTGGACCCTCATAGTGGCACTGATAGAAATCAGATGCTAGCCTTCCATCTCCAACCATTTTTCATTGGCTACGCATATCTAAAGTGCTTATATCAGCTGTCCCAGTCAAAAGCATAAAGTTGTAATCTATTATAAGAAACAGCTCAATCTTGGCATTTTCACAGTTTGCTTATTGTATTCTTTTGCAAATGTAAGAGCAATTTCTGGTGATTTTTTATCAAGTAATTATTGGCATTAAGTCCAGCTCAATCTCATATGCATACTGTTGTTGTAGCCTTAGGTTGTTGCTTCTAAAATATGCCTAGTTTGTTTCCAGAAACACTGAAAAGGTTTAAAGTAACAGTATGGCCCTTGTGAAGGTCCTCAGTAGAAACGATCATTGTATTATTCGGGGTAATAAAATGTTGTTCACTACTGAAATTTTTTTCAAATTGTATCCTCAGGGCAGTGCATCCACTGCAAGTATTGGAGAAGCAAGTAGCCCCGCCCGACCCCTAACAAACAATCTGCCTGATGTTCTTCCTACACAACAGCAGAAACTTAAGGTTAATGAAAACTTTAATTAACTAAGTAGATAACGATTTGGAGGTAGTACACATCCACAAAATGGCTCTTCGTCCACCATTCATTATGGAATTGGAATTAGAAAATGTTACTTTTGTGGGAGAGGAAAGTCGGAGTAACCCACGAAAAACCTTTGAAAAAGAGAGAACCAACAACAAACTCAAACCACTTATGGCATTGATGCCGGGACTCAAACCTGGGCCACACTGGTGGGAGGTGAATGCCCTCACAACTGTGCCACCATGCCAGTTGTAACATGGTATTTTCAGTTAAAACATTTTAAAGTTTCTGTTCAAAAATTAGACTCGCCTTTCTCTTCTGTGTCAGTAGTGAAGTTGTGCAACAGGACAGGAGACCATCCTGTGATGTTTACTCACCAGTTTTAGGCATAATAGCATCACAAGTTTCACCTTGTAAAACCCCTTTTGGGATTCTGGTATTTCTATGTTACACTGCATTAAAAAATAAGTTACATACGTGCTTGCCGAAAATTTCAGGCCCTTGGGTTTGAAACGTATCTTACTGCACCATTTGTACACAAGTTTCAGCAAGGAATTTTAGCATTAAGCAATTCCTTGAACTGCAGATCAATACTGCATTCTTGAGTTAAAATGGTTTGGAGATATGAAGAGTTAACTTTTGAAAGACAAAATTTTTTTAAAAAATTTGCATTATTGTCGTACTAACTTTGTTACTTGTTGTATTATGTATTTTATCTTGAATTTTAGAAAGCTGAACTTGAGCGGAAGGCATCAGATGACTCCATTGCTTCATCAACTGCAGGTCAAGATTCCAAGAAGGACCGAAAATTTTCTAAACAACGAAGCTTTGGCTTCGGTCGGCCATCACAAGCCCCTTCAGAGGTGTCAGTCAATTTAGCTCCAGACAGAGCATCAAATGCTAGTCTTGATGATATGGGGGTATGTACATGTGATGATATGGGGGGTACGTACATGTGATAATATAGGGGTACATACATGTGATGATATCGAAATCAAATCAAATCAAATCAAATCAATTTTATAGCGTGAGGAGTGGTTGCCCAATCTCCCGAGCCAGGGGCTCATGTATTAAACGCTCGAGCATTCCGGATCGAATTGGAATTTAGAAATGTTGGTTTCAAATATGGGGATACGTACATGTGATGATATGGGGGCATGTACTTGTGATGACATGGGGGCACATACACTGTACATGTGATGATATGGGGGGATGTACATGTGATTATATGGGGGTACATGTATGTACATGTGATGATATGGGGAGACGTACATGTAAAGCAGTACATTTAAAGTTTAAAGGTGTGGAGACACAATCAATTGACTATACTTTACTAAAAAAACAAATTGCTGCTTGTTACTTTTATTTTAGATGCCCCAGATAAGGAAATACAAGTACAAATTCCGTACAGAAATCCTATGTGGAGCTCTTTGGGGTGAGGTTGTTATTGTGATAAGTTCTCATATTTTTTGTGAATAGCAACTTGCCATGATCTGCAAGATCCTTCATTTGGTCATTGTCTCGCCAAGAATGGAAACAATGGCAGAAAATATTAAGTCTTGGGCTCAGTTTTCATTATGTCAGGCTTTGCAACAAGAAACAAGGTCTTTAGTTTAATGTATTTGTGAGAAAAAAAACACTGCTGTTTATTTGTAAGGTCTTCTAGTTTAATGTTAAAAAATACTGTCATTTATTTTAACACTGGTAATCTCTCCTTTTAGGTGTCAATCTTATCGTCGGTACAGAAACTGGTCTGTATTTATTGGACCGAAGTGGATATGGGAAAGGTGGAAGATCTTGTTCATGTTTTTTTCTCTCCTGCTTCTAACATAATGAGGAACCGTACCTTATGTCCACATTTCTCTAACAGAGCATAAAAGATACCTAGCATTTAATCAGTTATTTTTTTTTTAAAGCACCATCTGGTCGATAAGACCAGATTTCATGGCTCTTGCTTTTTCAGACATTAACGAGTTCCAATCAGTGTCTGATGGGGCTCCATCCTCGGAGACCCAGGGGCAGATTGAGGGGCCGAGGGAAAGTCATTATCTCACCTAAGGGGATTTTTTTACCTACCACTTTCAGCCCATGGCCTTTTCAGTCAAGTTTTGCAAACGGACTATCTTTTCAAAGCTGATCAGAAATTACAAATTTTTATTTTTTATTTTAAAATGATGTCTTTTTTAAATTCCTTTGTTACATTTTCCTATGGGTACCCCTGTCATGTAACCATTTTTTTTTGTTTTGCTCTTTATTTTCGGCATTTGGGTTTAAATATAAAATAATTTGGTTCCTCTTTTTGCCCGTCAGTTTTTCAACTTATCTCAAGACGCAGATTTCAACAGATAGACGTTCTGGAAGGAATAAACGTGCTTATTTCCATAAGTGGTAAGGATGTGACTTCGCTCTGTTAGTAAAATTTCTGGTCATGATGTGCTTAAGTATGTGTAAATAATTGAATTTTTCTTTTTTTCTTTTCTCCCAGGCAAACAAAACAAACTCCGTGTGTATTATCTATCATGGCTCAAAGCAAAAATTCTCAAAGGAGAAGAGGTATTTAATACTGTTGTGTTAACTGATGTTCAGGCTTTATTCAGTGTGGAAAGGAATATTTTGCGTGCAGTAAAAACTTTCCGTTGCACAAACATGGTAAAGGAAAAGAAATTTTGTTCACAAACGAGACTTGTCGGTGAAATGAGGAAGTGTGATGTTAAAATGGTTTAGTGGGTCAAGTCAAGCATCACCTCTTTCACAGAAAAATGGCTCGAAAACCACACTATGTATTGTGTCATGTAGCTTTTGTAAGGAACTACAACTTTCCTTCTTACGCCATTCATTGTGATGTTGAGCGGGTCCCGGGTTTTCTCTTTGATGACAGAACACTTTGATCAAAGAAAGTTTATGTGAATATATTTTTTTTCCATGTAGGCTGAAAACCATAGAAGACAAAGAGGCTACACTACAGTAGGCGATCTTGAAGGATGTGTCCATTATAAAGTTGGTAAGTCAGGTGCCTAGCTGCAACTTAACCCTAAGGCTGGGCTATTGCGAAGTTTAAAGGGGGTTACATTCTGTGTTCGGAGAAAAAAACTAATATTGGCCAAGCAATAATGGTAGTATTTTGCTGTCGGCAAGCGATGTGGACATTGATTTCTACAAGTTCTTTTAGTTTTTTGTTCCCACGTATGGCCATACAGGATTCTGGATACGAACGTAACAGCCGCATGTAAGGCACATGTTGACTGAGCCTGAGTTGGCTTTGCGGCGCTTATGTTATCTTGTAATTTGTAACACGAGTATTGGGCGTTTCTTGGGGAAACGTTGAAGAGAAAAGCAAAAGGGGAACCCCCCTCAAAAGAAGTTCAAGCTTCAATCTGCGTCAAAAGTCGGTGAAACGGTTCCTTCACAAACGTATTTTGAGAGACATCCGTTTACACTTCCTGAAGCAAAATTATGAAAATAGAATGATCTTGGTTGCCCCTCCCACCTTCTGTAGGCAGCTTTATACCCCTGATCAGGAGTCCTGTGGCTGCCAACACTATCAAAGTCATGAAAGCCGTCTGAACAGTTTCGCTGCTGGTTGCTTATATGTGACCGCTCCGAAAAACATCAAGAAGTGACTGAAATATTTGATTTTCTTTGTTTTTGTTGTCTTTCAGTGAATTTCCATCGCATTAAATTTCTTGCTATTGCGACTGAAGACAAGATTGAAGTTTACGCGTGGGCACCAAAACCCTATCACAAGTTTATGGCTTTTAAGGTAAGTACACTCACTGTCTTTCAGCGGCCTTTTAATAAAATTTAATTAAAGTTTTCCCCATCAAACGTCTGCAGCTTTGAAGGTTAAGCAGCCTGTTCTTTTTGTTAAGCTCTTGTCCAAATTTCAGTTCGGTCCAGAATTTTCGACGAATAACCACGCGGTGAAACTGCTGCCACTAAATCGTTTTTTTTTTTTTCGATCGATCCCTTCTTTTTGCGTGTGCTGTGTGGTAATTTTTGCGCGTTCCCTCGGGAGTCTCGATTCGCACATTTTTCGCGCCCGCTCGTTAAGGCGAAGTTCGCGCGCGCGTCTTTCAAGAGAGACTATAACGTCTGTTCACCGTATTTTAAGCTCCAAGGAAGCCGCTAACCGTATTCTATTTTTCGCAGTCTTTTCCTTACCTGGTTCATCGACCTCTGATGTTGAATGTGACAATAGAGGCTGAAAATAGCAGACTAAAAGTCTGTTATTCTTCAGAAATAGGTAAGAAAAGTTACGTGTTGGTTCAGGTTTATTTTGTGATAGTGCCTCTTATCATCGATAGCGACATTTGACGAGATTCCTGCGATTTTTTTGTAGGTTTTCATGCAGTAGATTTGGATTCGGCCTCAGTCAACGATTTATTTATACCAAGTCAGGTGAGAGAGTTAAGCTTATCTTTTGTGCTTCCTAGAGCACCAAAAGGGGAAAATATGTGCAGTCATTTTCTGTATTAATGAAAGAAATGTTACCGTTGAAAAGTCCTGTTGGTGGAGATGGTTTCATAAGATTTGAATGGTCACGCTAAAGTCAAAAGTTAGAACCGCCTTGTAAACAGTACCGCAGGCAAGTACTGCTCAGCAGGTTTCATTAGAATAGTCACACCATAGGATCAGAAGTAAGAACGACCTTGTACAGCATAATAGACAGTACCCACAGTAAATTACCGACTGCTCAGTAGCTTTCATATCAATGGTCAAACTCTAGGATTTCATCCTCAGAATCACTGTTATGTTGTTTTCTTTGGGTTTAAATTTTGGCATAATTTATTTGTATTTCCCTAATTGTGTCTCAATTTTACAGCTTCAAGAGAAGTTCCAGCCTCACGCAATTATTCCTTTGCCAAGTAAGTGTTTTTCCCACTTCTAAGTTGGCTATCTCCACTTTACGAAAATAGTACTGAATAATAACAACTTGGGAAAGTACTGCTCACTAGTTTTCAAGTTGAATGATCAAATGTTATATTTTCATGTACAGGACTTAATTGTACAACAGCACTTCAAGATATTACTAACTGCATCGTAAGATTTCCAAAATTTACGCTATGAGGAATATTTCGAAGTTCGTTACTCTGTGTGAAGTTACTATTGAATTTCAAGTCAACAATAAGCACCAGATAAAATATGTGCGGGAGAGCTGTAAAGCCCATACAAATCAGTAGAGAATTTTTATTATGCCAGGAAAATGAAACGATCAGAAGAGATCTGTATCAAAAATTGATGAATATTGATTGCTAAGCATCGTAATTTATCAACCCAGTAAGCCACTTCCTGGTTCGAAAAACTCTCACTTTCAAAATGAGGCCAAGTGCGCAACCTCTTTTGTGAAATTGAGTTTTATTTGCATGCGAATGAAAAATCGTTTCCATGTCAAAGAATGAGCACTTCACCTCGTTTTGATACGGAGGCCCGGAGGAACTCGCAAATGGCCTGTTGATTTGTATTGGGCTTTACAGAGGTATACATGTGACTCAAATAAAACCTTCTGATTGGTCATGGAGATAATCAATGAATTGTACAAGATTGCGTTACTTTATTGCAGGTTCGAGTGGTTTGGAACTTCTCCTTTGCTTCAATAGTAAGTCGAACTCTCTTTCTATCTTATGGTTTAGTTGCATTTATTTTAATTCGCTCCCTGTGCAACGCACTTGGCGAGTAGGGGTGTTGACGGAATGTTAAGCTGTTTCTATTAATTCCAACCCAATCATCCCCTTAAAGTGAACTATGCTCCAAACATTACCTCTGTAACAAGAAGTAGTGAAGTTTGTGGGAAGAACAGCCCGTGGGAAGCCTGCAAAGTCCTTCCTCGGAAAACCTGATGAAAACGTTCGAAATACTTGCTGTTTAAGGCTGAGGGCTGTGAAGGTTATTATAGGTCACACGTCTTTCACAAACGTGTGAAATAACCGTCATTTTCGACGAGACTGTTACACTTTCGGCGAGTGACTGTATTTTGACGCGTGTGTGTTGAGAATCAAAGGTAACGATGGAGTTGTTAGTAAGTAATAATTCATTAGACTTTGTCAGAATTCATCGCTCGTTAAATCAGTTTTAATTAACCTTTGCTGGTTTCTTGCACAGATGAAGGAGTATACGTGAATACTAACGGCGAACTTGTGAGACATGCAGTGTTGCAGTGGGGAGAAACTCCTTATGCCATTGGTAAGTTTATCTATTTGCTAATAGGACAATAGAAGACAGGTGAAACCATGCATACAGGAGGAAAAGGCCAAAAAAAAAAATACTTACAAGCTTAGAAAAGAACTTCATGTACACATGGCGAACCAAAATAATTTACATGCAAAGCAGAAGCCCTCCAAGCACCCCCACCCCCCCTCACTTTTCTAATGGTGCATCCCTTAGTCATAAACATCACGTACACATGGCGAACCCAAAAAATTTACGTGCAAAGCAGAAGCCCTCCCAGCACCCCCAGCACTCCCACCCCCCCCCCCCTCACTTTTCTAATGGTCCATCCCTTAGTCATTGTAGAAATTACCCAACAAATGGCTTGAACCAAACAGATAAAGCGTCGCCATTCCCCACTACAGAAACTCTATGGGGAATGGGTACAAGCTTTCGGCGAAACGGTTTGTGGGATCGTTTGGGCGGACAAGGATTGGTTACGATTGGTCATGGTTCTCAAGGCAACCATTAACCAATCATGACTAACGCTTATCCACCCAAACGATCCGACAAACCGTTTCGCCAAAGGCTTGTACCCATTCCCCTTGCAGTTTCTGGGGTAGGGAATTGTGTGTGATGAATATTTTCGCTTGGCACCCTTGTTACTTTTTCCCGCGCTTGGCACCAGGTGCACTTTTTCCCGCTCTTCAGATCCGTTTGCACAAATTTCCCGCGTAGATTACAAATTGCACTGTTTTTGTTTGATTTCTGACAGGCTTGTTTGTTGTAATCAGTCAATCAGTCAGATAGGTGTTCTCTGATTATAGAAAAGCAAGTTCTTTTAGTAATTGCTTCTTTTGGAAACTGCCATTTTAGCTCACATAGGATCAGGCCAAATTATGGGCTGGGGAGAAAAAGCCATTGAGGTGCGCTCTGTGGAGAATGGTCTGCTGGATGGCGTGTTCATGCATAAGAGAGCACAGACATTTAGATTCCTCTGTGAAAGAAATGAAAAGGTGTGTAGACATTTATTTTAGGGGGAATACGTTTTTGATACCAAGAAACGTTTGGTGCGAATTGAAAAGTTGCAAGAACAATAGAGAAGTGTGACGTCACAAAAATTAAAATTTGTGAAATTATGTGAGTGGTTTGCAATTTCAGAAAGAGCAAGATGAAAGGTGCCCACCTGCTAAAAATCAGCCTGTTAGTGCTAATTGGTGGGGAGGTATAAGCACCGTTATGCTCTGAACCATACATTAATCTTTGTAAGATTGTCTAGGACTCGTGACGCTTTCGATCCAGGCCAAGTGTTTAGAAGGATTTATATGGAGTCAACAGAACATAATGGTGCTTATATCCCTCCTCCACTTTGCATAAACAGGCTGATTTTTAGCAAGTGAACATTTTTCATGTTCTTATTTCTGAATATGCTAACTTATCCCATAATTTCACACATTTTTGTGACGTCATCACTTCTCTTCTTTATTGCTTGGTGTCTCTTAGCGTCTATTAAACACTTCATTCAAGCTTGTTGCTGATGAGCCCTGTAATAGCTTTTAGCGTGACCTGACTCCCAGTGGATATGCTTTTCGTGCGAAAATGTGCTTCAGTAATCTAAAATTGTATGCTACAAGGGAATCCCGGATAAAACAGAAAAATTCCTAAGTCTCTTCAGTAGGTTGTAGTCGCCTATTCTCTCCATAAGGTCTAAAACGTAATGAGGTGTTCGACGTTTGGAGCGAAATAGATTATAACGAGGATTTTCGCACATCTCATTAGTCTTTGCTTTTTTGTAGGTTTTCTTTGCATCTCGATCGAGTTCAAGTGGCCAGATATACTTTATGACGCTAAGCAAAACGTTCAAGAACTTTGGATACTGATTACAACCCGCTGTTGTTCAGTAGGCAACAGGAGACAGAGAAAGACAAAAAGACTCGATCGCAAACAAAGACATTTCAATCGAGTTAGAGGATGCTGTTAGTGCTTGTATTGCTATGAGAATAATGTCTTATTTCCTGGATCTTAGTTTCATTTCTTGTTTTCCCTCAAGCGCAATGTTCGCTTCAAGTGTTGTACATGATTTGCTAAGGATTTGGCTACTTGATGGGACCTGCAAGTAGTTATACAGTGCTTTTGCGTCAAGCAATTAACCCAGGTGGTTTGCCCTAGAGAAATTACCCACGGGGCGTAATACAATGTTTAATATTGACGTCGGGCCTTTGGTCATAGTCAGTGCACATAAGAAAATCAATACCTTGAGAGCGGTGTTTTCTTTCTGGCATGGCTTTTAGCATTTACGCATTTGTTCGGGTCACTTGTTAGTCGCGTAGTTGGTTTGTTTACGCCCAGAAAAAAACCTCTGTAGCGAGTCGCTTGTGGTTTTCGTTGAGCATGCTCTATAAATCCCCTTGCAAACGGACGCGATGGCCAACAACTCCAAAGATTGTTGGATGTTACGTGTCGCGTCGGTTTGCACACCCTGTTGCATGTTGTTGTGAGTTGTTGCGCAAAGTTTGAACCGGTCAAACGTTTAGTCAGGAGCGTTGGGAGTTGTTGCGTCCGTTTGCATGTAACTTAACGACCTCGTCAATGCTAAAAACCATGCCAGAAAGAATTCTGTGCTCGCAGGGTAGAAAATCGAGCGTCCTAGAGAAAGTAGACGAGGGGGTGGATTATTTGATTCTCTTCTCCAAAAGGTGTGCTGCCAATAAATTATATGAACAATGATTGAAGAGCAAGACACGCTAGGGTGATAGGTGATCATGTTGTTTATTCTCATAAGCTTTTGTTTGGATATGCAGCTATACTTCAATGAGAAGCTAGATGCTGGTCATAATTAAATTCTTAGTTACGTTATAGTAACAGCGTTATAGCGTTAACTTTATAATTACTCTGTAAAAAAATGGGTTTTAAGAACTAGGGACAGTTCCTTGTAAATGACGGCGGGGACGTTTTCACTCTGGGCATTTGCCGCAAACGCTGGAAATTAGAGTTATTTAATATTTTCTTTCATATGTTTGTAAATAAGATCATTATGTCAGGTTTTGTTACGAGCAAGTCCGTTTGGAGACATGCTAGAGCGATTTTCGTATCACCTTGAAAAATGGTTTCGGTAAGTGCTCGATATTTGATTTATCAGCCAATGGGTGCAAAGATCAAAACATGGAATCCTCGTTTTCCCGCCAAAGAAAACCCTAATCTAGAGACGGCATTGTTCGACTGGCCAATCGTGTTGCAGTATGACGTCAAAGTGAAGAAGTATCGATTGATTTCTAGAAAGTTCTCGGGCATGAAGTTTTTTCACCCGAGCGTTCGCTTAACCAACCAAAAGCCACGCGCGTTTGTATCCGTTCGATAAACCAATCAAATCGCTCTATTTCCGTTCGTTTGTTTTTTTCTGTTTTGTTCGCGCGTTTTCCTTTCAAGGTCATACGAAGATCGCTTTAAGTGTCCATGATTTCTTTACAATTCTGATCCTTGTTTTAACTTGAACAAACAATATTTCACAAATATTCAACAATTTTCCACTGTCTATAATCTTATGCAGTGACGTCAAAACTCAAGTCACTGCAGTTTTTTTTTTGACGTAAGTCATTGGGTCTAAATCGCCAAACGACGAAAAATGGTTGCCTCCTTTGTTTTATTTAGCAGCAAATGTTTTCAACGTCCATTTTTGGCAAAGCTTAATTTCTTGAAAAGGTCGGGCGCGAGAGACAAGGAAAAGACTATAGCTCTCGTCCGATTTACGTAAAGAAATCAGTCGGTTATTGTTGCTTAAGAGTAACAGCTTCCGACTATGGATAGCGTTTGTATTAATAGTCATGACCTAACTTGTACGTTTTTTATTAAAGATGCTTGGGCTTTTGATGATAGTGAGCAATGGATAATATAGAAAGGTTTTGATTTCCGATCGTAATATTTTATAATAAAACAAGTGGAAAACATCCAGGTAATTGTGATGAATAATCGTAAAAACTTAATTTTTACTTAGTGATAGAAACCAGGAAACGTTTCTTGACACAAAATGTGAAATTTCTGGCAATTACGGCATACTTTATGGCTACCAATATTGATATTGGCACTACTTGAAGCCAGGTGATTTGGAAAAAAGAGGAAAGAGAGAAAGAAAAGAGAAACACTGAAATTCAATGTGATGGCTGTTCAAGTTGACTTCTTAAATTCAAAATGGCAACAGCACCCCCTATCGTAATGAAGCTAGACGGTTTGAGGATGACCACTTTCACGATGACTTCATGTGAAACGAAAACCTGCTTGTCAGCAGCGTGGTTTAAAAGAGTCAGTAGCAATGGTGACGTTCTACCCAGAAAATCAGATTCGAGATCCATATTAAGCAACCAATGTGATAAGATCGTGGAAGCATACACCACTTCGTGACAGTAGCCAAAAGGATCGCAGCTTTGGGCAGAAGAGAAAAAGGCATCGCA
This sequence comes from Porites cylindrica, assembly GCA_964035525.1. Taxonomy (NCBI): domain Eukaryota; kingdom Metazoa; phylum Cnidaria; class Anthozoa; order Scleractinia; family Poritidae; genus Porites; species Porites cylindrica. The sequence continues at coordinate 35,372,201 of OZ037783.1, forward strand.
CGGGGTCTCCTGTTTCAAAAAATATATATAATGTGCAAACTGGATTTCCATTCGATGATGCACAGCCTCTAACTAAAGCATCCTTTACGGTAGTCTTTACTCTTGGATGCCATCCATTCTTGATTTTGTTTGCCTCGTTTGTTGCAGCCAAACTCGTCTACTGTCTCTTGTGAACCTCCAAGTGCGATTTTAAACCAGAGGTTTGAGTAAATCGCCTTCCGCACAAATCACAAGCAAACGGCTTCTCTCCAGAGTGAATGCGCATGTGCACCTTAAGGTTACCGGACTGAGTGAAGGTTTTGAAACAGCAAGGGCACTGGTACGGGCGTTCGCCTTTGTGGATTCTCATGTGAACCTATCGTCAAAAGAATCAGTGTTCATAATTTGTTGTGTTTCTTCAATTCTTTCCTTACTCAGTGTAATTGTTGTTATTCTTTTGGGGGGGAGGGGGTAGACAAGGTGCATTATGGTCTATGTGAAAATGGTGAATTCCCAAAACAGTCCCATAGTGCAATTCGACACAACACCCAACCTCGTGCCCAAGGCTATTCCTTCCTCCCATTTTTCTTAAGGAAAAATACCCTGGAGACTAGTCTCAAGCACAGCCTCAATATGGCGTATATATAAAAGTCTTACGTCTTGGAAAGACCACAATATCTTATCCTTGCTCCTCTCAAAATAGCTTTCCTAGTCACGTGGCTAAATGTTTCTTCTCGATGTACAGAATTGACATTAAATTTACACCGCGATTTATGTTGGTACTTTTTCTTACCCTCAAAGTGTCTCGCCTGGCATAGGTTTTTAAACACACAGGGCATTCCGTGCGTCGCTGTCGTTTGCGCGATTTGTTCTTCTGAATCTCTCGTTCCTGGCTAGATGAATTGATCGTTGATTGTTGTACTGCACTTGACTCTGCAACAGTGGGCTCCATGTAAAGAAACTGCATGTGTCCATGCACATTCATCCATCCGGAATTCTCGAAGAAAGACGAGGGTGCAGTGTAGATTCCACAACACATTTTTTCGCCCGATCCAGGATAACGAGCTGAAACACTAAAATTCAACGACAGTAAATATGTTCATTCCCTACACCTTCAGTCGATTTATTGAATCAAACACTAATTTTAAAAACCAAAGTAACTTTTCTCTGTTCATACATATTTATGAGCATAAAAAACAATTGTTAAAGACAATGTTTAATATTTGTAGTACGTCAAGTAACATGTGAGCAGGCACTTTACCCCCCCCCCCCCCCCCCCCTAAATGCTGAAAATAGCGTTTTGGAGCTTCCAAATTTTAAAATTTTCTAGGGAGGATACCCCCATACCCCCTTACAAGGCTCGTGCCTTCGGCACTCGAGATAATGTCCCCCCCTCCCTCTTCCCCCCCCCTTGTTACAAAGAATCTAGCTACGGCCCTGGCCGTTTCTCGCAATAGGAAGTGAACACCGTAGCGACTAACGAGAAAAGTGGAGGGAGTCTGTGGTGGTCTTATGTGCCAGGAGGCATGAAGAAGAGAAGTGAGGGGGCACTTTACCCCCCCCCCCCCCCCCCCACCTGGACGTGTTGAGCCAGACATATCAAGTCTGTGGATGGATTTGTTTTCTTTAGACTCTGTTATTTTTGTGGTCGATTTTTCGGATACATCTCATGACAAATGCTGAAAATAGCGTTTTGGAGCTTCCAAATTTTAAAATTTTCTAGGGAGGATACCCCCATACCCCCTTACAAGGCTCGTGCCTTCGGCACTCGAGATAATGTCCCCCCCTCCCCCTTCCCCCCCTTATTACAAAGAATCTAGCTACGGCCCTGGCCGTTTCTCGCAATAGGAAGTGAACACCGTAGCGACTAACGAGAAAAGTGGAGGGAGTCTGTGGTGGTCTTATGTGCCAGGAGGCATGAAGAAGAGAAGTGAGGTGAGGTGAAACTTCGTATTAAATTAACCGCATCCCATTTACTGGTCAGTAAAATGCGTGTAGATAATACTCGTGTTACCTGTGAGCTCTTATAAAGCTTGGATGGGGATTGCAAAAAGACAGCTGCCACTGAACGTTGCTCCAAGTTGTTGTTGAATTTTGCACAGGAGTTGTGTAAACAACTCGTGGAGGGATAATGCTCGAATGTGAGCCAAGCATCCTAGATGAATCTTCTTCCAAATGACTTTGTCCTTCCGTGTACTTTTTGGGATTTCCTGTTTTTGTCAGCACAAACTTACTTGTCAATTGTTAAGAATAAATATGCAGAATACTTGTAATTTAGTTTCCAAGATACAGGAACCAGAAAAATGGGAAGCGCTGCGCGAAGTTAGAGGAAGGAAGGGGGATGGGGGTGGAGTGCTTCCTCTTTCTCAGCTACGGAACCTTCATTTCACCTCTATTGGCGGTGCTAGCTGTTTTACCGCGTTTTGATGTGAAATTGGTTTTCGTTTCAACGCCGATGTCTCCCCTCTGATCGTCTCCTACTAGGGGTTTGAGGAACAGAGAATGGCGCACCGGCGATGTCTTTCGGCGGCCTTTCGGCGGCCTTTGTTATGATTATGTAATGGTAAGTTTGCAGCGCCTGCTTTTGATTTCTCTGAGAACCGGCATTACCGTAAACTTTAGCTTATAAGCCCTGGGATGATGCAAGTTCGTAAGGGGTTTTAGCAGGGCCTATAAACGGGGAAGCTTATATCCACATGGGTGGGGAGGGGGGACTTATAACCGGACCAAAAAAGCGTTTCAAAACAAGCTACATGGCAGTGCTGGTCAAAATACTTTTTGAATTTACTCATTTCAATACAAGCTAGGGGTGGGGGGGGGCTTATATCCGAGGGGTTTACAGTGGTGGATCCAGGGGAGGGGTCCGGGCCCACCCCCCTAAAGAATGTTCAATCTGGTACCCAAGCACCCTGAAGTTGACCTGCTTCTGGGCCTCTTCAAAATTGGAGAAATTACGTCAGTCAAATTATGGTTGCCATAGGAACATCATCACGTCATGCCGGAAGGACAACGCGAAAGTGTTGCGCAATAAAAAAATGATCTCATATTCCATGTCTTCGAAGGCATTTTTTTCCTGCTAGATTTCCGATTTGTTTTCTGTTCGGTTTCTTAGAGTTCCAGACCGATCGATTTGACTTAAAAAAACCTGACCATTAGTCAAAAAGTCGTAGTTCTTTTCCAAATTTGTCAGTAACAACACATTTGAGAGTGCCTAGGACAACGACCCCTTTTACACGGGTCCGAACAAATTTTTGAACGGACGAATTTTTTTACCTGTGTAACCCGTTTACACTGAACCGTGCAAATTCTGTACAGATTGCGGTACTTTTTGCTGCTCAAGAACTTGCACGCTTTCGTGGGTCATTAGTAAACGAAAGGCTGATCCGCGTAAGTTTTTGTACGTTCAAAAATTTGCCCCGACTCCTTTAAACGGGGTCCTATATACTGTTGAACGATTCTTTAAACGAAATAAAAACTTTAATTTAGAATGCAACTATGGGCTTGCTCATAAATAAAATTTACGCCAATTTTCTCTTTTAAAATTAAGTGTTCACTCGACAAGAAACAATACTGCTCCGTACTGACTTTAATGTTTACTTCACCTATCGTTAAGCAAAATCAAAAGTTAGATCAGAAAATGATTGTTTGAAGAAATGACTTTGAAGAAACCGTCAGGTTGTTTTTTGGAATTTACACTAAATGGTGGCCAGGGATTGGCCGTGTCAAAACAGAAAAGAAAACTCCAAATTGTGATTGAATGAGTCTTCCAGGAAGGCTATAAGAGTTTCGTGTTTTCACTCGTTTTTCGCTCATTTTGTCAGAATGTGTCAGAAATCAAAAAGACATGTATTTCCCGGAATTTTCAGCGTGCTTTTCGCGCTTTCCTAAAATCATGTAAAGTTTTTCCATGTTGCGAACGTATGAGGCCACAAACTCCACAAAAACGTATGGTATTGCTATTTTTTGGAGGCACTAACACTGTACTCTTCGTAAAACAAAACAAGTGAATTTTACCATGTTTTGTTCGAATGAATAAGGCATGGCGGCTATAATGTGAATAATAATTTTAAACCCTATCTTCAACTTTTAACAATTAAAGTTAGCAATGTCTTTAAAATCCAACTCTAACAATTTCCTTTCTGGAATTTTAGTTCTTTTTGCGACACATTATTTATTTGACATCGTTTCGAAAAATACAACCCTCATCCACAGCTCAGGTTAAAAGAAGTCGTGTGATGTATTAAAGATGGGTAAGTCGGGAATGACGTCTTGCTAGATTGTTGTAAAAACATTCAAGCAAAAGAAAGGCTTTTCTTTTTTCTGTTTCGTTGAAATGGATGTGAAAAATTGGCTACCCTTTAGTATATTTGGGAGTCGAATACTGAAAACAGCCCACCCTCAGAAAGGTTCAAAGTTAGCTGACGTACTCACGTGTTTCTCTTTCAGATAATTGTTCACACATTTCATTTTTTCTTTTCTCCATGCTGAAATCTCTTCTTGTTTGGAATGTAACACAGGGGACTGCAATAATTAGGCCCTAAAACCACTAAATCAAGCAAATAGTGACAACAAAATGAGAGATTTACAGGTAATTTAAATGCTTGGTATCATCGGTTTCCATGGAAATGAGCGTTTATTTTTGTATTTTTCCATGAAATCACTGTAGCAACGGAAACACGGAAGGTTATGAAAACTAAGTTTATTTACACTTCTTTAGTTACGTTGCTATGACAGCACGGACATGTTGCTAGGGATTATGTAAATTGTTTATTTGCAACTCTTTATATTATATTACTCTCACTATAGCAACGATAAACTAGAAAACCAGTGAAAAATATTTATATTTATTTGTCGCCGTCTCGTTGGCAACAAAAATCACATACTATTAGTGTAGATATATAAAGATGAGACATTTTTTTAGTGCGTTTGTCTCTCATTTCAAAAGAAATATCACATAAAATATTGGCAAACGTTCGTGTTTTTCGGTTCCGTTCTGAAAATGATGCGAAAACTTACCGCCTTGTATCAACTTTACACAAAGCAGTGTTGAAATGGTCGCTATAGCAACCTGGCAAACCGATTACTTTATTCTTAAGATCATCATTACTGAAAATAAGCCCTCGTTCGACAAACAGGTTGAATTAGTTTAATTTTGTACATAGTTATACAAGTTTCGTATTTTTTCCAAAACCAACTTAATATCTTTGTTTGCAAAAATCGTGTACTTTTGTTTGTCTCTCGTTAAAACAAAAAGTGTCATAGCTATGAGTGCCGATTGACTACGATTGGACAGTTTCCAAACGGTTTTGTTGTGTTTTTGTTGTTTCCATAACAACAAGGGAAACGCCTAGTTTTGTTGCTTCTCTCGGCTGCTCAATTTTGCCAATGAAGATTGTATTTGCAGGAAGAAAACATGAATCAAATCTTTTTCAGGGAGTCTGACTGCTCCAGTGGTTTGCAGCCCGTTGGAGTACATCAAAATGGTACGTACATTTATCATCACAGTAAGTACTTCGTGTATGTGTTTTTCGTTTAATTGGTCCCCTGGAAGCGCTAAATCGGGGCGGGTCTCAAGAAAATCTCCCTTAAGAAAATGTTGGGGGGGAATTCTCGCCAAGAAACTTGTTATTCTTGGCTGTGAACTACCACTGTTATGGTAGAAAATTAAACTGAATTCTAAGTCTCTCTTCATATACTAGGTTTTTAGGGATGATGAAACACATTTTGAGTTAAACTTAACAAGTTAGAACTCCCGACTAGCAGGAAGCGAACCAGCTGGTAATTTACAACCGTGGCGGAGAAGTTGACTTTGAAATCACGGAGAAACAAACCCAGGTAGTCGTAAAGGCGAGGATTTGGACCCAAGTATTACTGAAGTGCGGTGTCCTACACAAGAGAAAATTGGCCATAAACCCCTCTGAAGGGTATAACTTTAAAGTTGTTTTTCTTTCCGTAATTTATTTTTAAAGACAAAGCCAGCATATGACGAATTTTTAGCGGAGCTCTCGCGCTCTCAGTAGAATACCTTGGCTAAGAGAATTTGGTTATCTGTGCATCTGAAAAATTTTGGTGGTCACGTGGCCGTACGCCCGTCCGTCCGTCCGCCCCACAGGGAAACCAATGTCAAATGTCAAATGTCACGTTTTCTAACTGATATGGGAGCCTGTAACCTGTGTTTAACTTGATACATACGTTAATGTCATGGTCAATTGACAGCTGTAGAAACAAGGTATCTGCTGACCTGAATCACATGACGGTATAGTTCGCTCAGGTGCCAACTTCCTCGAGGACGTGTGTTTCTTTTAAGTTTTCCGCTGACCAGTTTTCAGCTTTCAATTGATCGCAGTCTGAAACTTATCTTTTTTTAGCTCGTTCTCAAAAGTCATGTGGTCCTTCCCTAAAGCTGAGTATAGATATGTGTATTTCTTTGTAATGGTTCCAACTTCATTGTCTGAAGTAAATTATATATGCAGAAACGGGAGCTTCGCACTATACTGTCACAATACTAAAAAATTGTTACAATTAAAACTTGTCAAGTTAAACTCAACTAGAAACCGCGCAATGATTACTCAACATTTTTTCTGTATCTGCTTTTATGTATCTTTAGGTAGAGATGTTGGTGGCGAGAAGGTCAATCCACAGTTTTTACGCAGCGTCTACAGTTATCCGTATTACCCAGTCAATGTTGCAAGATATTTCAGTCCGGTTGCTCGAATACCATTGCCTGGAATGCCAACATCTGCCTTTAGGATGCCACAAACTCACACCCTTCATGGATGGTATCCGGGGATGTCTGTTCCCTTGTATAAATATCCCCCGGATAACTACATCCCCCAATCCCACCTGTAAGTAATAAAGCTGAAAAGTCTCTTTTAACAAAATTGCCAAACAATACTATGTCTACAATGCTGCAAAGCATCATTAATTGCCACGATTGCTAGTTAAACCTGATCGAGCCTTTTTTTGAATGGTCTTAGTTTACTATTAAAGTTAATCTCAAATGTCAGGATCACATCCCATAAAGTAAGGCTGCCTCATCCCCAAGCGTCCCTTGATGCTCTGGCGGACAGGGCGGCGCAGGGATTGGGAACGATCCACAGCACTCGGGAGCCGGCGCCAGTTATATTTTTTCCGCGGAATGTTAGTTCCATGAGCAGATATGAGCATGGGAAAAACGAGAATCTAGGGTTTTTAAGCCCTTTTGTTGGTTTCATTATTCTATCCAGATCCACTTTCTTATTTCTTTGGCCGAAATTACAAACTACATATATATTATTTAGTTACCTTTAGATCCATGTCTTGATCTCGATAGGACGTCTCGTCTGAACCCGAAGGTTCCGTCGACTGGTGTAACCATGCCACAAGTTAATCCACACACATCAAATGTCCTGGTGATGAGTAATGGCAAAAACACTCCTCAGAGTAATTTTGACACTTCAGAAAATGTCTCCATGATAACAACGGATTTGCACACGTCACATGATGTTTCTATGGCAACATCCAGCTCAGACACGTCACGTGTTCAGGTGAAGGTAGAGAAACCAGATTCACCACTACCACCACAGATACAGACTTGCCAGATATCTTCAACAGAGATGAGCATGAAATCGCCTGGCAATCGTTTCTATGATCATTCTGAGGACATTGCCAAAAGAAAGAGAACACAACTTGGTGATCGACCACAGTGCTCAGTATGCATGAAGACCTTTTCTCGATCAGGGACTCTAAGGGTTTTGTATAATCTTGTTTCTTACCCTCCTTTATTTTTGGCCTTAACTGGCACCTTTTCAACTTCGATGTTCAATACCTAGAGCCTATAAAACAGTGAGAAACCAGCCTGATCCAGATAATGGAGTGCGGGGCGAAGTAAGAGGATGGAAAAAAGAAGAGAAGGGGAGGGTGAGAGGAGGGTACCCCTACCCCACCCCTCGTTAGTTTTTTTTCCTCCCATCCTCACAATCTGAACGCCTGGAACATAATTGTATTATGTATTTGTCATGACATCGCTTGACCATAATACTTTGAGCTCCGTAAATAGCTGCTTTAATGGGTACACAGCCTGGTTCCCGGGACCCTGGAACCCTTAACCTATACCAGAGCTAGTTCAGCTGAATTTGGCTACCCTATACTAGAGTAAACTCCCCAAATCCCCGCTATCCTAGAGTAGCTGTTTTCCAGAAACTACTGAGGTCACTAGCACAGTCTAGCCAAAACAAAACCTCATACCACAATCCCTAGTCTAGATAAAATCTTCTCCCAACTCTGATCAGTTTCCTGAAAAGTGATACCCTATTCTAGACATAAACGCTCTGATTTATATACCCTATCCTAGAGTAAACTGCTTGAAAACCATACCCTTCACAGCGGCACATACCTACATAGTCCATATATGGCAGTACCCCCCCCCCCCCCCCCCCCGGGCATAGGCTGTTCCAGGCGTTCGGTTCCGCGATAGTGGTGTTTGTTGTTCACCTGTCTTTTCACCGTCCCCAATTCCTAAACGTCTATGCAAAACAGCATGACCCCACCCTAAAACCCTGCTGGGACGAATTGTCCGTAGATATCATTAACAAAGTGCACATGGTCTTTTTAGGTTCATATGCGCATCCACAACGGAGAAAAGCCATTCCAGTGCCGTTTCTGCCCTAAGAAGTTCGCTCAATCTGGGAACCTTGCTGCGCATGAGCGAATCCATACTGGTGAGAAGCCATTTGAGTGCAAGTACTGTGGAAAGCGTTTTACCCAGTCCTCCGCTCAAAAGAGCCACACAATGACTCATATTAGTAAGGACCTGTTGTAAACAAAGGCATTTGTGTTCTTTTATATTATTTAACGAGTAGATGCAGATAAATACTATCGCATCTCTTAGTTTAAGGCTGACTCGGAAGCGTTAGGTGG
>OZ037783.1:35386077-35458577 GCA_964035525.1 Porites cylindrica
GTTTTGGTCCGAAATTGGCCATTTTTCCAACTTTTTTTTTTAGGCAATATAGGCCAGGAAAATGTCTTTTACGTTATTCTAGAACGAAAAAACGCATTTCTAGGCTATAAAAACAACAAGTTCAAAAAGTCGAAAAATTGACATATTTCCAAAGGGGTTAACCCACATGATTTTGGTCCAAAAATGGCCATTTTTCGCACTTTTCTTTTAGCCAATATAAGCCAGAAAAATGTCTTTTACGATATTCTAGAATAAAAAAAAAATTTATAGGCTATAAAAACAAGAAGTTCAAAAAATCGAACAATTGAAATTTCTCCAAAGGGGTTAACCCATGGTTTTAGTCCAAAAATGGCCATTTTTACAAATTTCTTTTTTGGCCAAAATGGGCTAGGAAAATTTCTTTTACGATATTCTAGAACGAAAAAACGCCTTTCTAGGCTATAAAAACAAGAAGTTCAAAAAGTCGAAAAATTGACATTTTTCCAAAGGGGTTAACCCATGGTTTTGGTCATAAAATGGCCATTATTACATCTTTTTTCTTTTTTGGCAACATAGGCTAGGACAATGTCTTTCACCTTATTCTAAAACAAAAAAACGCATTTCTAGGCTATAGAAACAAGAAGTTCAAACCGTCGAAAAATTCACATTTTTCCAAATGGGTTAACCCATGGTTTTGGTTCAAAAATGGCCATTTTTCCAACTTTTTTTTTAGGCAGTATAGACCATGAAAATGTCTTTTAGGATATTCTAGAACGAAAAAACGCCTTTTTACGCTATCAAAATTACAAGTTTAAAGAGTCGAAAATTTGACATTTTTCCAAAGGGGTTAACCCATGCTGGTCCAAAAATGGCCATTTTTACAAATTTTCTTTTTTAGCCAATATAAGCCAGGAAAATGTCTTTTACGATATTCTAGAACAAAAAAACGCCTTTCTAGCCTATAAAAAAAACAAGTTCAGAAACTAAAAAAATTGACATTTTTCCAAGGGGTTAACCCATGGTTTTGGTCCAAAAATGGCCATTTTTCAAACTTAACTTTAAGCCAATATAGACCATGAAAATGTCTTTTACGACATTCTAGAACGGAAAACGCATTTTTACGCTATAAAAACAAAGAGTTCAAAAAGTCAAAAAATTGACATTTTTCCAAAGGGGTTAACCCATGATTTTGGTCCAAAAATGGCCTTTTTTACAACTTTTTTTTTTAGCCAATATAGGCCAGGAAAATGCCTTTTACGATATTCTAGAACTAAAAAACGAATTTCTAGGCTATAAAAACATCAAGTTAAAAAAGTTGAAAAATTGACATTTTTCCAAAGGGGTTAACCTATGGTTTTGGTTCAAAAATGGCCATTCTTCCAACTTTTTTTTTTAGGCAGTATCCACAAAGAAAATGTCTTTTAGGATATTCTAGGACGAAAAAACGCCTGTTTAGGCTATAAAAACAAGAAGTTCAAAAAGTCGAAAAATTGACATTTTTCCAAAGGGGTTGTTAACCCATGGTTTTGGTCCAAAAATGGCCATTTTTACAAATTTTTTTTTTAGCCAATACAAGCCAGGAAAATGTCTTTTACAATATTCTAGAATGAAAAAAAGCCTTTCTAGGCTATAAAAACAAGAAGTTAAAAAAGGCGAAAAATTGACATTTTTCCAAAAGGGTTAACCCATGGTTTTGGTCCAAAAATGGCCATTTTTCCAACTTTTTTTTTTCGGCAGTATACACCAAGAAAATGTCTTTTAGGATATTCTAGAACAAAAAAACGCTTGTTTAGCCTATAAAAACAACAAGTTCAAACAGTCCAAGAATTGTCATTTTTCAGAAGGGGTTAACCCATGGTTTTGGTCGAAAAATGGGCATTTGTACAAGTTTTTTTTTTTTACCCAATATAAGCCAGGAAAATGTCTTTTACCTTATTCTAGAACGAAAACACGCCTTTCTAGGCTATAAAAACAGAAAGGTCAAAAAGTCGAAAAACTGACATTTTTCCACAGGGGTTAACCCATGGTTTGGGTCTAAAAATGGCCATTTTTACAACTTTTTTTTTTAACTAATATAAGCCAATAAAACTTCTCTTTTACGTTATTCTAGAACGAAAAAACGCATTTCTAGGCTATAAAAACAAGAAGTTCAACAAGTCGAAAAATTGATATTTTTCCATAGGAGTTAACCCATGGTTTTGGTCCAAAAATGGCCATTTTTACAACTTTTTTTTTAGCCAATATAAGCCAGGAATATCTCTTTTACGTTATTCTAAAACGAAAAAACGCATTTCTAGGCTATAAAAAAGAGAAGTTCAAAAAGTCGAAAAATTGCCATTTTTCCAAAGGGGTTAACTCATGGTTTTGGTTCAAAAATGGCCATTTTTCAAGCTTTTTTTTTTAAGGCAATAGAGAACAGGAAAATGTCTCTTACGATATTCTCGAACGAAAAAACGCCTTTCTTGGGTATAAAAACAAGAAGTTCAAAAAGTCGAAAAATTGACATTTTTCAAAAGGGGTTAACCCCTGGTTTTGGTCTAAAAAATGGCCATTTTTCCAACTTTTTTTTTTTAGGCAATTTAGAACAGGAAAATGTGTTTCACGATATTCTAGAACGAAAAAACGCCTTTCTAGGCTATAAAAAACAAGCAGTTCAAAAAATCAAAAACTGACATTTTGCCAAAGGGGTTTACCCATGGTTTTGGTCTAAAAATGGCCGCTTTTCCAACATTTTTTTGTAGGCAATATAGAACAGGAAAATTTCTTTTACGATATTCTGAAACGAAAAAACGCATTTCTAGGCTATAAAAAAAAGAAGTTTAAAAAGTCAAAAAATTGACATTTTTCCAAAGGGGTTAACCCATGGTTTTTGTCCAAAAATAGCCATTTTTCTAACTTTTTTTTTTAGGCAATATAGAACAGGAAAATGCCTTTTACGATATTCTAGAACGAAAAAAACGCCTTTCTAGGCTATAAAAGCAAGAAGTTCAAAAAGTCGAAAATTTGACATTTTTCAAAAATGGCCATTTTTCCAACTTGTTTTTTTTAGGCAATATAGAACAGGAAAATGTCTTTTACGATATTCTAGAACAAAAAAAACACCTTTCTAGGCTATAAAAGCAAGAAGTTCAAAAAGTCGAAAATTTGACATTTTTCAAAAATGGCCATTTTTCTAACTTTTTTTTTTTAGGCAATATAGAACAGGAAAATGTCTTTTACGATATTCTAGAACAAAAAAAACGCCTTTCTAGGCTATAAAAACAGGAAGTTCAAAAAGTCGAAAAATTCAAATCTTTCCAAAGGGGTAAATCCATGGTTTTGTTCCAAAAATGGCCATTTTTACATCTTTTTTTTTTAGGCAATATAGAACAGAAAAATGTCTCTTACGATATTCTAGAACGAAAAAACGCCTTTCTAGGCTATAAAAACAACAAGTTCAGAAAGTCGAAAAATTCAAATCTTTCCAAAGGGGTTAACCCATTGTTTTGGTCCAAAAATGGCCATTTTTACATCTTTTTTTTCAGCCAATATACGCCAGGAATATCTCTTTTATGTTATTCCACAACGAAAAAACGTATTTCTAGGCTATAAAAACAAGAAGTTCAAAAAGTCGCAAAATTGACATTTTTCCAAAGGGGTTAACCCATGGTTTTCGTCCAAAAATGGCCATTTTTCCAACTTTTTTTTTTAGGCAATATACAACAGGGAAATGTCTTTTACGATATTCTAGAACAAAAAAAACGCCTTTCTAGGCTATAAAATCAAGAAGTTCAAAAAGCCGAAAAATTGACATTTTTGGAAATGGCAATCGGCTTGGCAATTATTTCAACTTTTTTTTTTTTAGGCAACATAGAACAGGAAAATGTCTTTTACGATATTCTAGAAAGAAAAAAGGCCTTTCTTAGCTATAAAAACAAAAAGTTCAAAAAGTCGAAAAATTCACATTTTTCCAAAGGGGTTAACCCATCGTTTTGGTCCAAAAATGGTCATTTTTCCAACTTTTTTTTTTTGGCAATATAGAACAGGAAAATGTCTTTTACGATATTCTGAAACGGAAAAACGCATTTCTAGGCTATAAAAACAAGAAGTTCAAAAAGTCGAAAAATTGACATTTTTCCCAAGAGGTTACCCATGGTTTTGGTCCAAAAATGGCCATTTTTCCAACTTTTTTTTTGTAGGCAATATAGAACAGGAAATTGTCTTTTACGATATTCTAGAACGAAAAAACGCTTGTTTAGGCCATAAAAACAACAAGTTCAAACAGTCGAAAAATTGTCATTTTTCAGAAGGGGTTAACCCATGGTTTTGGTCGAAAAATTGACATTTGTACAAGTTCTTTTTTTACCCAATATAAGCCAGGAAAATGTCTTTTACCTTATTCTAGAACGAAAACACGCCTTTCTAGGCTATAAAAACAAGAAGGTCAGAAAGTCAAAAAACTGACATTTTTCCAAAGGGGTTAACCCATGGTTTGGGTCCAAAAATGGCGATTTTTACAACTTCTTTTTTAGCCAATATAAGCCAGGAATATGTCTTTTACGTTATTCTAGAACGAAAAAACGCCTTTCTTCGCTATAAAAACAAGAAGTTCAAAAAGTCGAAAATTTGACATTTTTCCAAAGGGGTTAACCCATGGTTTTGGCCTAAAAATGGCCGTTTTTCCAACATTTTTTTTTAGCCAGTATAGAACAGGAAAATGTCTTTTACGATATTCTAAAACGAAAAAACGCATTTCTAGGCTATAAAAACAAGAAGTTCAAGAAGTCGAAAATTTGACATTTTCCCAAAGGGGTTAACCCATGGTTTTGGTCCAAAAATTGCCGTTTTTACAACTTTTTTTTTTGCTAGTATACAAAAGGAAAATGTCTTTTACGATATTCTGGAACGAAAAAACGCCTTTCTAGGCTATAAAGACAACAAGTTCAAAACGTCGAAAAATTGACATTTTTCAAAAGGGTTTAACCCATGGTTTTATTCCAAAAATGGCCATTTTTCAAACTTTTATTTTAAAGCAGTATAGACCAAGAAAATGTCTTTTAGGATATTCTAGAACGAAAAAAACGCTTGTTTAGGCTATAAAAACAAGAAGTTCAAAAAGACGAAAAATTAGCATTTTTCCAAAGGGGTTGTTATCCCATGGTTTTGGTCCAAAAATGGCCTTTTTAACAAATTTTTTTTTTTGCCAATACAACCAAAGAAAATGTCTTTTACGTTATTTTAGAACAAAAAAAACGCATTTCAAGTCTATAAAAACAAAGAGTTCAAAACGTCGAAAAATTGACATTTTTCCAAACCGGTTAACCCGTGGTTTTGGTCCAAAAATGGCTGTTTTTCCAACTTTTTTTTTTTTAGCCAGTATAGAACAGGACAATGTCTTCTACGATATTCTGAAACGAAAAAAACACCTTTCTAGGCTATAAAAACAAGAAGTTCAAAACGTCGAAAAATTCAAATTTTTCCAAAGGGGTTAACCATGGTTTTGGTTTAAAAAATGGCCATTTTTCCAACTTTTTTTTTTATCAATATAGAACAGAAAAAAATTGTCTTTTACGATATTCTAGAACGAAAAAACGCATTTCTAGGCTATAAAAACAAGAAGTTCAAAAAGTCGAAAAATTGACATTTTTCCAAAGGGGTGTTAACCCATGGTTTGGTCCAAAAATGGTCATTTTTTCCAACTTTTTTTTTTAGGCAATATAGAACAGGAAAATGTCTTTTACGATATTCTAGAACAAAAAAAAAACGCCTTTTTCTAAGGCTATAAAAAACAACAAGTTCAAAAAGTTGAAAAATTGACATTTTTAAAAAGGGGTTAACCTATAGTTTTGGTCAAAAAAATGGCCATTTTTCCAAATTGTTTTTTTAGGCAATATAGAACAGGAAAATGTCTTTTACGATAATTCTAGAACGAAAAAATCGCTTTCTTCTACGCTATAAAAAACAAGAAGTTTTAAAAAGTCGAAAAATTGACAATTTTCCAAAGGGGTTAACCCATGGTTTTGGTCCAAAAATGGCCATTTTTTTTTTTCCAAACTTTTTTTTTTTAGGCAATATATTTTCTAGACCGAAAAAACGCCTTCCTAGGCTATAAATACAAGAAGTTCAAAAAGTCGAAAAAATTGACATTTTTCCAAAGGGGTTAACCCATGGTTTTTGTCCAAAAATGGCCATTTTTCCAACTTTTTTTTTAGGCAATATAAAAAAGGAAAATGTCTTTTACGATATTCTAGAACGAAAAAACGCCTTTCTAGGCTATAAAAACAAGAAGTTCAAAAAGTCGAAAAATTGACATTTTTCCAAAGGGGTTAACCCATGGTTTTTAGTCCAAAAATGGCCATTTTTCCAACTTTTTTTTTAGGCAATATAAAAAAGGAAAATGTCTTTTACGATATTCTAGAACGAAAAAACGCCTTTCTAGGCTATAAAAACAAGAAGTTCAAAAAGTCGAAAATTTGACATTTTTCAAAAGGGGTTAACCCATGGTTTTTGTCCAAAAATGGCAATTTTTCCAACTTTTTTTTAGGCAATATAGAACAGGAAAATGTCTTTCTTTTACGATATTCTAGAACGAAAAACGCCTTTCTAGGCTATAAAAACAGAAGTTCAAAAAGTGGAAAAATTGGCATTTTTCCAAAGGGGTTAACCCATGGTTTTTGTCCAAAAATGGCAATTTTTCCAACTTTTATTTTTAAACAATATACAACAGGAAAATGTCTTTTACGATATTCTAGAACGAAAAAACGCCTTTCTAGGCTATAAAAACAAGAAGTTCAAAAAGTCGAAAAAATTGTCATTTTTCCAAAGGGGTTAACCCATGGTTTTTGTCCAAAAATAACCATTTTTCCAACTTTTTTTTTTAGGCAATATAGGCAAGGAAAATGTCTTTTACGATATTCTAGAACGAAAAGACGCCTTTCTAGGGTATAAAAACAAGAACTTCAAAAAGTCGAAAAATTGACACTTTTCCAAAGGGGTTAACCCATGGTTTTTTTCCAAAAAATGGCCATTTTTCGAACTTTTTTTTTTAGGCAATATAGAACAGGAAAATGTCTTTTACGATATTCTAGAACGAAAAAACGGCTTTGTGGGCTATAAAAACAAGAAGTTCAAAAAGTCGAAAAATTGACATTTTTCCAAAGGGGTTAACCCATGGTTTTTGTCCAAAAATGGCCATTTTTCCAACTTTTTTTTTTAGGCAATATAGAACAGGAAAATGTCTTTTACGATATTCTAGAACGAAAAAACGGCTTTGTGGGCTATAAAAACAAGAAGTTCAAAAAGTCGAAAAATTGACATTTTTCCAAAGGGGTTAACCCATGGTTTTTGTCCAAAAATGGCCATTTTTCCAACTTTTTTTTTAGGCAATATAAAACAGGAAAATGTCTTTTACGATATTCTAGAACGAAAAAACGCCTTTCTAGGCTATAAAAACAAGAAGTTCAAAAAGTCGAAAAATTGTCATTTTTCCAAAGGGGTTAACCCATGGTTTTTGTCCAAAAATAACCATTTTTCCAACTTTTTTTTTTAGGCAATATAGGCAAGGAAAATGTCTTTTACGATATTCTAGAACGAAAAGACGCCTTTCTAGGGTATAAAAACAAGAAGTTCAAAAAGTCGAAAAATTGACACTTTTCCAAAGGGGTTAACCATGGTTTTTTTCCAAAAATGGCCATTTTTCGAACTTTTTTTTTTAGGCAATATAGAACAGGAAAATGTCTTTTACGATATTCTAGAACGAAAAAACGGCTTTGTGGGCTATAAAAACAAAAAGTTCAAAAAGTCGAAAAATTGACATTTTTCCCAAAGTGGTTAACCCAATGGTTTTTGTCCAAAAATGGCCACATTTCCAACTTTTTTTTTAGGCAATATAAAACAGGAAAATGTCTTTTACGATATTCTAGAACGAAAAAAACGCCTTTCTAGGCTATAAAAACAAGAAGTTCAAAAAGTCCGAAAATTTGAAATTTTTCCAAAGGGGTTAACCTATGGTTTTTGTCCAAAAATGGCCATTTTTCAAACTTTTTTTTTAGGCAATATAAAACAGGAAAATGTCTTTTACGATATTCTAGAACGAAAAAAACGTCTTTCTAGGCTATAAAAACAAGAAGTTCAAAAAGTCGAAAATTTGACATTTTTCCAAAGGGGTTAACTCATGGTTTTGCTCCAAAAATGGCCATTTTTCCAACTTTTTTTTTTAGGCAATATAGGCCAAGAAATTGTCTTTTACGATATTCTAGAACGAAAAAACGTCTTTCTAGGCTATAAAAACAAGAAGTTCAAAAAGTCGAAAAATTGACATTTTTCCAAAGGGTTAACCCATGGTTTTTGTCCAAAAATGGCCATTTTTCCAACCTTTTTTTTTAGGCAATATAAAACAGGAAAATGTCTTTTAGGATAGTCTAGAACGAAAAAACGCCTTTCTAGGCTATAAAAACAAGAAGTTCAAAAAGTCGAAAAATTGACATTTTCCAAAGGGTTAACTCATGGTTTTGGTCCAAAAATGGCCATTTTTCCAACTTTTTTTTTAGGCAATATAGGCCAAGAAAATGTCTTTTACGATATTGTAGAACGAAAAAACGCCTTTCTAGGCTATAAAAAGAAGAAGTTCAAAAAGTCGAAAAATTGACATTTTTCCAAAGGGGTTAACCCATGGTTTTTGTCCAAAAATGGCCATTTTTCCAACTTTTTTTTTTAGCAAATATAGGCCAAGAAAATGTCTTTTACGATTTTCTAGAACAAAAAAACGCCTTTCTAGCTATAAAAACAAGAAGTTCAAAAAGTCGAAAAATTGACATTTTTCCAAAGGGGTTAACCCATGGTTTTTGTCCAAAAATGGCCATTTGTCCAACTTTTTTTTTTTACGTAATATAGAACAGGAGAATGTCTTTTGCGATATTCTAGAACGAAAAAAAGCCTTTCTAGGGTATAAAAACAAGAAGTTCAAAAAGTCGAAAAATTGACATTTTTCCAAAGGGGTTAACCCATGGTTTTGGTTTAAAAATGGCCATTTTTCAAACTTTTTTTTTTTAGGGAATATAGAAAAGGAAAATTTCTTTTACGATATTCTAGAACGAAGAAACGCCTTTCTAGGCTATAAAATCAAGAACTTCAAAAAGTCGAAAATTTGACATTTTTCCAAAGGGGTTAACCCATGGTTTTGGTCAGAAAATGGGCACTTTTCCAACTTTTCGTTTTAGGCAATATAGAAAAGGAAAATGTCTTTTACGATATTCTAGAACGTAAAAAACGCCTTTCTAGGCTATAAAAACAAGAAGTTCAAAAAGTCGAAAAATTGACATTTTTCCAACGGGGTTAACCCATGGTTTTGGTTCAAAAATGGCCATTTTTCCAACTTTTTTTTTTTAGGCAATATAGAACAGGAAAATGTCTTTTACGAAATTCTAGAACGAAAAAAACGCCTTTCTAGGCTATAAAAACAAGAACTTCAAAAAGTCGAAAAATTGATATTTTACACAACGGGTTAACCCATGGTTTTGGTCCAAAAATGGCCATTTTTCCAACTTTTTTTTTTTAGGCAATATAGAACAGGAAAATGTCTTTTACGATATTCTAGAACGAAAAAACGCCTTTCTAGGCTATAAAAACAAGAAGTTCAAAAAGTCGAAAAAATTGACATTTTTCCATGGTTTTGGCCCAAAAATGGCCATTTTTCCAACTTTTTTTTTTAGGCAATATAGAACAGGAAACTGTCTTTTACGATTTTCCAGAACGAAAAAAACGCCTTTCTAGGCTATAAAAACAAGAAGATCAAAAGTCGAAAAATTGACATTTTTCCAAAGGCGTTAACCCATGGTTTTGGTCCAAAAATGGCCATTTTTCCAACTTTTTTTTTTTTAGACAATATAGAACAGGAAAATGTCTTTTACGATATTCTAGAACAAAAAAACACCTTTGTAGGCTATAAAAACAAGAAGTTCAAAGAGTCGAAAAATTGACATTTTTCCAAGGAGGTTAACCCATGGTTTTGGTCCAAAAATGGCCATTTTTCCAACTTTTTTTTTTTTAGGCAAAATAGAAGAGCAAAATGTCTTTTACGATATTCTAGAACGAAAAAACGCCTTTCTAGGCTATAAAAAAACGAATTTCAAAAAGTCGAAAAATTGACATTTTTCCAAAGGCGTTAACCCATGGTTTTGGTCCAAAATGGCCATTTTGCAACTTTTTTTTTTTTAGGCAATATAGAACAGGAAAATGTCTTTTACGATATTCTAGAACGAAGAAACGCCTTTCTAGGCTATACAAACACGAACTTCAAAAAGTCGAAAATTTGATATTTTTCCAAAGGGGGTTAACCCATGGTTTTGGTCAGAAAATGGGCACTTTTCCAACTTTTTTTTTAGGCAATATACAAAAGGAAAATGTCTTTTACGATATTCTAGAACGAAAAAACGCCTTTCTAGGCTATAAAAAAAAGAAGGTCAAAAAGTCGAAAATTGACATTTTTCCAAAGGGGTTAACCCATGGTTTTGGTCGAAAAATGGCCATTTTTCCAACTTTTTTTTTTTAGGCAATATTGAACAGGAAAATGTCTTTTACGATTTTCCAGAACGAAAAAACGCCTTTCTAGCCTATAAAAACAAGAAGTTCAAAAAGTCGAAAAATTGACATTTTTCCAAAGGGGTTAACCCATGGTTTTGGTCCAAAAATGGCCATTTTTCCAACCTTTTTTTTTTTTTAGGCAATATAGAACAGGAAAATGTCTTTTACGATATTCTAAAACGAAAAACACCTTTGTAGGCTATAAAAACAAGAAGTTCAAAAAGTCGAAAAATTGACATTTTTCAAAGGGGTTAACCCATGGTTTTGGTCCAAAAATGGCGATTTTTCCAACTTTTTTTTTTAGGCAATATAGAAAAGGAAATGTCTTTTACGATATTCTAGAACGAAAAAGCGCCTTTGTAGGCTATAAAAAACAAGAAGTTCAAAAAGTCGAAAAATTGACATTTTTCCAAAGGGGTTAACCCATGGTTTTGGTCCTAAAATGGCCATTTTTCCAACTTTCTTTTTTTTTAGGGAATATAGAAAAGGAAAATTTCTTTTACGATATTCTAGAACGAAAAAACGCCTTTCTAGGCTATAAAAACAAGAAGTTCAAAAAGTTAAAAATTTGACATTTTTCCAAAGGGGTTAACCCATTATTTTGGATCAAAAATGGCCATTTTTCCAACTTTTTTTTTTTTAGGCAATATAGAACAGGAAAATGTCTTTACGATATTCTAGAAACGAAAAAACGCCTTTCTAGGCTATAAAAACAAGAACTTCTAAAAGTCGAAAAATTGATATTTTACACAACGGGTTAACCCATGGTTTTGGTCCAAAAATGGCCATTTTTCCAACTTTTTTTTTTTAGACAATATAGAACAGGAAAATGTCTTTTACGATATTCTAGAACAAAAAAACACCTTTGTAGGCTATAAAAACAAGAAGTTCAAAAAGTCGAAAATTGACATTTTTCCAAAGGGGTAACCCATGGTTTTGGTCCAAAAATGGCCATTTTTCCAACTTTTTTTTTTTTAGGCAAAATAGAAGAGCAAAATGTCTTTTACGATATTCTAGAACGAAAAAACGCCTTTCTAGGCTATAAAAAAACGAAGTTCAAACAGTCGAAAAATTGACATTTTTCCAAAGGCGTTAACCCCATGGTTTTGGTCAAAAATGGCCATTTTGCAACTTTTTTTTTTTTAGGCAATATAGAACAGGAAAATGTCTTTTACGATATTCTAGAACGAAGAAACGCCTTTCTAGGCTATAAAAACACGAACTTCAAAAAGTCGAAAATTTGATATTTTTCCAAAGGGGTTAACCCATGGTTTTGGTCAGAAAATGGGCACTTTTCCAACTTTTTTTTTTAGGCAATATACAAAAGGAAATGTCTTTTACGATATTCTAGAACGAAAAAACGCCTTTCTAGGCTATAAAAAAAAGAAGTTCAAAAAGTCGAAAAATTGACATTTTTCCAAAGGGGTTAACCCATGGTTTTGGTCGAAAAATGGCCATTTTTCCAACTTTTTTTTTTAGGCAATATTGAACAGGAAAATGTCTTTTACGATTTTCCAGAACGAAAAAACGCCTTTCTAGCCTATAAAAACAAGAAGTTCAAAAAGTCGAAAAATTGACATTTTTCCAAAGGGGTTAACCCATGGTTTTGTCCAAAATGGCCATTTTTCCAACTTTTTTTTTTTTAGGCAATATAGAACAGGAAAATGTCTTTTACGATATTCTAAAACGAAAAACACCTTTCTAGGCTATAAAAACAAGAAGTTCAAAAAGTCGAAAAATTGACATTTTTCCAAAGGGGTTAACCCATGGTTTTGGTCCAAAAATGGCCATTTTTCCAACTTTTTTTTTTTAGGCAATATAGAAAAGGAAATGTCTTTTACGATATTCTAGAACGAAAAAGCGCCTTTGTAGGCTATAAAAACAAGAAGTTCAAAAAGTCGAAAAATTGACATTTTTCCAAAGGGGTTAACCCATGGTTTTGGTCCTAAAATGGCCATTTTTCCAACTTTCTTTTTTTTAGGGAATATAGAAAAGGAAAATTTCTTTTACGATTTTCCAGAACGAAAAAACGCCTTTCTAGCCTATTAAAACAAGAAGTTCAAAAAGTCGAAAAATTGACATTTTTCCAAAGGGGTTAACCCATGGTTTTGGTCAGAAAATGGGCACTTTTCCAACTTGTTTTTTTAGGCAATATACAAAAGGAAAATGTCTTTTACGATATTCTAGAACGAAAACACGCCTTTCTAGGCTATAAAAACAAAAAGTTCAAAAGTCGAAAAATTGACAGTTTTTCAAAGGGGTTTTAACCCATGGTTTTGGTCCAAAATGGCCATTTTTGCAACTTTTTTTTTTTAGGCAATATAGAAGAGGAAAATGTCTTTTACGATATTCAAGAACGAAAAAAACGCCTTTCTAGGCTATTAAAAACAAGAAGTTCAAAAAGTCGAAAATTTGACATTTTTCCAAAGGGGTTAAGCCATGGTTTTGGTCCAAAAATGGCCATTTTTCCAACTTTTTTTTTTTGGGCAATATAGAACAGGAAAATGTCTTTTACGATTTTCCAGAACGAAAATACGCCTTTCTAGGCTATAAAAACAAGAAGTTCAAAAAGTCGAAAAATTGACATTTTTCCAATGCGGTTAACCCATGGTTTTGGTCCAAAAATGGCCATTTTTCCAACTTTTTTTTTTTTTAGGCAATATAGAACAGGAAAATGTGTTTTACGATATTCTAGAACGAAAAAACGCCTTTCTAGGCTATAAAAACAAGAAGTTCAAAAAGTCGAAAAATTGACATTTTTCCAAGGTTTTGGTCCAAAAATGGCCATTTTTCCAACTTTTTTTTTAGGCAATATAGAACAGGAAAATGTCTTTTACGATATTCTAGAACGAAAAAAACGCCTTTCAAGGCTATAAAACCAAGATCTTCAAAAAGTCGAAAAATTCAAATTTTTCCAAAGGGGTTAACCCATGGTTTTGGTCAGAAAATGGGCACTTTTCCAACTTTTTTTTTTAGGCAATATAGAAAAGGAAAATGTCTTTTACGATATTCTAGAACGAAAAAACGCCTTTCTAGGCTATAAAAACAAGAAGTTCAAAAAGTCGAAAACTTGACATTTTTCCAAAGGGGTTAAGCCATGGTTTTGGTCCAAAAATGGCCATTTTTCCTACTTTTTTTTTTAGGCAATATAGATCAGGAAAATGTCTTTTACGATATTCTAGAACGAAAAAGCGCCTTTTTAGGCTATAAAAACAAGAAGTTCAAACAGTCGAAAATTTGATATTTTTCCAAAGGGGTTAACCCATGGTTTTGGTCAGAAAATGGGCACTTTTCCAACTTTTTTTTTTAGGCAATACAGAAAAGGAAAATGTCTTTTACGATATTCTAGAACGAAAAAATGCCTTTCTAGGCTATAAAAACAAGAAGTTCAAAAAGTGGAAAATTTCACATTTTTCCAAAGGGGTTAACCCATGGTTTTGGTCCAAAAATGGCCATTTTTCCAATTTTTTTTTTTTTAGGCAATATAGAACAGGAAAATGTCTTTTACGATATTCTAGAACGAAAAAACGCCTTTCTAGGCTATAAAAACAAGAAGTTCAAACAGTCGAAAATTTGACATTTTTCCAAAGGGGTTAACCCATGGTTTTGGTCAGAAAATGGGCACTTTTCCAACTTTTTTTTTAGGCAATATAGAACAGGAAAATGTCTTTCTTTTACGATATTCTAGAACGAAAAAACGCCTTTCTAGGCTATAAAAACAAGAAGTTCAAAAAGTGGAAAAATTGGCATTTTTCCAAAGGGGTTAACCCATGGTTTTTGTCCAAAAATGGCCATTTTTGCAACTTTTATTTTTAAACAATATACAATAGGAAAATGTCTTTTACGATATTCTAGAACGAAAAAACGCCTTTCTAGGCTATAAAAACAAGAAGTTCAAAAAGTCGAAAAATTGTCATTTTTCCAAAGGGGTTAACCCATGGTTTTTGTCCAAAAATAACCATTTTTCCAACTTTTTTTTTAGGCAATATAGGCAAGGAAAATGTCTTTTACGATATTCTAGAACGAAAAGACGCCTTTCTAGGCTATAAAAACAAGAAGTTCAAAAAGTCGAAAAATTGACATTTTTCCAAAGGGGTTAACCCATGGTTTTTGTCCAAAAATGGCCATTTTTCAAACTTTTTTTTAGGCAATATAAAACAGGAAAATGTCTTTTACGATATTCTAGAACGAAAAAACGGCTTTGTGGGCTATAAAAACAAGAAGTTCAAAAAGTCGAAAAATTGACATTTTTCCAAAGGGGTTAACCCATGGTTTTTGTCCAAAAATGGCCATTTTTCCAACTTTTTTTTTAGGCAATATAAAACAGGAAAATGTCTTTTACGATATTCTAGAACGAAAAAACGCCTTTCTAGGCTATAAAAACAAGAAGTTCAAAAAGTCGAAAAATTGACATTTTTCCAAAGGGGTTAACCCATGGTTTTTGTCCAAAATGGCCATTTTTCAAACTTTTTTTTAGGCAATATAAAACAGGAAAATGTCTTTTACGATATTCTAGAACGAAAAAACGCCTTTCTAGGCTATAAAAACAAGAAGTTCAAAAAGTCGAAAAATTGACATTTTTCCAAAGGGGTTAACTCATGGTTTTGGTCCAAAAATGGCCATTTTTCCAACTTTTTTTTTAGGCAATATAGAACAGGAAAATGTCTTTCTTTTACGATATTTTAGAACGAAAAAACGCCTTTCTAGCCTATAAAAACAAGAAGTTCAAAAAGTCGAAAAATTGACATTTTTCCAAAGGGGTTAACCCATGGTTTTGGTCCAAAAATGGCCATTTTTCCAACTTTTTTTTTTAGGCAATATAGGCCAAGAAATTGTCTTTTACGATATTCTAGAACGAAAAAACGTCTTTCTAGGCTATAAAAACAAGAAGTTCAAAAAGTCGAAAAATTGACATTTTTCCAAAGGGGTTAACCCATGGTTTTTGTCCAAAAATGGCCATTTTTCCAACCTTTTTTTTTAGGCAATATAAAACAGGAAAATGTCTTTTAGGATAGTCTAGAACGAAAAAACGCCTTTCTAGGCTATAAAAACAAGAAGTTCAAAAGTTGAAAAATTGACATTTTTCCAAAGGGGTTAACTCATGGTTTTGGTCCAAAAATGGCCATTTTTCCAACTTTTTTTTTAGGCAATATAGGCCAAGAAAATGTCTTTTACGATATTGTAGAACGAAAAAACGCCTTTCTAGGCTATAAAAAGAAGAAGTTCAAAAAGTCGAAAAATTGACATTTTTCCAAAGGGGTTAACCCATGGTTTTTGTCCAAAAATGGCCATTTTTCCAACTTTTTTTTTTAGCAAATATAGGCCAAGAAAATGTCTTTTACGATATTCTAGAACAAAAAAACGCCTTTCTAGGCTATAAAAACAAGAAGTTCAAAAAGTCGAAAAATTGACATTTTTCCAAAGGGGTTAACCCATGGTTTTTGTCCAAAAATGGCCATTTGTCCAACTTTTTTTTTTTTACGTAATATAGAACAGGAGAATGTCTTTTACGATATTCTAGAACGAAAAAAAGCCTTTCTAGGGTATAAAAACAAGAAGTTCAAAAAGTCGAAAAATTGACATTTTTCCAAAGGGGTTAACCCATGGTTTTGGTTTAAAAATGGCCATTTTTCAAACTTTTTTTTTTTAGGGAATATAGAACAGGAAAATTTCTTTTACGATATTCTAGAACGAAGAAACGCCTTTCTAGGCTATAAAATCAAGAACTTCAAAAAGTCGAAAATTTGACATTTTTCCAAAGGGGTTAACCCATGGTTTTGGTCAGAAAATGGGCACTTTTCCAACTTTTCGTTTTAGGCAATATAGAAAAGGAAAATGTCTTTTACGATATTCTAGAACGAAAAAACGCCTTTCTAGGCTATAAAAACAAGAAGTTCAAAAAGTCGAAAAATTGACATTTTTCCAAAGGGGTTAACCCATGGTTTTGGTTCAAAAATGGCCATTTTTCCAACTTTTTTTTTTTTAGGCAATATAGAACAGGAAAATGTCTTTTACGAATTTCTAGAACGAAAAAACACCTTTCTAGGCTATAAAAACAAGAACTTCAAAAGTCGAAAAATTGATATTTTACACAACGGGTTAACCATGGTTTTGGTCCAAAAATGGCCATTTTTCCAACTTTTTTTTTTTAGGCAATATAGAACAGGAAAATGTCTTTTACGATATTCTAGAACGAAAAAATGCCTTTCTAGGCTATAAAAACAAGAAGTTCAAAAAGTGGAAAATTTCACATTTTTCCAAAGGGGTTAACCCATGGTTTTGGTCCAAAAATGGCCATTTTTCCAATTTTTTTTTTTTTAGGCAATATAGAACAGGAAAATGTCTTTTACGATATTCTAGAACGAAAAAACGCCTTTCTAGGCTATAAAAACAAGAAGTTCAAACAGTCGAAAATTTGACATTTTTCCAAAGGGGTTAACCCATGGTTTTGGTCAGAAAATGGGCACTTTTCCAACTTTTTTTTTTAGGCAATATAGAAAAGGAAAATGTCTTTTACGATATTCTAGAACGAAAAAACGCCTTTCTAGGCTATAAAAACAAGAAGTTCAAAAAGTCGAAAATCTGACATTTTTCCAAAGGGGTTAACCCATAGTTTTTGTCCAAAAATGGCAATTTTTCCAACTTTTTTTTTAGGCAATATAGAACAGGAAAATGTCTTTTACGAAATTCTAGAACGAAAAAACGCCTTTCTAGGCTATAAAAACAAGAACTTCAAAAAGTCGAAAAATTGATATTTTACACAACGGGTTAACCCATGGTTTTGGTCCAAAAATGGCCATTTTTCCAACTTTTTTTTTTTAGGCAATATAGAACAGGAAAATGTCTTTTACGATATTCTAGAACGAAAAAATTCCTTTCTAGGCTATAAAAACAAGAAGTTCAAAAAGTCGAAAAATTGACATTTTTCCAAAGGGGATAACCCATGGTTTACGTCCAAAAATGGCCATTTTTCCAACTTTTTTTTTTAGGCAATATAGAAAAGGAAAAAAAATTCAAATTTTTCCAAAAGGGTTAAACCATGGTTTTGGTCCAAAAATGGCCATTTTTCCAACTTTTTTTCTTAGGCTATATAGAACAGGAAAATGTCTTTTACGATATTTTGAAACGAAAAAACGCATTTCTAGGCTATAAAAACAAGAAGTTCAAAAAGTCGAAAAATTGACATTTTTCCAAAGGGGATAACCCATGGTTTACGTCCAAAAATGGCCATTTTTCCAACTTTTTTTTTTAGGCAATATAGAAAAGGAAAAAAAATTCAAATTTTTCCAAAAGGGTTAACCCATGGTTTTGGATAAAAAATGGCTATTTTTCCAACTTTTTTTTTAGGCAATATAGAACAGAAAAATGTCTTTTCCGATATTCTAGAACGAAAAAACGCCTTTCTAGGCTATGAAAACAAGAAGTTCAAAAAAACGATAAATTGACATTTTTCCAAAGGGGTTAACCCATGTAACCCATGGTTTTGGGGTTCAAAAATGGCCATTTTTTTAACTTTTTTTTTAGGCAATATAGAAAAGGAAATGTCTTTTACGATATTCTAGAACGAAAAAGCGCCTTTGTAGGCTATAAAAACAAGAAGTTCAAAAAGTCGAAAAATTGACATTTTTCCAATGGGGTTAACCCATGGTTTTGGTCCTAAAATGGCCATTTTTCCAACTTTCTTTTTTTTAGGGAATATAGAAAAGGAAAATTTCTTTTACGATATTCTAGAACGAAAAAACACCTTTCTAGGCTATAAAAACAAGAAGTTCAAAAAGTTAAAAATTTGACATTTTTCCAAAGGGGTTAACCCATTATTTTGGTTCAAAAATGGCCATTTTTCCAACTTTTTTTTTTTTTAGGCAATATAGAACAGGAAAATGTCTTTTACGATATTCTAGAACGAAAAAACGCCTTTCTAGGCTATAAAAACAAGAACTTCTAAAAGTCGAAAAATTGATATTTTACACAACGCGTTAACCCATGGTTTTGGTCCAAAAATGGCCATTTTTCCCACTTTTTTTTTTTTAGACAATATAGAACAGGAAAATGTCTTTTACGATATTCTAGAACAAAAAAACACCTTTGTAGGCTATAAAAACAAGAAGTTCAAAAAGTCGAAAAATTGACATTTTTCCAAAGGGGTTAACCCATGGTTTTGGTCCAAAAATGGCCATTTTTCCAACTTTTTTTTTTTTAGGCAAAATAGAAGAGCAAAATGTCTTTTACGATATTCTAGAACGAAAAAAACGCCTTTCTAGGCTATAAAAAAACGAAGTTCAAAAAGTCGAAAAATTGACATTTTTCCAAAGGCGTTAACCCATGGTTTTGGTCCAAAAATGGCCATTTTGCAACTTTTTTTTTTTTAGGCAATATAGAACAGGAAAATGTCTTTTACGATATTCTAGAACGAAGAAACGCCTTTCTAGGCTATAAAAACACGAACTTCAAAAAGTCGAAAATTTGATATTTTTCCAAAGGGGTTAACCCATGGTTTTGGTCAGAAAATGGGCACTTTCCAACTTTTTTTTTTTAGGCAATATAGAACAGGAAAATCTCTTTTACGATATTCTAGAACAAAAAAACACCTTTGTAGGCTATAAAAACAAGAAGTTCAAAAAGTCGAAAAATTGACATTTTTCCAAAGGGGTTAACCCATGGTTTTGGTCCAAAAATGGCCATTTTTCCAACTTTTTTTTTTTTAGGCAAAATAGAAAAGCAAAATGTCTTTTACGATATTCTAGAACGAAAAAACGCCTTTCTAGGCTATAAAAAAACGAAGTTCAAAAAGTCGAAAAATTGACATTTTTCCAAAGGCGTTAACCCATGGTTTTGGTCCAAAAATGGCCATTTTGCAACTTTTTTTTTTTTAGGCAATATAGAACAGGAAAATGTCTTTTACGATATTCTAGAACGAAGAAACGCGTTTCTAGGCTATAAAAACACGAACTTCAAAAAGTCGAAAATTTGATATTTTTCCAAAGGGGTTAACCCATGGTTTTGGTCAGAAAATGGGCACTTTTCCAACTTTTTTTTTTAGGCAATATACAAAAGGAAAATGTCTTTTACGATATTCTAGAACGAAAAAACGCCTTTCTAGGCTATAAAAAAAAGAAGTTCAAAAAGTCGAAAAATTGACATTTTTCCAAAGGGGTTAACCCATGGTTTTGGTCGAAAAATGGCCATTTTTCCAACTTTTTTTTTTAGGCAATATTGAACAGGAAAATGTCTTTTACGATTTTCCAGAACGAAAAAACGCCTTTCTAGCCTATTAAAACAAGAAGTTCAAAAAGTCGAAAAATTGACATTTTTCCAAAGGGGTTAACCCATGGTTTTGGTCCAAAAAATGGGCATTTTTCCAACTTTTTTTTTTTTAGGCAATATAGAACAGGAAAATGTCTTTTACGATATTCTAAAACGAAAAACACCTTTCTAGGCTATAAAAACAAGAAGTTCAAAAAGTCGAAAAATTGACATTTTTCCAAAGGGGTTAACCCATGGTTTTGGTCCAAAAATGGCGATTTTTCCAACTTTTTTTTTTTAGGCAATATAGAAAAGGAAATGTCTTTTACGATATTCTAGAACGAAAAAGCGCCTTTGTAGGCTATAAAAACAAGAAGTTCAAAAAGTCGAAAAATTGACATTTTTCCAAAGGGGTTAACCCATGGTTTTGGTCCTAAAATGGCCATTTTTCCAACTTTCTTTTTTTTAGGGAATATAGAAAAGGAAAATTTCTTTTACGATATTCTAGAACGGAAAAACGCCTTTCTAGGCTATAAAAACAACAAGTTCCAAAAGTTAAAAATTTGACATTTTTCCAAAGGGGTTAACCCATGGTTTTGGTCCAAAAATGGCCATTTTTCCAACTTTTTTTTTTAGGCAATATAGAACAGGAAAATGTCTTTTACGATTTTCCAGAACGAAAAAAACGCCTTTCTAGGCTATAAAAACAAGAAGTTCAAAAGTCGAAAATTTGACATTTTTCCAAAGGAGTTAACCCATGGTTTTGGTCCAAAAATGGCCATTTTTCCAACTTTTTTTTTTAGGAAATATAGAAAAGGAAAATTTCTTTTACGATATTCTAGAACGAAGAAACGCCTTTCTAGGCTATAAAAACAAGATCTTCAAAAAGTCGAAAATTTGATATTTTTCCAAAGGGGTTAACCCATGGTTTTGGTCAGAAAATGGGCACTTTTCCAACTTTTTTTTTTAGGCAATATAGAAAAGGAAAATGTCTTTTACGATATTCTAGAACGAAAAAACGCCTTTCTAGGCTATAAAAACAAGAAGTTCAAAAAGTCGAAAAATTGACATTTTTCCAAAGGGGTTAACCCATGGTTTTGGTTCAAAAATGGCCATTTTTCCAACTTTTTTTTTTTTAGGCAATATAGAACAGGAAAATGTCTTTTACGATATTCTAGAACGAAAAAACGCCTTTCTAGGCTATAAAAAAAAGAAGTTCAAAAAGTCGAAAAATTGACATTTTTCCAAAGGGGTTAACCCATGGTTTTGGTCCAAAAATGGCCATTTTTCCAACTTTTTTTTTTTAGGCAATATAGAACAGGAAAATGTCTTTTACGATTTTCCAGAACGAAAAAACGCCTTTCTAGCCTATAAAAACAAGAAGTTCAAAAAGTCGAAAAATTCACATTTTTCCAAAGGGGTTAACCCATGGTTTTGGTCCAAAAATGGCCATTTTTCCAACTTTTTTTTTTTAGGGAATATAGAAAAGGAAAATTTCTTTTACGATATTCTTGAACGAAGAACGCCTTTCTAGGCTATAAAAACACGAACTTCAAAAAGTCGAAAATTTGACATTTTTCCAAAGGGGTTAACCCATGCTTTTGGGCAGAAAATGGGCACTTTTCCAATTTTTTTTTTTAGGCTACAAAAGGAAAATGTCTTTTACGATATTCTAGAACGAAAAAACGCCTTTCTAGGCTATAAAAACAAGAACTTCAAAAAGTCGAAAAATTGATATTTTACACAACGGGTTAACCCATGGTTTTTGTCCAAAAATGGCCATTTTTCCATTTTTTTTTTTTTAGGCAATATAGAACAGGAAAATTTCTTTTACGATATTCTAGAACGAAAAAACGCCCTTTCTAGGCTATAAAAACAAGAAGTTCAAAAAGTCGAAAATTTGACATTTTTCCAAAGGCGTTAACCCATGGTTTTGGTCCAAAAATGGCCATTTTTCCAACTTTTTTTTTTTTTAGGGAATATAGAACAGGAAAATTTGGTTTTACGATATTCTAGAACGAAAAATCCCCTTTCTAGGCTATAAAAACAAGAAGTTCAAAAAGTCGAAAAATTGACATTTTTCCAAAGGGGTTAACCCCATGGTTTTGGTCAGAAAATGGGCACTTTTCCAACTTTTTTTTTTAGGCAATATAGAAAAGGAAAATGTCTTTTACGATATTCTAGAACGAAAAAACGCCTTTCTAGGCTATAAAAACAAGAAGTTCAAAAAGTCGAAAAATTGACAGTTTTTCAAAGGGGTTAACCCATGGTTTTGGTCCAAAAATGGCCATTTTTGCAACTTTTTTTTTTTAGGCAATATAGAACAGGAAAATGTCTTTTACGATATTCTAGAACGAAAAAACGCCTTTCTAGCCTATAAAAACAAGAAGTTCAAAAAGTCGAAAATTTGACATTTTTCCAAAGGGGTTAAGCCATGGTTTTGGTCCAAAAATGGCCATTTTTCCAACTTTTTTTTCTTGGGCAATATAGAACAGGAAAATGTCTTTTACGATTTTCCAGAACGAAAATACGCCTTTCTAGGCTATAAAAACAAGAAGTTCAAAAAGTCGAAAAATTGACATTTTTCCAATGCGGTTAACCCATGGTTTTGGTCCAAAAATGGCCATTTTTCCAACTTTTTTTTTTTAGGCAATATAGAACAGGAAAATGTGTTTTACGATATTCTAGAACGAAAAAACGCCTTTCTAGGCTATAAAAACAAGAAGTTCAAACAGTCGAAAATTTGGCATTTTTTCAAAGGGGTTAACCCATGGTTTTGGTCAGAAAATGGGCACTTTTCCAACTTTTTTTTTTAGGCAATATAGAAAAGGAAAATGTCTTTTACGATATTCTAGAACGAAAAAACGCCTTTCTAGGCTATAAAAACAAGAAGTTCAAAAAGTCGAAAAATTGACAGTTTTTCAAAGGGGTTAACCCATGGTTTACGTCCAAAAATGGCCATTTTTCCAACTTTTTGTTTTTTAGGCAATATAGAACAGGAAAATGTCTTTTACGATATTCTAGAACGAAAAAACGCCTTTCTAGGCTATAAAAACAAGAAGTTCAAAAAGTCGAAAAATTGACATTTTTCCAAAGGGGTTAACCCATGGTTTTGGTCCAAAAATGGCCATTTTTCCAACTTTTTTTTTTAGGCAATATAGAACAGGAAAATGTCTTTTACGATATTCTCGAACGAAAAAACGCCTTTCTAGGCTATAAAAACAAGAAGTTCAAAAAGTCGAAAAATTCACATTTTTCCAAAGGGGTTAACCCATGGTTTTGGTCAGAAAATGGGCACTTTTCCAACTTCTTTTTTTAGGCAATATAGAAAAGGAAAATGTCTTTTACGATATTCTAGAACGAAAAAACGCCTTTCTAGGCTATAAAAACAACAAGTTCAAAAAGTCGAGAAATTGACATTTTTCCAAAGGGGTTAACCCATGGTTTTGGTCAGAAATTGGCACTTTTCCAACTTTTTTTTTTAGGCAATATAGATAAGGAAAATGTCTTTTACGATATTCTAGAACGAAAAAACGCCTTTCTAGGCTATAAAAACAAGAAGTTCAAAAAGTCGAAAAATTGACATTTTTCCAAAGGGGTTAACCCATGGTTTTGGTCCAAAAATAGCCATTTTTCCAACTTTTTTTTTTTAGGCAATATCGAACAGGAAAATGTCTTTAACGATATTCTAGAACGAAATAACGCCTTCTAGGCTATAAAAACAAGAAGGTCAAACAGTCGAAAAATTGACATTTTTCCAAAGGGGTTAACCCATGGTTTTGGTAAAAAAATGGCCATTTTTCCAACTTTTTTTTTTAGGTAATATAGAACAGGAAAATGTCTTTTACGATATTCTGGAACGAAAAAACGCCTTTCTAGGCTATAAAAACAAGAAGTTCAAAAAGTCGAAAAATTGACATTTTTCCAAAGGGGTTAACCCATGGTTTTAGTCCACAAATGGCTATTTTCCCAACTTTTTTTTTTAGGCAATATAGAACAGGAAAATGTCTTTTACGATATTCTAGAACGAAAAAACGCCTTTCTAGGCTATAAAAACAAGAAGTTCAAAAAGTCTAAAAATTCAAATTTTTCCAAAGGGGTTAACTAATGGTTTTGGTCCAAAAATGGCCATTTTTCCAACTTTTTTTTTTAGGCAATATAGAACAGGAAAATGTCTTTTACGATTTTCTGGAACGAAAAAACGCCTTTCTAGGCTATAAAAACAAGAAGTTCAAAAAGTCGAAAATTTGGCATTTTTCCAAATAGGTTAACCCATGGTTTTGGTCAGAAAATGGGCACTTTTCCAACTTTTTTTTTTAGGCAATATAGAAAAGGAAAATGTCTTTTACGATATTCTAGAACGAAAAAACGCCTTTCTAGGCTATAAAAACAACAAGTTCAAAAAGTCGAAAATTTGACATTTTTCCAAAGGGGTTAACCCATGGTTTTGGTCCAAAAATGGGCACTTTTCCAACTTTTTTTTTTTAGGCAATATAGAACAGGAAAATGTCTTTTACGATATTCTAGAACGAAAAAACGCCTTTCTAGGCTATAAAAACAAGAAGTTCAAAAAGGGCGAAAAATTGACATTTTTCCAAAGAGGTTAACCCATGGTTTTGGTCAGAAGATGGGCACTTTTCGAACTTTTTTTTTTAGGCAGTATAGAAAAGGAAAATGTCTTTTACGATATTCTAGAACGAAAAAACGCCTCTCTAGGCTATAAAAACAAGAAGTTCAAAAAGTCGAAAATTTGACATTTTTCCAAAGGGGTTAACCCATGGTTTTGGTCCAAAAATGGCCATTTTTCCAACTTTTTTTTTTTGGGCAATATACAACAGGAAAATGTCTTTTACGATATTCTAGAACGAAAAAACGCCTTTCTAGGCTATAAAAACAAGAAGTTCAAAAAGTCGAAAATTTGACATTTTTCCAATGGGGTTAACCCATGGTTTTGGTCCAAAAATGGCCATTTTTCCAACTTTTTTTTTTTTAGGCAATATAGAACAGGAAAATGTCTTTTACGATATTCTAGAACGAAAAAACGCCTTTTTAGGCTATAAAAACAAGAAGTTCAAACAGTCGAAAATTTGACATTTTTCCAAAGGGGTTAACCCATGGTTTTGGTCAGAAAATGGGCACTTTTCCAACTTTTTTTTTTAGGCAATATAGAAAAGGAAAATGTCTTTTACGATATTCTAAAACGAAAAAACGCCTTTCTAGGCTATAAAAACAAGAAGTTCAAAAAGTGGAAAATTTGACATTTTTCCAAAGGGGTTAACCCATGGTTTTGGTCCAAAAATGGCCATTTTTCCAACTTTTTTTTTTTTAGGCAATATAGAACAGGAAAATGTCTTTTACGATATTCTAGAACGAAAAAACGCCTTTCTAGGCTATAAAAACAAGAAGTTCAAAAAGTCGAAAAATTGACATTTTTCCAAAGGGGTTAACCCATGGTTTTGGTCCAAAAATGGCCATTTTTCCAACTTTTGTTTTAGGCAATATAGAACAGGAAAATGTCTTCTACGATTTTCCAGAACGAAAAAACGCCTTTCTAGGCTATAAAAACAAGAATTTCAAAAAGTCGAAAATTTGACATTTTTCCAAAGGGGTTAACCCATGGTTTTGGTCCAAAAATGGCCATTTTTCCAACTTTTTTTTTTTTAGGCAATATAGAACAGGAAAATGTCTTTTACGATATTCTAGAACGAAAAAACGCCTTTCTAGGCTATAAAAACAAGAAGTTCAAAAAGTCGAAAAATTGACATTTTTCCAAAGGGGTTAACCCATGGTTTTGGTCCAAAAATGGCTATTTTTCCAACTTTTTTTTTTAGGCAATATAGAACAGGAAAATGTCTTTTACGATATTCTAGAACGAAAAAACGCCTTTCTAAGCTATAAAAACAAGAAGTTCAAAAAGTCGAAAAATTCAAATTTTTCCAAAGGGGTTAACTAATGGTTTTGGTCCAAAAATGGCCATTTTTCCAACTTTTTTTTTTAGGCAATATAGAACAGGAAAATGTCTTTTACGATTTTCTGGAACGAAAAAACGCCTTTCTAGGCTATAAAAACAAGAAGTTCAAAAAGTCGAAAATTTGGCATTTTTCCAAATAGGTTAACCCATGGTTTTGGTCAGAAAATGGGCACTTTTCCAACCTTTTTTTTTAGGCAATATAGAAAAGGAAAATGTCTTTTACGATATTCTAGAACGAAAAAACGCCTTTCTAGGCTATAAAAACAACAAGTTCAAAAAGTCGAAAATTTGACATTTTTCCAAAGGAGTTAACCCATGGTTTTGGTCCAAAAATGGGCACTTTTCCAACTTTTTTTTTTTAGGCAATATAGAACAGGAAAATGTCTTTTACGATATTCTAGAACGAAAAAACGCCTTTCTAGGCTATAAAAACAAGAAGTTCAAAAAGGCGAAAAATTGACATTTTTCCAAAGAGGTTAACCCATGGTTTTGGTCAGAAAATGGGCACTTTTCGAACTTTTTTTTTTAGGCAGTATAGAAAAGGAAAATGTCTTTTACGATATTCTAGAACGAAAAAACGCCTCTCTAGGCTATAAAAACAAGAAGTTCAAAAAGTCGAAAAATTGACATTTTTTTAAAGGGGTTAACCCATGGTTTTTGTCCAAAAATGGCCATTTTTTCAACTTCTTTTTTTAGGCAATATAGAACAGGAAAATGTCTTTTACGATATTCTAGAACGAAAAAACGCCTTTCTAGGCTATAAAAACAAGAAGTTCAAAAAGTCGAAAAATTGACATTTTTCCAAAGGGGTTAACCCATGGTTTTGGTTCAAAAACTGCCATTTTTCCAACTTTTTTTTTTAGGCAATATAGAACAGGAAAATATCTTTTACGATATTCTAGAACGAAAAAACGCCTTTCTAGGCTATAAAAACAAGAAGTTCAAAAAGTCGAAAAATTGACATTTTTCCAAAGGGGTTAACCCATGGTTTTGGTCCAAAAATGGCCATTTTCCAACTTTTTTTTTTTTAGGCAATATAGAACAGGAAAATCTCTTTTACGATATTCTAGAACGAAAAAAACGCCTTTCTAGGCTATAAAAACAAGAAGTTCAAAAAGTCGAAAAATTCAAATTTTTCCAAAGGGGTTAACCCATGGTTTTGGTCCAGAAATGGCCATTTTTCCAACTTTTTTTTTTAGCAATATAGAACAGGAAAACGTCTTTTACGATTTTCCAGAACGAAAAAAACGCCTTTCTAGCCTATAAAAACAAGAAGTTCAAAGAGTCGAAAAATTGACATTTTTCCAAAGGGGTTAAGCCATGGTTTTGGTCCAAAAATGGCCATTTTTCCAACTTTTTGTTTTTTAGGCAATATAGAACAGGAAAATCTCTTTTACGATATTCTAGAACGAAAAAACGCCTTTCTAGGCTATAAAAACAAGAAGTTCAAAAAGTCGAAAAATTGACATTTTTCCAAAGGGGTTAACCCATGGTTTTGGTCCAAAAATGGCCATTTTTCCAACTTTTTTTTTTAGGCAATATAGAACAGGAAAAGGTATTTTACGATATTCTCGAACGAAAAAACGCCTTTCTAGGCTATAAAAACAAGAAGTTCAAAAAGTCGAAAAATTCACATTTTTCCAAAGGGGTTAACCCATGGTTTTGGTCAGAAAATGGGCACTTTTCCAACTTCTTTTTTTAGGCAATATAGAAAAGGAAAATGTCTTTTACGATATTCTAGAACGAAAAAACGCCTTTCTAGGCTATAAAAACAACAAGTTCAAAAAGTCGAGAAATTGACATTTTTCCAAAGGGGTTAACCCATGGTTTTGGTCCAAAAATGGCCATTTTTCCAACTTTTTTTTTTAGGCAATATAGAAAAGGAAAATGTCTTTTACGATATTCTAGAACGAAAATACGCCTTTCTAGGCTATAAAAACAAGAAGTTCAAAAAGTCGAAAAATTGACATTTTTCCAAAGGGGTTAACCCATGGTTTTGGTCAGAAAATGGGCACTTTTCCAAATTTTTTTTTTAGGCAATATAGAAAAGGAAAAGGTATTTTACGATATTCTAGAACGAAAAAACGCCTTTCTAAGCTATAAAAACAAGAAGTTCAAAAAGTCGAAAAATTGACATTTTTCCAAAGGGGGTTAACCCATGGTTTTGGTCCAAAAATAGCCATTTTTCCAACTTTTTTTTTTTAGGCAATATCGAACAGGAAAATGTGTTTAACGATATTCTAGAACGAAATAACGCCTTCTAGGCTATAAAAACAAGAAGTTCAAACAGTCGAAAAATTGACATTTTTCCAAAGGGGTTAACCCATGGTTTTGGTAAAAAAATGGCCATTTTTCCAACTTTTTTTTTTAGGTAATATAGAACAGGAAAATGTCTTTTACGATATTCTGGAACGAAAAAACGTCTTTCTAGGCTATAAAAACAAGAAGTTCAAAAATTCGAAAAATTGACATTTTTCCAAAGGGGTTAAGCCATGGTTTTGGTCCAAAAATGGCCATTTTTCCAACTTTTTTTTTTAGGCAATATAGAACAGGAAAAGGTATTTTACGATATTCTCGAACGAAAAAAACGCCTTTCTAGGCTATAAAAACAAGAAGTTCAAAAAGTCGAAAAATTCACATTTTTCCAAAGGGGTTAACCCATGGTTTTGGTCAGAAAATGGGCACTTTTCCAACTTCTTTTTTTAGGCAATATAGAAAAGGAAAATGTCTTTTACGATATTCTAGAACGAAAAAACGCCTTTCTAGGCTATAAAAACAACAAGTTCAAAAAGTCGAGAAATTGACATTTTTCCAAAGGGGTTAACCCATGGTTTTGGTCAGAAATTGGCACTTTTCCAACTTTTTTTTTTAGGCAATATAGAAAAGGAAAATGTCTTTTACGATATTCTAGAACGAAAAAACGCCTTTCTAGGCTATAAAAACAAGAAGTTCAAAAAGTCGAAAAATTGACATTTTTCCAAAGGGGTTAACCCATGGTTTTGGTCAGAAAATGGGCACTTTTCCAAATTTTTTTTTTAGGCAATATAGAAAAGGAAAAGGTATTTTACGATATTCTAGAACGAAAAAACGCCTTTCTAAGCTATAAAAACAAGAAGTTCAAAAAGTCGAAAAATTGACATTTTTCCAAAGGGGTTAAACCCATGGTTTTTGGTCCAAAAATAGCCAATTTTTCCCAACTTTTTTTTTTTAGGCAATATCGAACAGGAAAATGTGTTTAACGATATTCTAGAACACGAAATAACGCCTTCTAGGCTATAAAACAAGAAGTTCAAACAGTCGAAAAATTGACATTTTTCAAAGGGGTTAAACCCATGGTTTTGGTAAAAAAATGGCCATTTTTCCAACTTTTTTTTTTAGGTAATATAGAACAGGAAAATGTCTTTTACGATATTCTGGAACGAAAAAACGCCTTTCTAGGCTATAAAAACAAGAAGTTCAAAAATTCGAAAAATTGACATTTTTCCAAAGGGGTTAAGCCATGGTTTTGGTCCAAAAATGGCCATTTTCCAACTTTTTTTTTTTAGGCAATATAGAACAGGAAAATGTCTTTTACGATATTCTACAACGAAAAAACGCCTTTCTAGGCTATAAAAACAAGAAGTTCAAAAAGTCGAAAAATTGACATTTTTCCAAAGGGGTTAACCCATGGTTTTGGTCCAAAAATGGCCATTTTTCCAACTTTTTTTTTTAGGCAATATAGAACAGGAAAATGTCTTTTAAGATTTTCCAGAACGAAAAAACGCCTTTCTAGGCTATATAAACAAGAAGTTCAAACAGTCGAAAATTTCAAATTTTTCCAAAGGGTTAACCCATGGTTTTTGGTCCAAAAATGGCCATTTTTCCAACTTTTTTTTTTTTAGGCAATATAGAACAGGAAAATGTCTTTTAACGACATTCTAGAACGAAAAAAACGCCTTTCTAGGCTATAAAAACAAGAAGTTCAAAAAGTCGAAAAATTGACGTTTTTCCAAAGGGGTTAACTCATGGTTTTGGTCCAAAAATGGCCATTTTCCAACTCTTTTTTTTTTCGGCAATATAGAACCAGGAAAATGTCTTTTACGATATTCTAGAACGAAAAAACGCCTTTCTAGGCTATAAAAACAAGAACTTCAAAAAGTCGAAAAATTCAAATTTTCCCAAATGGGTTAACCCATGGTTTTGGTCCAAAAATGGCCATTTTTCCAACTTTCTTTTTTAGGCAATATAGAACAGGAAAATGTCTTTTACGATATTCTAGAACGAAAAAACGCCTTTCTAGGCTATAAAAACAAGAAGTTCAAAAAGTCGAAAAATTCAAATTTTTCCAAAGGGGTTAACCCATGGTTTTGGTCCAAAAATGGCCATTTTTCCAACTTTCTTTTTTAGGCAATATAGAACAGGAAAATGTCTTTTACTATATTCTGGAACGAAAAAACGCCTTTCTAGGCTATAAAAACAAGAAGTTCAAAAAGTCGAAAAATTGACATTTTTCCAAAAGGGTTAACCCATGGTTTTGGTCCAAAAATGGCCATTTTTCCAACTTTTTTTTTAGGCAATATAGAACAGGAAAATGTCTTTTACGATTTTCCAGAACGAAAAAAACGCCTTTCTAGGCTATAAAAACAAGAAGTTAAAAAAGTCGAAAATTTCACATTTTTCCCAAAGGGGTTAACCCATGGTTTTGGTTAAAAAATGGCCATTTTTCCACCTTTCTTTTTTAGGCAATATAGAACAGGAAAATGTCTTTTACGATATTCTAGAACGAAAAAACGCCTTTCTAGGCTATAAAAACAAGAACTTCAAAAGTCGAAAAATTCAAATTTTTTCCAAAGGGGTTAACTCATGGTTTTGGTCCAAAAATGGCCATTTTTCCACCTTTCTTTTTTAGGGCAATATAGAACAGGAAAATGTCTTCTTACGATATTCTAGAACGAAAAAACGGCTTTCTAGGCTATAAAAACAAGAACTTCAAAAGTCGAAAAATTCAAATTTTTCCAAAGGGGTTAACCCATTGTTTTGGTCCAAAAAGGCCATTTTTCCAACTTCTTTTTTAGGCAATATAGAACAGGAAAATGTCTTTTACGATATTCTAGAACGAAAAAAACGCCTTTCTAGGCTATAAAAACAAGAAGTTCAAAAAGTCGAAATTTGACATTTTTCCAAAGGGGTTAACCCATGGTTTGGTCCAAAAATGGCCATTTTTCCAAGTTTCTTTTTTAGGCAATATAGAAACAGGAAAATGTCTTTTACGATATTTCTAGAACGAAAAAACGCCTTTCTAGGCTATAAAAACAAGAACTTCAAAAAGTCGAAAAATTCAAATTTTTCCAAAGGGGTTAACCCATGGTTTTGGTCCAAAAATGGCCATTTTTCCAACTTTCTTTTTTAGGCAATATAGAACAGGAAAATGTCTTTTACGATATTCTGGAACGAAAA
Source organism: Porites cylindrica (assembly GCA_964035525.1). Lineage (NCBI taxonomy): Eukaryota > Metazoa > Cnidaria > Anthozoa > Scleractinia > Poritidae > Porites > Porites cylindrica. The sequence goes on from OZ037783.1 coordinate 35,417,267, forward strand.
AACGCCTTTCTAGGCTATAAAAACAAGAAGTTCAAAAAGTCGAAAAATTGACATTTTTCCAAAAGGGTTAACCCATGGTTTTGGTCCAAAAATGGGCATTTTTCCAACCTTTTTTTTTTAGGCAATATAGAACAGGAAAATGTCTTTTACGATTTTCCAGAACGAAAAAACGCCTTTCTAGGCTATAAAAACAAGAAGTTCAAAAAGTCGAAAATTTCACATTTTTCCAAAGGGGTTAACCCATGGTTTTGGTCCAAAAATGGCCATTTTTTCTAACTTTTTTTTTTTTAGGCAATATAGAACAGGAAAATCTCTTTTACGATATGCTAGAACGAAAAAAACGCCTTTCTAGGCTATAAAAAACAAGAAGTTCAAAAAGTCGAAAAATTGTCATTTTTCCAAAGCGGTTAACCCATTGTTTTGGTCCAAAAAATGGCCATTTTTCCAACTTTTTTTTTTTTAGGCAATATAGAACAGGAAAATGTCTTTTACGATATTCTAGAACGAAAAAAACGCCTTTCTAGGCTATAAAAACAAGAAGTTTTAAAAGTCAAAAAATTGTCATTTTTCCAAAGGGGTTAACCCATGGTTTTGGTCCCAAAAATGGCCATTTTTCCAAGTTTTTTTTTTAGGCAATATAGAACAGGAAAATGTCTTTTACGATATTCTAGAACGAAAAAACGCCTTTCTAGGCTATAAAAAACAAGAAGTTCAAAAAGTCGAAAAAATTGACATTTTTCCAAAGGGGTTAACCCATGGTTTTGGTCCAAAAATGGCCATTTTTCCCAACTTTTTTTTTTAGGCAATATAGAACAGGAAAATGTCTTTTACGATATTCTAGAACGAAAAAAACGCCTTTCTAGGCTTAAAAACAAGAAGTTCAAAAAGTCGAAAAATTGACATTTTTCCAAAGGGGTTAACCCATGGTTTTGGTCCAAAAATGGCCATTTTTCCAACTTTTTTTTTTAGGCAATATAGAACAGGAAAATGTCTTTTACGATTTTCCAGAACGAAAAAACGCCTTTCTAGGCTATAAAAACAAGAAGTTCAAAAAGTCGAAAATTTGACATTTTTCCAAAGGGGTTATCCCATGGTTTTGGTCCAAAAATGGCCATTTTTCTAACCTTTTTTTTTTTTAGGCAATATAGAACAGGAAAATCTCTTTTACGATATGCTAGAACGAAAAAACGCCTTTCTAGGCTATAAAAACAAGAAGTTCAAAAAGTCGAAAAATTGTCATTTTTCCAAAGCGGTAAACCCATTGTTTTGGTCCAAAAAATGGCCATTTTTCCAACTTTTTTTTTTTAGGCAATATAGAACAGGAAAATGTCTTTTACGATATTCTAGAACGAAAAAACGCCTTTCTAGGCTATAAAAACAAGAAGTTTAAAAAGTCGAAAAATTGTCATTTTTCCAAAGGGGTTAACCCATGGTTTTGGTCCAAAAATGGCCATTTTTCCAACTTTTTTTTTAGGCAATATAGAACAGGAAAATGTCTTTTACGATATTCTAGAACGAAAAAACGCCTTTCTAGGCTATAAAAACAAGAAGTTCAAAAAGTCGAAAAATTGACATTTTTCCAAAGGGTTAACCCATGGTTTTGGTCCAAAAATGGCCATTTTTCCAACTTTTTTTTTTTAGGCAATATAGAACAGGAAAATGTCTTTTACGATATTCTAGAACGAAAAAACGCCTTTCTAGGCTTTAAAAACAAGAAGTTCAAAAAGTCGAAAAATTGACATTTTTCCAAAGGGGTTAACCCATGGTTTTGGTCCAAAATTGGCCATTTTGCCATCTTTTTTTTATAGGTAATCTAGGCCAGAAAAATGTGTTTTATGATATTTTAGAGAGAAAAAACGCCTTTGTAGGATAAAAAAAACAAGAAGTTAAAAAAGTCGAAAAATTGAGATTCCATAACCGCCCAAAGGAAGACAGCTGCATGGTCACAGGTTACTCATGCACATGGATTCCTTGGCGCTTGGTTATATCGTGGTTCCATTGTACACACATACCAGCTTTTTAAATTTTGTTCTTGTATTTACTCACAGTAGCTATCATGGATTTTCTAAATGGCTTAAGTCACCCCATGTAAAGGAATCCAAGAGAGTCTTGGATTCTGAATACCATGCCGTGGATTCCGGATAGGATTCCAGCTACCGAATCCGGATTCTTTGTCAGAGGTATTTTGATTCTGGATTCCAATCATTACTAGGACTCTAGATTCCTTGTGCTCTATTCCGGATTCCAAAGTCCAGGATTCCAGATTCCTCTAGCTAAATTTTACAGATACCAGATTCTGAATTCGAAATTCCCTTAAGACATTTGATTTGGGGTGAAAAGTAAGTCAAAAGGGGTACAGATTGAAATGAAGATAAATATGTTTTGTATGCCTTAATTAAAGATGAGAAGAACTAAAATGATAAATATTGTTGACATTTCTTTTACTTCTTTTCATACAAAGGAGATAATTATTTACAAATAAAATCTGACAATTCGAGAGTTGAACTTGTCTTTCTAAACCTTAATACAATAGAACACTGACTGAAATAGTTGCATGTTAATGCGTCTGATCTTCACAAGGATACCAGGAGTGTCTGTACAAATTCTTTGTCTGTGACACAATTCAATTCACTTCAAGAAGACTTTGTAACAGATTCTTGTAGCTTACTAATCGAGGTAAATCCTTGGGACCAATTCGTTGCTGAAAAGAATGACAAATGCGTAAGGAAACAATAAAACTTGGTTAATTTTACTCTAAACTCCAATTAAATGTGTAAAAGAGAAATTTATTAAGAATATTCTATACAAAGTAAAATGATGTCAACTTACCGAAGATTTCGGATCTGGAGCAGCAGCAGGGACGAATTTCTGTGAAGAAACTGAGAAAGGGAGAAACAATTCTTTACAACGGCGAACTTTTGAAAATAATGAATTTGAAGGATTTTCATTCTACAAGGATAAATTAACTTTCGAATAGTTGAGAGGATTTGATATTAAAGATCAAAGCATTTTCCCCTTAGCGTTCACTTTATCAATTCTTATAGCCTTTTGTCTTGATTTTGTATTGATTTTGCCGCGAGAAAATTGATGTTAATCATTCTGGGGTGTTACTGAACGCAGAATGAAGAATTTCTTCTCACCTGGGGAATCTCTCCAATTCAGTAATTTCAAGAACTGTTCATAGTTAGCTTCATTTCTTTCGTTTCTTTCAACTTTTTCCATGAGTGCCTGTAGCAAGTCGTTCTTGGCTGGCACATTGAACCGTCTACAAGTGTTGTACAGTTCTTGAATGGGAAGAAATCCAGTGCTGTGGAAAAGAAAAAAGTGTTTAAAATCAGGTTATGTTAGAAACTGCCACATTCAGCCAAAACATTCACTTGTCAGAAACTTTTCACGAACTGCCAACTTTGTACTCTGGGTACCAGAGGTTTTTTCTCACGTGCATAGGGGAGCTTCAAAGGCTGAAAACACGAGTGGCAAAGTGGGTCACTTTTTAAGACCTGACTGAAACTGGAAACCACGCATGAAAAGCCTCTGGCACCCAGGGTACCAAATTGGTGATTGGATTTTTAAAATCCCAAAAACACCCCAAGCAATAAAACAGTACCATGACAAAGTACTGCTGAAGAGGTTTTATCGTGGGATTTCATTGTCAAATCTTCCTCAAAGTCTAAAAGGCATTGCTGTCAACTCTTCCGGATAATCCAGGAGACTCCAGATTTTGGACCGTATTTTCTGGTCTCTATATTAGAGTCTGATATCTCCCGGATAAGCGCCAAAGTTGCTATTTGTTGTAGACTCGACTTTCTGACCATAAAATTTCAAATATTTTGTGTTGTTTGAGCTACTGTTAACATGGAACGTTTCCTCACAAATTTTGGTATGCCACTATAATTTAAGCAATAATGTGGCTAAATATGAACTGTTGATGTGCTATATACGTCAATGGGAATCGACAAGCATTTTTGGCACAAATGATGTCATTTGTTGTGCGATATGACGTCATCTAACATTCCTTCCCTATCAATTCTCAATATTTGATGACATGGGGGGTTAACAGCGCTGAAAAGGTATCAAGTGGTCTTATAGTATATCCACACCCACTTTATGTAGGTTAAATGGATATTTCAACGTGGATTGAAGCTTACAAAATGCCAGGGGATTAAAATATTTAACTCAATCCCCAGCAACGCAGTTTTATTAAAAACTTATTATATCCTCTTTCTTCATTTGATGTAAAATAAGTTTGCATAATGACAGAATGGGAAACTGCCAGAAAAGGTTTTCTTACAAACCGTGCTCACTCACCCAAGCACATCCTCGTGTCTACAAGAGTCCATCATGTTGGAGAAATCCTCAAAGTTTGCTTTTCTGAGCTGTTCTTGGATTGTAACAATCAACATCTGGAGATCATCTTCTTCTTCCTGAGAAGCATTAAAACATGCAATCATTAACAATCATCAGTTATTGTGAACTATCCCGGGAGGGGGGGGGGGGGAGGGTGTTACTCACCAAAGTCTTATACACGGAGTCTCCGCCCCGAGGTCCAACCCCTTACCCTTTTTAAATACCACTTTTAGTGACCCCTATCTTATACCTTCAATTGACAAATGGTACCCCTTTCACTTAGGAAGTCTGCATCCCTTTTAACTACTGTAAATGTACTGTCTTCAAATATATTATATAAGAAAATCGCCAAACCAGAGTGTTTTCTCGACTTTTTCTTGGTCATATAATGCATCCAAGAGCCATTTGGGCCTTTCTACAGACCAATATAACAGATTTGCCTACCCTTTCATAAACTTTAACTGGCAAAATCATGATCCTTTATTATACCTAAAGACTGAAAAAGTTACCCCTTTTGAACAGTCTCTCCTTGTATAGGCCATTATGGGGAGTAACCCCCCCCCCCCCCCTCCCCCTTGTGAATTACCAACTTCTCAGCAGTCATTAACCCATTAAGTTCAAAAGTGACCAACATCAACTTTCTCCTGACAATATCAGTACATAATGAAGAGGAATGGTAACGAGAATGAATAAAATGATCACCAACAAAGGGAAAATGCTTTGATCTTTTATCAAATTCTCTCAACTAATTCTGTAAGGAAATGTATGTAGATCAGTCTAGAGAATTTGTATGTCGATACTGGGGCTTAATTAAGGGTTAACCATTGTTGTTCCTCTCACCATAGAATCTCCAAAGTGTCTGGATACTGTCAGTTGTTCATGAATTGTCAGCAAGCCTTCTCCGTAATGCTGAAGAATTTCCCTGTCAAAGAAATATAAGTTTGTTTGTATTGCTCAAAGATGGGAAAAGACAAATATATCAAAATAATCCACAATCTATTAAAATATGCTAGTATTATAAGAATAGCACATTTCAAGAAAATTTATGACATTATTAATTTAGATAACAGTAATTATTAATTATTATAACTGACAATTGATACAAAATTAAAGATAAAACGGAAAGACAGTTAAAGAGCTTTCAAGGACTATGTCTGGTGATTGCTTACAAGTGCAAAACGAATCTACTGTCTTTTATTTTTCATCTTTAAAATAATTTGTATCTTACTTTGCAGTTATTTGTGTTCAAAAGTTACCTAAATCTACTGGCAGGTATTTTGCCAGAGTTGCCCTGATCAAATCTCTGGAACTCTGATTTAACTTCCTCATATTTGCTTTCTAGGATTTGTTTGAGTTTGGGAAGGATGAACTGAATATTGGCTTGAGGAAATTCAGATGAATGTTTCTCCATGTACATGACGGCATACTCGTCAGCGTCAATTAGGACGAACTTATATCTATGGAACTCCACATTTGCGCCAATGTACAAGTCCTACATAAAAATTAAAAAAAATGTTAGACAGTCACAACTTACGTCATTAAAATAATAATCAGAATTGGGTGTCTTTATACTTTTTTTTTTTACCGAAAATGCAGCCCTTAGCTCTGGCAATAACTAGAACATGGAATAGACATAAGAGAATTTTAGTCTAGAACAGGTCATCATCTGTGGAAATTAATCATTATAGTTATATTTTAGAGTTTCTGGTTCATAGTCTGAGATATGGTGGGTATTCTTTGTACCTTGACTAGACTAGCTATAGGGTACTAGCAAACTGCAGCTGAACATTATATGGCGTAGGCTATGGGTTCCAGGGTCCAATCAGACCCCCAGAACCAATCTTAAAAAATCGCCCCATCTGTATTCCTTTTTCCAGAAACAAGAACAAAAAGAAGACTACACAAAAAAACAGAAGACTTTGCTTACTGGAGCAACAAAGTAGTTGACACCATCAGGTTTCTTGATTCTTCCCCGCTCCAAAAACTTTCCGCCAAGTATTCCAGAATTCCTCTGGGGTGGCTCAAACACAAGGATTGTGTCATCAGAGAGGAAATACGAAATAATGAACCTATAATAAAAAATATGCTGTTATTCCTGGATAATCAAAAGAGGCTCAGGTCATAGCTCACACAAGCCACTGCACTACTCAAGCGATCAAATAGGAGACTTTTGTTGGGAAGAATCTCTGTGGTTTAAGCAACTTGGACCATTGTGGAAAGTATGGAACTCTGTCATGTAAGATTGTCATAAAATAGACAATGTTATAAACTTGCAATCATTTTACACTGTAAGTACAGTCTACCAAAGTACAAATATATGTTCCCAGCAGTTCTTGTCACCAAACAAATAAAAGAGTTTTTGACTAAAAGTGCTCAAATTGTACCACAACTCAAGCAAGACACCTTAATTTACTGCATACCTTCTATCCATATCAATGGGGCGTGTTGTGTCAAGACGCGCAACAAAGCGAAGAACATTGCTTTCCAGGCCATGTCTGCAAGACAAATACCAAAACTGTGACAGGTTTCAAGTAAAAGTCACCTGGGGCAGAACATTCCTGCATAATTTTTAGGTATGTTTTACAAAGCAAGAGGTGAATTTAACTTTTCAAAGTTTGTGCACAAAATCCTAAAACATGGCCATTCCAATGATAGATGTTCAGCAACAGCATCTGTACTGGGTCACTCTGGGGAGAAAAGGGGTTAAATTCACACCTATCCTTCTCCATGAATTTCTTGAAATCCCTGCGAGGAGGCTTAGGCCGAAGGCTGAGGCATGAGGCAAGGGAGTCTTCTTCAGAGCCAAATCCATTGTAAGGTGGCATTTCACGTGGTGGGAAAGGTTCTGGGTCAGCTTTGTAGTTGATGCTGTCAAAATTATCTATGGGTTAAAAAATTAAATAATAAGATTTGCGTTAGTGTCATAGTTCTTGTTTCATTAACTTCACCAGGCTTTACATAAACTACACTACTGCAGCTGACTACAGCTGAACCGAAAATTCCCATAAAAATCTTGTATCACTACCCTACCTACATTTCCTTTCATCTAATCCTAAGATCCTTCATTCCCACCAAAATGAAGACTAGCTACTAAATGCCCAGCAAAAGAAAAAAATAAAAAGCAAGAAAAGCAAAAGAAGAGGGGAGAAGAAAAAAAAACTGTTGCGTCATTATTTTTTAATCCTAATCTTATTTTTTTTATCTCAAAATTTTTCTTTCTGCACATGCCCAAAATTCAGAGACTAATATTTTGCATCTGGATCGGAAGGCTGTGAAGTGTACAACCTGTAAACGGTGTTTTGTTGAGTTTCAGCTCTTTATAAAGCAGCTCAACTAGCTTCAAAATGATATAATTGGTTAAATAAAACCAGTCAAGATGGATTTGAGTCAACTTACCAATTCCATATTTTGACTTGTAGTATTCCTTTGTAAACTCATCACAGTCACAGATAAGTAGTTTACGGCCCCAAATGTTGATAACAGAGCCTATAGTAAGGTCACTGTCATGATAATAATCTGTATGAACTGCACCAGTCTGATAAGTAAAAAATATACATAGCTAACCATTTTGCCAGCAGTCAACCTTTTCTAGGTTGTTATAAATTCAAAAAGTTTTTCAAATTATTTTGTAATTGCATGATGAAGACGTGCAACACATCAAAGCAAAGACTTGTAAGTTAAGGGTATTGCGATCTTTTAAAAATCACTATTCAATTTATTACTACTTTCTCAACCAAATGATTTACTCTTTCCTATTTATAAATAAAACTTACAAGTATAACAGAATTGCTTATAATGACATGTGTAGCCCTAACTTTCTATCAACAAAATACAAATGATCATGAAACTTCCTGAGGGGTTTTTCACATGAACAAATATTAAGCTTCCCTAATTTTCAAAATGAAATTGTTTATTTCAAGGAAATTAATAAATATTAAATTTGATCACTTCTAACAGGTTAACAACAAATTAAATTTGACAACATTCTACTGAAACAAAAACAAGCATCTTACCTTCAGGCTATCTAAAATCCATCTTCCCCCATGTCCCATGGGTCCAAAAACATTCAACACTGTTCGTCCAGTTATCTCTCCTGGCTGGCGCAATGCTGCAGGCTCCTGATTTGAAGAAGAAACATCTCATTTAATGAGATAAAATCAAAACAGTGCAAGCACAAAATGACCCTGACCATATAACTGCCATATCTCAATCAATTGCCTCCCTCAAATAATTACCCCCCTTTGACAGAAATATTTAAAATAATTGACTCTGTCAAATAATTTATTAGTCAACCCCACCAAACAGTCCCCCCCCCCCCCCCACAACCCCTCTCACGATCTTCTCTTTCTTTTTACCACCAAAACTGATTAGTAACAATATAATTTAAGTTCTGATGCCAACGATATTGACTTTGAAAATTAGTCAAGGAACTGAATTTGGAACACTTAAAAAGAACTGAACATATTCTGTTTACTTCTGTTTTTTAGATTTAATGGCATAATAAAACACAAATATTTAAGGGACAACTTCCAGGGAGTAATATTTGAAATAATCACCTCCCTTGAACAACTGCCCTATTTTTGTGCCAAAAAAATAATCGCCCACAGCTATTATTCAAGGAATTACAGCAGATTCATAAAATTGTTAAAATAGTGATAAAGAACCTTTGGTAATCTTGCACGCCTTAGGAACATTGGCACAGCATCACGGCCACTGTTGTTTGGAATCCTCTCACATATCTCTACAGTATCATCAGCAAGGAAGTAATGCAATTCCATTTCACGAGCATCACCAAACATGCTACAAACAGAGAAATGATCAGCATGTCATGGTGATTGAACAATACGACACAATATTGACATGTATGAGCTAAAGAAAAGGACAACTGAAATGACTAATAAAACACGTCTATTAATTTTCAAGAAACTTCTTCACTGGTTGCAAAGACCTGAAGAATGTCATTATGTGTGGTTAAATCAGAACTTTGGGAGGAAGTTGATTTAATAAACAGCAGTATTTTTTTGTGTCACTGTTTCAAATGTTAGAATATTATAGAAAGCACAAAATCAGACTTACCTGTCAGAGTCATCCCACAAACAATAAAATCGCAGCACATTTCGATCAAATTGAAGAAACTGTTTAAGGGTATCCTCTTTTTCATAGGGTCGCAAAGGCTGCATGCTCTCAACCAACTGAAGAAAATAACACATTTCAGACAAAAGTATTGACCTTAAAGACAAAGTAGCCTGTGCCACTGACAAAACAAAACCTCATGGTTAAGATCATCTGTGAAAAAGTGCCAAAATTCTTGTTTATTATTACTTTAACAATCAATAACCCCCCGCCCCCAAAGGAAACTAAATCAGACAAGACTTAGTTCGCCTATTGACAAGTTGATAATATCTCTATAAAATAATAAAAAAGTAAGGACTGGTGCATCACCATCGTCCCACTAAGAACATAAATTAACATCGTTTACCATGGAAAGTAAGCATAAGTCAACTGTTTAATGTCAATTTAACAAACCTTCTTACGATGGCCAGTGTAAGGATCACTTGGAATACCCTCTGGGTTGTTAATTCGAACTCCAAGTTTGCGGAGAAAATTGTGAGTGAAGTCATCACACCCCTGTAAAAAAATCAAGGTAATTACATTAAGTTTTGTCATGTTTTGTAAAAACAAAATCTTGTTATTTTTTCTTCAAGTTGCACCATTACTTACAGTGATCTTAAATGTGCGGGAATACAATGTGATTTCTTGACCAACATTGAAGTTTTCCACGGTATAAAACTGTTCATCATTTGGTGGAGGAAGTGGAATACGATGACGACGAATCAAGGTTCCTGTTGGTGACAGTCAGTTTGTCAGTTATTACTGAGTGATATGCAAGGGCCCGGCCCCCCTTTTGTGGTTTATTTCAGCAATACATGTTCAATGCGGAATCCAGGCATTTGCTAAATTTAAGCTTCCAGAATGCACTAGATTGCATCTCAGCTTCTTAAAATCTTATTGAGCAATCACTTCAATCTCAAAAATTTTCCAGGAGGAGCATGCGCCCGACACTCCCTCATACAAAGTGCACTACCAGCGTGCAAAGATAGTTGTGTCGGATAGCTCGGGGCAAGTGGATTTTGCTATCGGGCTAGTGATTTTTGTTCTTAACTTGCCCGACGGGCAAGTGCTGCTTTTTGGGGAAATTCAAATTACAGAGGGATTGTAATCAGTCCTGCTAATCAAAAAGGGTTTGGGGGCTACTTGAAATGACTTGTGGGCTAGTACATGCTAGCTACAGCTTGCCCGAATGGCAGGCTGTAAAACTGACTTTCTTTGCACCCTGGCTGTGCACAGTCCTGATGGGAGCTATTGTGCCCATATTGCCACTGTATACTAAATCTATAGGCCCCTTCACAAAATCCTCCGTTCACTCCTGATATGTTCTCCAGACGTAATATGTTAATGATGGACCAGTATATCACACATACTACAGTATTGATGTCATTCATACCCTGGGGAATTCCACTGTTCTCGACTTTGGGTTCAATCACTTGAATGCTATCATCTTCCAAATAAAAGTAAATTTTGCACCTGAAGTGAGCAGAGATAAAAAAAATTAGGTTCAAAATACATTATTTTCTTGTTAGAACCTGAAAGAATGGTAGGGATTGGAAACAATTTAGTGGTCACACATCCACCAAGTCATTCTTTCATTTCCACTCTTTGAATTTCAGAGTGTTGGTTTTTTTAGGTGAGGGAGAAAGGAGGTCGTGGAGATAAACCTCCTGGAGCAAGGGCAAGGACTAACAAAAAACTTCACCCACATATTGGTGAGTCTGGGGTTCAACCCCAGGCCACATTTAAGTGAGAGGTAAGTGACTTCACAACTGCACCACATACCCTTGCCTCCATAAGAATGAGCCACCTTTGCATTTCAAGTTTTTACTCACAGGGCTCAAAAAAAGTCCTTTCAGGTGAAGTATAGCCTGGGACAAGTAGATTTCCATTCCAAGCAAGTAACTTTACTTACTCGCTCGCCTGATGGTCAAAGACTGAGGCAAATTATATCGTAACTAAAAAGTAAAGTAAGACAAGCATTTGAGAGGAGCTTGTCAACAGGGCAAAAATGGATTTAAATTTTACTCAATCTTGTACTCAATAAAGGAAATATGGCAAACCTTCTGATTCTGTACTGTTCTTCTCTTTTCTCATGTACAGCTTCTTGAAAGTAGGCATCAAAACATAGAACCTGTGTAACAATATAAGCAAGAAAATTCATAAGCCGTCAAGCTTCATAGAGCCATGACTTTACGGGTGTCAAAAGCCTCAATACTTTTCGAGCTACACAGGAATTAAAAAATGAATATAATAGAACAATCCATAGTATCCACCCGTTTAACCATTCAGTCTTCAAATCTCTGGCCGGTACAACCCTGAGCAGAGTATTCTCATATCTAAGGATGCCCCCTGTCCTCACCCCAGAGGGTTCAGGCCATTTACTAGTGCCTGTAGCACAGTGGGTCTCTTTTTTTTGCACTTGAGCATGTCATGTACAAGAAAGGCCTGTTTTATAAATGCTACACATCACATGTGCCAGGTCTACACTGCAATGCAAATGAGTGCAAAATAATTTATTAATCTTATTAGCATGAAATTTGGCACATGCGAAGTTCGACGTTTCAAGCAGACCTAAGGTAAAGGTAAGGTGCACTCACATGAGCCAAAGGCCCAAGTGGTCGGAACTCATCCCATTTTCCTTTACATTAAGCATGCCTAGAAGTATTGCTACTCCCCTTCCCTCTGGGTGGGATGCTAGTCCATCACAGGGTTATCCCCCAGCAGTATGTTGCCAGCACCCATTTAAACACCTGGGCTGAGTTGTTCAAAGCTGGGTTAAGATAACCCAGGGTTAGTGTGAGATTTGAATACAGATTTGAAAGCTTAAAAAGCATTTCAGTTTTAATTCTTTTTGTCTACAAGTTGATGATTGGAGGCTCTTAAAATAACAGAGAAAATTATCCGAGAAAATGCTTTTGAACACAAGAAAAAGAAACCAGGGGTTAAATTTAACCCCGGGTTAAGCACTAATCGGCCTTCGAACAACTGGGCCCTGGGTGAAGAAAGACAAAATGGAATAAAGTTCCTCGTCTAAAGAAACAACACGACGGGCAAGGCTTGAACTACGGATCTCCAGATCCAGAGTTCGAGGTGTTAAGAGCTCAGCAACACATCCCTCCACACACATAAACCACTTTGTCATTAAATCATCTCTTATAAGCTTCACCTGTCTATCAAATGCAACCCATGCTGGAGCCTCTCCTCCGATCCCCTTTGGATAAGCACTGTGTCTTGGTTTCAGCTTTTGTCCTGGTAAAGGATCGCCACCTAAACAGAAATAGATGAACGAGAAAAGTAAGATTTTCCCTCAAGTTTTACTATTACACTTAACTTATAAAGCTGTAAATAAGTAAGCATATTTAAAGTTTCGCCAAAAACAAAATTCCAGTTAACCGATATTGAAGTGAAACAAAAAGAAAAAACACAAAAATAAACTAATAGCTGCATATGGCTTACCGATTCCACTTTTGTCTTCTCCAACATACACAGATACATCATTCCGGTAATCAAATTGATGTGACTTGTGAAATTTTGTTTTTCCAATCTGTCGGGAGAAAGAGTCGATTCAGAAAAGTTTCACGACCAAACGTTGCGTTGATCGAATTTGAATCAGAACCAACACTTCCTACCTTTCTGTCAAAAACTTGACCTGGAAGAAAAGGAAGAGCCATGACTATTCTTCCAGCAAAATCCTCTCTGCTTCTCTGAAGGTTGCCTTTAATCCTACTTCCAAGATGTCTCCCTTGTTACTAATAAATGGCCGTCGCTATGGTTTTGGGGTTAACCATGGCAACGTGTTCCAAATCTTACGTCACTTTTGATTGGCTAAAAGCGTTCTATTTTTCATATTACACCAATCAGAGCAAAGAATAGAATATGGAGTTTCTCCCGCGAACTGCATTTGTTTGTGGTTTCTGTTCGTGGAAGAAAGGCTTGATTTTCCGAGAGACAAAATATGTGATCGATGGTTTTCTTTCACAACATTAACCCCGGGGCTCGCGTCCAAGTAAAATGGCGAGGGGAAATTGAGGACGGAACTATCCGATACGTAGGGAAATTGGTGACTAAAGATGGCGATTGGGCTGGTCTTGAGCTAGACAATAGAGGTAGTGTTAACAAGCTTATAAGTGGTGCTTCGATCTTTTTGAAAAATAATTTAAGTCATTCGTAACAGGGAAAATGAATCAAGGTCAAGTTTATATCGATGTCTAAAGCCCAAGTTTTCGGTGATAAACGTTGGACTGAAATGTCCTTGTGTGGGCAAGTACGTTGTTGGGGTGACAAGTACCAATGCCTCGTGTTTTAATCGTAGCTGATCGAAATAGTTGTTTGATTGTAAGGAATAAGCAAGAGGTCATTCTGTTTGAGTTCTCTAAAACCTTCTTATTTAAACAGATCAATATTTTTTACCTTCATTAAGCTTTTAAAACGTATGAAATGCCAATTTGAAAATATATACAGCCCTGCAGCAAAACATGCACCCTAGCCAGATAGTAGTGTGAATTGGTTGGTAAGAGACATTACACTTGATCCAACAAGATTGAAGAAGTAATAATGATCTCGAGTCTAAGAAGCCGTAGACAGCTGTTTTTGCTTTCTTAGTCTTCATCAGTAGAGAGCAGCTATGATTTAGGGTCGCATCTTCCCACAAAAGCAATACCCTGGTGTAAGTCATCTGATGAACAGCTGGGGGAATATTGTAGTGTCTGTGAGGCTGAGTAACTTTCCGACAAGCGTAGTGGCCTTGAAACAGAGACATAGACAAAATGACAAAGACGGGTTGAAACTACTACTCTGACAGAAAAGCACAAATACAATATTATTGTAAAGTACCGACAGTGACATGGCTTCCTCCTCAATCTGCCAAATGACCCTTTTTGGAACTAAGACTGAGGACATTATGTAACCCTCCTCAGGGGGCCCCATCTGTGACCACCTCTTCTCCTCCTACCTCATATATCCCGGCCAATCAAGTTTGTCTCTGAAATGAAGCCCCTTACATTCTGTAAGAATTTGCAGAATTGGCATCTAATATCTTTACAATTATCACATAACCCTCAAACTTAGAGTAGAAAACCAAAAAAACTGGTGAATTCAACACCATGCTGATGTTTTTTCTTTGCCATGATTTTCAGTTGGTAACACAAGCGGTCTGTACAAGGGCATCCAGTACTTTCACTGCAGAGATGGATATGGCATATTCACTCATGCAAGAAACATCAGATTTGTTCCAAGCAAAAGAAGGTAAGTCAAGATTTGCAAACAAAGAAAACTACAAATTTTGTTAATACCTAATTTTAAAATGAGCATATCACAAGATGGTGTAGTAAATTGATCTCATGGATAACAATTCCCTCATTACAGGTTACATGATACCTACAGACCAGTTTCTAAAACCTCCTTTGTAGACGAGACTCTCTTTGCTAGGACTGAAGGTACAGATACTTTTTTTCACATTTTCAATTTTCAGTTCAGTAACAGCTAGCAAGATCTAGCCACTTATTTTAAGACCCCTATGTATGTTCTGGCTGGAATTTCAACTCAGCACCTCCTGTTCAACAAACGACCCTGCATGTGAATACAGAGGTACCTAAGTGTATCAATTCAACAGAGTTTTTTCACTCACATGGCCAGCAGCTATTTAGGTAAATTTGTTGGGATAAAAGGAAGTGTTTGTATAACAAAAAATTCAACTCCCACCGGAGGCCTCAGCTAATTCTAATGATAAATAAAATTATTATAAATTTTTATAGCTGGATCGAAATCTATGTTCTCTTCCTCCTCAACAGTGACACCAGTGAAAAGCTACTCTGATCCTGAGGTTATATCACACAAATACCTTAACAGAGTAAAGACATTGCTTCAAGGTAAGTTATTTTAACTTATTCTATTATTATTTGATTACAGTTCTCTAAACACTCCATTATTAGCATTTAGTGACTTAACTCGCACAATCCACCATTTACAGTGCACCTAGGACCGCCATGTGAATGCCAGCATTGGACAGGTTTTTTTAACTTTTGAATTGCATATATCGTTATTTATCAATTTTAATTTGCAATAGGTGAAGATGCTTGGTCTGATTTAAAAACAACTAAGTTCAATAAAAGCCACTCGGTGGGAGCGCACATTCCTTGTGCAACAAGCCAAAGAAGTCAATCAGCAATGGCAATCAACCCAACGGAAGATAACAGCTGGAAGAAGCCATTTATTTCTCCTTCTTCTATTCCTAACATCCACGTTCCGCGGCCAATTCTCAGGCGAATGCTGAGAATGGAATACTTTGGTACAACAATACCAAGGCATTCCAGTCTCTCCTGATGAAGAAACATCTACATGTAACAACGCATGCTCACCAAAGGTTTTGAAGATATGTTCGTGTTTTGGGTGAGATTTAAGGCGTATTTTAGCAAAGTTTAGATACCAAATTTTTGATTTACTGAGACGTATAAGTTTTAACAGGCAAGAAGTACAGTCTTACCCTTTTAAGACAGAAACCAAAGGGAAATTTCTGATGCTCCCCCTGTTGTACGTTAAATCCATTTTCAGACCGTTCAGCCAGTATTCAACACTAGGTATAGTGCATGCCTGATTAAATGAGCTATGGTGCCAGCCTGGTTTGCTGGGCTAGTTTGCTCTGCCAAAATTGTGGCATTTTAATTAAACTCAACAAAAACCAACTTTGCGTTTACAACCAGTCCGTGGTTTAGCTGCAAATCTGGTGTAAACCAAGGATAACAGTCACCACGGCAAAGCCAACCAGACCTAAAACACTGGGCCAGCAGGGCTCATATAATCAGACCCCAGAGATTCAGAATTTCTTTTGCTTGTTAGCCCTAGTTAATAATACAAGACAAAGGAAATTCTAGTTTAACCTGAAAATGGATTTTTTTGACACCCATCTCTACTATGTAAGGATATGACCTCAATAAATAACCACTTCATAGTAATTAGAAAGATTTTGTCCACAGAATTTAGTGTTTGAATCTTCTTCTAGAACATAATAAACCGCACCACAACAAAAACATCGTTCAGTATCTTCACTTTAACCAATATTATCCAAACACCAAATCCAATATGAAAACGGATAGACAATTCAAAGTAATATATACTTGGTCCACAAATATACAAAGGAGAAACCATTATGCATCAATCTATCTTTTTTTTCTCTTTCATTTTCATGTATCTTTATTGTTTATTTCCATTTAAAAGTGTACAGAAAAGTTAGTTTTAATTCTCAGACACAGTTTTGTTACATTGAAGCTTAATCGTTAATCTAAGACTTATTTGAGAGTTTCCTAGTGTTTAAAGTTCTCTCTGTGTTAGACAATTGCATTACAGACAACGGAAAAAGTCAGAGTCACAAATTCATGAAACTAAGTTTCTTTATTTAATATATAACTGAAGTTACAGTTTTTCACAGAAAACCTATTTTTATTTTATAAAGTGACTAGGAGGAGCTTTCTGTTTTGTTTATGGACAACAATTATGGAATAAAGTTCCTTATTAACTTGTACATGGATAAAGATGTTTTTAATGTCTCTTTATTAAAAAGGTGAAGTTTTGTTTATCATAGAAATGCACTTAGCTTTCAAGCTAGTTTGCAGGCACTCCACTCAAGTGCAAATTCAAACAAATAATGACAGAGCAGATTCAAGACTGCTGATTGTTTTTGAAAATGGTGCAAGATTTTTAGCAATCTACAGAGAAAACAATGCAATACCGCAGGAACAAAATCTATTTCACCCTGGTTGTCACTTGCAAAGCAAATATAGCTTATAACATCCATGTAAGAGTCTTGTGTCCAGTAAAATGAATGTAGACACAAGAGCAAGCAAGCACAAAAAAGGAAAAATATTAATCTTTGTGCTTGTCCTCTGCAAAGCGCTGAATTAAGGGTTTTTATGCTTGCATTATGTTAACTTTCTACTCATGTTTTGAGTTTAAAATTTAATGTGAAAGCCTATAAAAGATGAGCAGTTTAACTGTACAAAAATATATCCTACAATAAAATACAAACATGAAAAAACAATGTTAAACCTCAAGTCCCAGAGCTACCAGGTGTTGTGTTACTTGTTGATGTCACGCCAGATGTGGGTGTCTTTGGTGTACCTGGACTTGAGTTTCTCTGTTGTGTGACGCTTGAACCTGTCATCCCAGTGGGTAAAAGGCCCACAGGTGACAACAACCCTACCGAGGTGGGTGTGGTAGGTGTTGTCCCCTTTGGTGTAGTGGGCACTCCAGTTTTTTGAGATGATAAACTAACAGCAAAAGCTCCAGGGGTGGTAGGGGTGACAGCTTTTGCTGGAATTGCCCCAGGGGTAGTAGGTGTGGTTGGAGTGGTCACGCCCAGGGTTGGTACCCCTGATACTGTCCTAACTGTTAGTGTAGATGGCTTTTTCATTGCGTTTATTGTCTGTCGCATCTGGGAGACTTTGGTGCAAAGAAGGCGTCCTATTCCTCCAAACTCTTTTTCATACTGTTCGGGGGAATCAGGTGGCAAGCGTATTCTCAGTAAAGCACCAGGACAATGTTTCTACAACAAAAAACAAACGAAAATGATGAAATCTGCGTAATAATTTGTTATTTTTGTTAATCCTCTGTTCTTCGTGTTCAAAATGGCTACCTTATAAAGTTCTACTTTAGAGTACGTGGATGAAAGCCTAGAAATGTGACCATTCAAATGAAAGCTACTGAGCATTACTTTCTTGTGGTGCTGTTTATTATGCTGTACGAGGTGGTTCTAACTTTTGAGTCTGTGGATAAAATCCTACGTTGTGACCATTCAAATGAAAGCTACTGAGGTCAGCGGTACTTTGCTGTGGTGCTGTTTATTATGCTGTACGAGGTGGTTATAACTTTTGAGTCTATGGATAAAATCCTACGTTGTGACCATTCAAATGAAAGCTACTGAGGTCAGCGGTACTTTGCTGTGGTGCTGTTTATTATGCTGTACGAGGTGGTTATAACTTTTGAGTCTATGGATAAAATCCTACGTTGTGACCATTCAAATGAAAGCTACTGAGGTCAGCGGTACTTTGCTGTGGTGCTGTTTATTATGTTGTACAAGGTGGTTCTAACTTTTGAGTCTGGATGAAATCCCATCGTGTGACCATTCAAATGAAAGCTACTGAGCAGTACTTTCCTGCGGTACCGTTTATTATGCTGTACAAGGTGGTTCTAACTTTTGAGTCTGTAAATAAGATTCTGTGGTGTGTACAGTTAAAAGAAAGCTCTTCAAAAGTACTTTTTCATGATGCTATTTGTTTTTTAAGACCTTACACAATAAAATGCTGCACTTTTGTATTCTTCATTCATTTTTGTGTCTGTGTGAGAATGGAAGGCTTGTGACACAGGAACTGGCTTCATGTAATGAGGGGGAAAAGTCATGGATCTATATAATCACCAGTAGTAGGTTCTTGAGGTTTTCTGCAGCATTTTTCTCAATAGGATCCAAACCTTCCTGACCTTGCTTAATCAAAACACTTTCAGTCTTGAGTCTTGAAAGAATAAGGACTTTAATAACCTGTAAGGTAACAACATCAGAGTGAGCTCTTTGGTGAATGAAATGTTGAACTATTGATTAAAAAAAATATAAGTTTAAGCTCAAGTCATACCTCTTGTCCTAATTCTGCTAACCCTGTGAGGGCCCCATAATGAGTGGAAAGTGGAGCTTTTTCTTGCTGTAATGCCTGCAAGTTGAGTGATTTGAATACATTTTTAGCTATAAACCTGTCAAACACATAGTATAAAATAAGGCCTAAAGTTGCCCGTACAAATTATTTTAAATATTCATTTTTTCATAGATATATTAATGATTGGAACTCTTTGCCTTCTGAAGTAATGTCATCTCCTAGCCTTCAGTCTTTTAAAGTTTCACTGATTAAGTACCTTCGCTCATAATTTACCTTAAAATATTAGGCATAGTGTCTTTAATATAAGTTTATACATTATTATTAGGCATCTAGGTTTATAATTTATAGTCTAATTTATAGTCTTTTAATATATGTTTATATATTAATTAATTTTTTTTTCTTTTTTTCTTTTTTCTTTTTTGGAAGGTATGTCTTAGCATGGGAATTTGGTTTCCCCCTACTACCGTCCTGTTAACCATTTTTGCATTTTTGTTCGATTGTATATGTTAGTATTAGTTCATTTGCATCAGTTATGTATGGTTACGAACTGTGATTAAAGATTAAAGATAATTTACTTGGGACTTTAGGAAGGTTCCAGTTCAACTATTTTTTAAATAGCAAGTGAGATGATTAGAGATGAACATGCACGACAATACAGACCTTACAATAGGTTTTCGTAACTCTTGTCTGCACATTGTTTGTGGTTGAATTAAACGACCTGACAAAGAAATGCACTTAAAGTTATTAAAGTAATTAGTCCACAGATAGTAAGAGAAAAAAAACATTAACATAACAGTCACTTTCCACTAGCCGAGTGTAACGAAAAAAGTAGAAAATGTTAACCTCACACAGCGCTGGGGACCTGGGTATAGGTCACGTGACCTAAAGGTGGGCACTTGCTTTTGATGCATGCACTATTACTGACCTTCTCATCCACCCACACTAAGAGTTTAGTTTTGTAGGCTGTTTAAGGTGTTTCAATACAGGTTTTCAAAGGCCATATCAATATTTTTCAATTGCCTTAAAAGTGTTTTTTCCTTGTCTAATCACTATAAAATTTTCACCTGTAATTGGCCATGGATTAAAATTTGTAAAAATGTAGTTCTAAGTAAAATCAATATTACTATGACAACAAAAATCAAAAAACTTTGAAATAATTTGATAAAAGGCAAATTTTGTAGGATGTAGACCAGCTACTGAAATTTCAAGCTGTTGCAGTAAATCAATCTTAATGACAGTTTCAGCCATTAATATACATTATGAAAATTATGTGACGAGATTTTAAAACCATTCGTTCGAGTCATTTCAGAGATATACAAAACAGGCCTAAAGCTCCAAATATTCAATAAACTTCCACTTAGACAGGTGGTAACAAAACGGGTTAGTGTTTAAGATCACAAGAATAAAAATACACCAAAATTTGCTAGCGTAAAGATATGATATTATGCAGCATTCTGACGCTACTTAACAGTAATTTGAGTCATTTATAACGCTTTCATTGAATAATCTCTCACGGCTATCTACTGGAAAACACATATCATTAGCGATATGTGTTTCCCAGGTGGAAAAATGGTCATTTTTGGACCAAAACCATAAATTAACCCCTTTGAAAAATTTCAATTTTTCGACTTTTTGAACTTCTTGTTTTTATAGCCTAGAAAGGCGTTTTTTCGTTCTAGAATAATGTGAAAGACATTTTCTTGGCCTATATTGCCTAAAAAAAAAAAGTTGGAAAAATGGCCATTTTTGGACCAAAACCATAGGTTAACCCCTTTGGAAAAATGTCAATTTTCCGACTTTTTTGAACTTCTTGTTTTTATTGCCTAGGAAGGCGTTTTTTCGTTCTAGAATAACCTAGAAGACATTTTCCTCGCCTATATCGCCTAAAAACAAAAGTTGGAAAAATGGCCATTTTCGTACAAAAACCATGGGTTAACCCCTTTGGAAAAATGTTAATTTTTCGACCTTGTGAACTTGTTGTTTTTATAGGCTAGAAAGGCGTTTTCTCGTTCCAGAATATCGTAAAAGACATTTCCCTGGCCTATATTGCCTAAAAAAAAATTTGGAAAAATGGCCATTTTCGTACCAAAACCATGAGTTAACCCCTCTGGAAAAATGTCAATTTTTCGACTTTTTGAACTTCTTGTTTTTATAGCCTAAAAAGGCGTTTTTTCGTTCTAGAATAACGTGAAACACATTTTCCTGGCCTATATTACGTAAAAAAGAAAACTTCGAAAAATGGCCATTTTTGGACAAAAACCATGGGTTAACCCCTTTGGAAAAATATTAATTTTTTGACTTTGTGAACTTGTTGTTTTTATAGGCTAGAAAGGCGTTTTCTCGTTCCAGAATATCGTAAAAGACATTTTCTTGGCCTACATTGGCTAAAAAAAAAGTTGGAAAAATGGCTATTTTCGTACCAAAAGCCCTTTTCAAAAATGTCAATTTTTCGACTTCTTGAAGTTCTTGTTTTTATAGCCTAGAAAGGCGTTTTTTCGTTCTAGAATAACGTGAAAGACATTTTCCTGGCCTATATTGCCTAAAAAAAAAAAGTTGGAAAAATGGCCATTTTTGGACCAAAACCATGGGTTAACCACTTCAGAAAAATGTCCATTTTTCGACTTTTTGAACTTCTTGTTTTTATAGCATAGAAAGGCGTTTTTTCGTTCTAGAATAACGTAAAAGACATTTTCCTGGCCTATATTGGCTAAAAAAAAAAGTTGGAAAAATTTCCACCTTTGGACCAAAACCATGGGTTAACCCCTTTGGAAAAATGTCAATTTTTCGACATTTTGAACTTGTTGTTTTTATAGCCTAGAAAGGCGTTTCTTCGTTCTAGAATAACGTGAAACACATTTTCCTGGCCTATATTGCGTAAAAAAGAAAACTTTGAAAAATGGCCATTTTTGGACAAAAACCATGGGTTAACCCCTTTGGAAAAATATTAATTTTTCGACTTTGTGAACTTGTTGTTTTTATAGGCTAGAAAGGCGTTTTTTCGTTCCAGAATATCGTAAAAGACATTTTTTTGGCCTATATTGGCTAAAAAAAAAAGTTCGAAAAATTTCCATTTTTGGACCAAAACCATGGGTTAACCACTTCAGAAAAATGTCCATTTTTCGACTTTTTGAACTTCTTGTTTTTATAGCCTAGAAAGGCGTTTTTTCGTTCTAGAATAACGTAAAAGACATTTTCCTGGCCTACATTGGCTAAAAAAAAAAGTTGGAAAAATGGCCCTTTTTGGACCAAAACCATGGGTTAACCCCTTTGAAAAAATCTCAATTTTTCGACTTTTTGAACTTCTTGCTTTTATAGCCTAGAAAGGCGTTTTTTTGTTCTAGAATAACGTAAAAGACATTTTCCTGGCCTATATTGCGTAAAAAAGAAAAGTTTGAAAAATGGCCATTTTTTGACCAAAACCATGGGTTAACTAACCCCTTTGCAAAAATGTGAATTTTTCGACTTTTGGAACTTCTTGTTTTTATAGCCTAGAAATGCTTTTTTTCGTTCTAGAATAACGTAAAAGACATTTTTCTCGCCTATATTGCCTAAAAAAAAAAAGTTGGAAAAATGGCCATTTTTAGACCAAAACCATGGGTTAACCCCTATTGAAAAATGTCAATTTTTCGACTTTTTGAACTTCTTGTTTTTATAGCCTAAAAAGGCGTTTTTTCGTTCTAGAATAATGTGAAAGACATTTTCCTGGCCTATATTGCCTAAAAAAAAAAATTGGAAAAATTTCCATTTTAGGACCAAAACCATATCACTTGGGATAAGTGTTTCCCAGGTTGGGAAACACATATTACTAGGGATATGTGTTTCCCAGGTGGGGGAACACATATCACTAAGGACATGTGTTTCCCACGTGGGGGAACACATATCACTAGGGACAAGTGTTTTTAAGGTGGGGGAACACATATCACTAGGGATATGTGTTTCCCAGGTGGGGGAACACATATCACTAGGGATATGTGTTTCCCAGGTGGGGAAACACATATCACTAGGGATATGTGTTTCCCAGATGGGGAAAAACATATCACTAGGGATATGAGTTTCCCAGGTGGGGGAACACATATCACTAGGGATATGTGTTTCCCAGGTGGGGGAACACATATCACTAGGGATATGTGTTTCCCACGTAGGGGAACACATATCACTAGGAATATGTGTTTCCTACGTAGGGGAACACATATCACTAGGAATATGTATTTCCCACGTAGGGGAACACATATCACTAGGAATATGTGTTTCCCACGTAGGGGAACACATATCACTAGGGATATGTGTTTCCGATGTAGGGGAACACATATCACTAGGAATATGTGTTTGCAAGGTTGGGGAACAAATGGAAGGTCCAAATGCGCTAGATCAAATGTCATTACGAGTATTCCGTTTATTCTTAGTGGAAGTCCAAACAAATGCTGGCTATATATATGTGACGCATGCGTAATAACAGCCTGGAGATTAGGATTGCGGGAGACAAGAGGAGCCCTCAATTATAACTTGTTAATGCTTATAATGACACATTGGAGATAGCCAGACATGAAGTAACAAACCTGCAGATTTGAGCAATAAGTCTTGAGCCAAAGTCTCTTAATGCCCAGTGATTATCTGTGTCTGGCTTTGGACTCAACTGTTTACTTACAATACATGTCATCACTGCTGGGATTAACTCATGTAACTGAAGAAACAACAAGAGATCCTTGAGTTAATGTCGAAACTTAATACTTACTATAATGCGAGAATAACTAGAACAAAAATTTTAGGGATCGATTTAGATTTCTGGGAAACTGCCCACCTACCCCTCCCCTAAGCCAACATTATCACTTAGTTCTCACTTAGGGGAAAATGGTGGCTTAGGGAAGGGGTAGGTGGGCAGTTTTCCAGAAACCTACATTAATCCAATTTGAGATCTGACTATTAGCTACAGAATCCTAAAGTGTGACATTGTAAAAAGTTAAATTTGTAAAATTATAGGATTTGTCGTGATATTCTTTAAAAAAAGAAACATCCAAGAGGCCTACTTGACAAAAACTGGCATTTCAGGGCAAGTTGTCTCAGAGATATTAGCCAAGTTATGGTCTGATTTATAAGGTTAGGAACAAAGGCAAATTTAGAAGGATTTGTATGGAGTAATCAGAGCATAACTGGGCTAATATGTCAGAGACAATTTGCCCTGAAACGCGCATTTTTGGCAAGTAGGCCTTTCAGATTTTTTCTTTCATCATCACTTTTGAACTCTATCACCAGCCCTGGTTTTTGCATTAGAAGGACAGTGTTTTTAAACAGATAGCATGCATCATGCTTAACTGAAGCATCAGCAAAACACAGGCTGAATCAATGCCTTAAAATCTGGGACAGGATTACAGGGGTTCATCTGATCAAGGTTTTGTATACGCCATGCCTAATCTTGCTAGGTAGAGTTATGAGGTAGGCAAGCTAGGTAATGGACAGTATGCATCATTGGGCATGCCATAGCAGGGCAGTTTTTTCTTAATCTAGAAAAAAGGCTTTGGGATCTTTTTGTCAACTTATTATGTAATAAAACATTAAGACTACACTGTATCAATGTGTTTTTCTTACATCTCTAAATTCTAATCCATGAATAATTGAGGCAAGGAGATAAAGGAAATTGACGATATACCTAGGTTAAAAAATATAACCTGAATTTAGTTTTAAGCTGTAACATAACCACTTACATATTTTTCTAAGTAGAGGGTAGGATTGTCCAACAGTGCTTTCACCATGCGCATCAAGTAGATTAATAGCACTAGGTTATTCTGGGCCACATTTACTCTTACCTACAAAAAATAAAATAATACACAAAAACATGAACAAACATTAAGGCAACAAACTACAATAGGTTCCAGTAATTTTTAGGAATGTTCTACTCTTTTAATGACTTACCCCTTCAGAGATAAAAGTACTAAATCGTGGCAACATTTGATAAAGTCCTGGGTCTGTTGACAAACTCTGAAGAGCTTCCTAGAAATAAGTAGAAACGTGTAAACTGTAAATCTTTTGTTTTAAAATAAACAACCATTAAGAGCCAGAGAAATTGTGAAAGCAAAATAAACTGCAGTCAAGTCAAGGTTGTAACAGAACTTTGAAGTAAGTGGCCATATTTTGAACTAAAAAAGTAAAAAACGTGCAGTGTTTCATCTTTTCTGAAAATACTGATCAGGGTTTGCACTCTTTTGAGTTCTTCAAATTCCATGACTTCCTCCATGACCTTTTCAAGTTTTCCAAGACCTTACGTTTAGCTGTCAGTTTCAAAAACTCAAACACTTTCCTTGTTTTAGAGTATTTTCTGACCTTTAACGGTTCAACAGACACAAACTCTGGCATCCACCAAAAATGTGTGCCGTTTGCACCGTTTAGTTACTCCTTCCTATTTTTCAGTGTACACTGTCCTTGCCTCGTCATCTGCGGTAACTTATCTATCAAGCAAAACTTTAATTTTCCATAACTTTCAAAGACCGACAATTAAATTCCTTGACTTTCCAGGCCAGGAAATTGAAATTCTTAAATTCCATGACTTTCCCGGTTTTCCATGACCTGTACAAACCCTGTTAATAAACAGTTCAGCAGGTTTGTTGTCCAAGACATCCTCCAGTAATTTTTAACAGAAGATGATTTTTGCCTTTAACCAGTTCGTTTTCGTACCTTAAACCAAAAGGTGCAAACTTTAACTGCACATTACAAAAACTTTCTTTCTGAGAATATTTTATCATGATTTATTTTTTTTCACTTTTGGCCTGCACAGGTACATGTAGCAAGTAAATCTTCTGATGAACTTGGAACATGAAAGAGAAACCAAGTTTACTTGCACATTATTTTTTTGTTGTTTTTTTGTCTCTGTTTTTGCCTCACCTGTTTCTTGTAGTAAACGTTTGGACAAAGAGTGAGTTAAAGAACCTTGGGTAACCAAGAAATCTTAGTTTTTGTATAAACGGCATATGCTGGGCACACTGGATCTTATCAATATTGCAAGTTAGTAGCAAGCTCATCAAATCATTATGCAAGAAAACTTACAGCTCTTCTAGATTCACAGGATCCAACACAGGCCTCTGTAATTTCCTTGTAATATAGCTGTTGCTCCTAAAATAATACACACAGTTAAGATTATTCCTGGGTGTTTCTCTCATCAAATCCATCTGCTCCTTGGCAACTTCAAATGATTAATGACTGTACATACTTAAAGAACTTGGTTATGTTATGTGGATCCACTCATGCTTAAATTAATAATACTTGCAAGAAATAATTATTAGCATTTTCATTCAGAATTCTAGTAGCAGGAGAAAGGTGTAACATTACAGGAGAATATTCTGAAAGAGGCTCCACGTCTGAATAAAAAATAGTCATAGGCTACCAAATGTAAGAAATCTGCCTAGTAAATAGAGAATTCTCCAATTTTGAACGCCTAAAATATGACCACCCTGATTATTCCAAACCTCTGGACATCCTGATCATTCCGACCAATTCCCTTTTCACCCAAAAGGGTTTGAAAAATCATATTGCACTACATACACACCAGTGATGCACATTGCAATGTGGTAAATGTAAAAACAGTACGTTTTCAACATAAAAAAACATACCACAGATAATTCATGAGTAACTTGTGGTTTTGTTTGTTTATTCTTGTCCTCAGCACTCTCAGCAGTAGTGTTGACGCCAGCTTTCTTTACAGCTGCTTGTTTCTTTCCTTTATCTGCTGTTTTTGCTGGCTGTAGTTTAGTTGCTTTTGTTCCTGCTGGTACTGCTGTGGCTTGCACAGGTCTACTATCCTTAGCATCTGTATGGTGGGTAAAAGGAAACACTAATATCAGGCCCGTGTTGTTCAAACATTGGATAGTGCTATCCTCCGTATAAATCTCTATCCAGTGGATAAGTGTTAGGGAAACCAATAAAAAAATTGCACTATCCACTGAATAGCATTATCCATCTTTTGAACAACTGGGACTAGGAGCATGGCAAATAAATTATTAATTATTTAATTATTAATTATTTATTAATTATTAACGTCATTGACGCTGAAAATTTTACAAATGCATAATAGGCACATAGCACAAAAAAATGAAATTGGGTGAAAATTTATTTCAAGTAGTTCAAAATATTTTTAAGTAGCCTAAAATAATTTCATCTACTTCACTTCATGTTTAACTTTCCAATTTACTACAGAGCATTACTTACGCTGATGGAGAATGTCAAGTTTTCATACCATTTTGTTGACAACAAACTTCAAATAAATTATGGTTGATATAACAGAAAATTTAAGGAAATATTTCAAAGAAACACTTTATTCAGGGATGTCACTAAGATTTCAAGTTGCCATGTAAATACAACAAGTAGGCAGGGCATAAAAAAGCTAGGGATTTCTTTTCATTATATTTTTCTTCTATTTTCCTATGAAAGTAGTTGGGGGCCACGTTTATAGATCAGTAGCACGGTTGTCATGATCACAAGGAAAATTCACTGCTCTGCATAAAATATATTTAAATATCTCGGCGCACAATTATTGAATGCATTTGAGACTTTCCTCGATTATCAGAGGTATATTGGCGGAAATCCCTGGCCCCTGCCTCTTAATTACAGCCCTGATATACAATGATCTCAGGAAAGGTCCACTGTCAGATTCTATTCAACAATGCACAGACCTGGAGGAGGGTTTTCTGGAATGGCAGGTTGAAGACCATCAATACTCAGCCAATGAGCTGAAACAAAGAGCATGTTTTGTTTAATACAAGCGTATGTTTATAACTTCAAATGTATTAATAAATTATTGTTAAATGAAAAGTATGGAGGTACACAATAAATCAATGCATGTGAATGAATTCCTTTCGTGTCACCATTCTAATGAAAACTCTTTGGCTGAACTTTCATGAAGTATTATTCGTTTTTCAGCAAATTATAAAATGAAATTTGGAAATTTTGTTGAATTTATTTCTTTTTGGCAGTACTAATCCACAAATTTTAACTTCTAAAAGGTACAAAGAGCAACCCTGCCATATTTATGCAGATTATCCACCCCCAGGGTTTAACCCTGGGAGATTATCCATCCCCAGGGTTAGAGCCTAGGAGATTATCCACCCCCAGGGTTTAACCCTAGGAGATTATCCACTCCCAAGGTTTGACCCTTGGAGATTATCCACCCCCAGGGTTTAACCCTTTAAACCCCGGCTCACTAGTGACAAGCAACCAATTTCTTCTAGCGATAATACAGCCTGATTAATCATACAGGTCATGAGAATACAAGAAATGATCACGGAAGATAACATAAAATCATAACGTCTTGATATTTGAACAAGCATACCATAAAAAATGTATAATGAACAGTGTGGAGAATATGCACATTGATATTGAGGCTTAAAGAAATTAATAGTTACCTTTGATGGTCACATCCAGTGGAATACGAGGTAACTGAGAACTGACAATGTCATTCAAGTCAATCTCAGGATCATTATAATAATACAACTCTCTCCCACCACCACTGGCAAACCGGAATGGGATAAAATCCTTAGAGCTAAAGCCATAAAGAGGCTGTGAAAAGAAAAATAACCAGCAACATCAAGCAATTAAATAAATGGACCTGTTCACTGGCTGCATTTAAAAACCCAATTTTTAACATCTATTGACATTATTTTTATCGTTCACTGCTTTTTGTCTGACGTGCATGGGGGTGTGTGTTTATGTAACAACCACTTTAGTATTTTGAATTAATCCATAAAGCATCCTAGCTAGATTAACTATTTTCTAGGTGGTTTTATACCTTACATAACTAGTATTGTCTTTTTTCCTCTTCTCTTTCTGGGTGTGGTATAAGAAAGTTCTCGTCTTCTTATTATGGTCAATGTTTTTGCTATTATTGTTATTATTATTTTTTAGAGTGGTCTAAAATGCTCAGTATTAAGCAACAGACCTATGAGCAACAGACCTGCTAAAATGCTCAGTATTCAGCAACAGACCTATCCCATAAATAAATAATAAATAAATAAATATTTCATCCACTTAATATCTATAAGCAATCATAGTACTCTAATTCAAACAAAACCTACATAGAAGTACATTTCTGTTGTGCGCTCATTATGCTGTTCAAGGTGGTTCTTAATTAATATGAAATCCTGTCATGTTCATGTAATTATTTGATGTAAAGCTACTGAGCAGTTTTTTTGTTTAGTGCTATTCCATATTATGCCCTTGGATGACTGAGTCTTTTATGAGGTTTCTGAAGCACCAAGAAAGGTAAAAGTTACTTTTAAAAAGCACTATTCAAGGTCAACTTAATTTTGTTGCATCATTGCAGTTGTTTCTTGGTGTTACAGATGGGTGCGATCACCAAATGATGTAATAGAAAAGATTGAAAAGACACGGAACAAAATCAACACCCAAAAACAAAAGCAAACCGACAATGGTTTCTGCAACATCAAGAAACACCCATAATTGCTTGCCCTTAGTACACCACTATACAAAGACTTGTCGGTGAAAGTGCCAAAACACAATACAACTTCAGCTGGTTTTGCCCAGTAAAACTGCCACTAAATCAGCTGATTTGTATAAAGCATAATTTAACACAGGCATACCTCAATGTTCTGTACATGAAGTGCACTGTCAATGTCTCCAGTGATGAGTTTCCTACGTTTTGAGTGTTGCATAAATTTAGCTGCCTCCTGCATTCAGTGATAAGAGGAAATAATAATTCTTTACTGGGATTAGCTTGCTATGGGCCATACCATTTAATATACACCCACCTCCCACACAACGTTGAAAAAAGACTGAAATTATCCCTCAAAAAAATGCTCTTTTTCCCCCAAAGCCCTCAGAAAAATTCATTGATGAACATATATATCCCCTCAGAAAATGTGCCCTGCAAGTCTCACAACCTTCTGATATTTTGGCCATTCTGCTCCCTCCCCCTCAGTAACTTTGGTCTTCAGTCCTACAACCTTCAGAAATTCCATAGGAAATTTTGTCAACGAGTTGGCAGGGACCTTCCATTTTTATTCCGACCCCCCCCTATGGATGAGTACCCTCAGCAGACAGCTAGTAGGAATCCGTTTTCAAAGGGACCGACAAAAAGATCAAAGGGTTCCGACAAAAAAGTGAGGTGGTAGGAATCTGCTCATCCACCGGGGGGGATCGGAAATAAATGGAACGTCCCAGGAGGAGCGGGATACTCTTCTTCTGAATTCAGCTTATTTATTAGTTGGGGCTATGCGGAAATCTTACCAAAATGCTTAGTTTTAAAGTTCAAAATTAAAAAGCTGCAATAATTTACAGTGCAATTGTTATAACCTCGTTAAACACAATCTAGCCATTAATTCAATTCAACTGACCTGTGTGAGTTGTTTCAGTCGATACGTTCCGTCATCTATCAGCAAATTTAAGGCTTCATCGTTAAGACTGGAAATTCCTACAGATTCTGAAATTAACTTTATACTTTCTGCCGTCAACTGCCCTTCCACTTCATCGTCTTCCATTCTAAATCAAGGAATTACGATTTGCAAGCACTCAACTTATACGCCGTATTTTCCGCCATTTGCAATTTGAGCATCTTTTTGGCCAGCGGATGAATTGTTACGTTGGGTAGGTGTGTCATATATGATTCCTATGCAGTCCTTACTGCCCAAGGTCAGCATTAGATCCCATCCCACTGTTTTCTGCTTTCATATCACACTTAGATGATATTTCAAGCTGGAAATGTTCATGAAAGTGCAAGTCTCTTCAATTTAAAGAAAAACACAGTAAGATTCAAACCCATGACCCAGATGGTCCAGTACACTACGCTAACCAATAGACCACTGAGAATTTGCTAGGTGGAGCTGAAACAATTTAAGTACACATAGCATCAACCTCAACCCAAAAAAAGAACGTAACCAGTTTCCAAACAGTGTTTAACCCTAAACATTAAAGGCAGTGCTTAACCCTAATTAATGAAGGGGAAAACTACGTTGTGTAAATTTCATGAGGTGTCCGAAGGGGCTAAGGTCGATGGGATCTAATGCTATGTACTTCCTGTTCTGGGCCAGCCCAGGCTCACTGTTTGTGTCACGCACGGGTTTCATAACATCGGTAAATATGGACAACATATGGGGCGAAGATTAGGACTTGAAATTTGCTAGAAAATGCAAATAAAAATCGATGAAACTTACCATCTGAGTTGTTGTTGTCCTTAATATGTACACGAAGTTTCGGGTAAAAATAATCTCCTTCACATTTCCTTCATGAAGGTTCTGGGATACACGTATTTCTAGTATTGAAAAGAATCACAATGCACACCTGTGATTGTCACCTGTTCATGTGATTGGAGGGTATGATATTAATTTTCTAGTCAAATCAAATAAAAAACAGGCTTCACGGGTTCAGCTCATTATTTGCAGCTGAGTGTGTGATACCTTGGTTTACAAATCGAACACCATAGACCAAAACCGTTCACTAAGGTAAGTCAACTCCTTCGAAATTAAAGTGACTTTGTGTAGCAACCCAGGACTCCCTAAGCTTCTGACATGTTTAGAAGACCTTAGGACGCCCGTGGTTCTAGCATTCGCGCTTTGGTTTCGAGCGTTGTGAATATTGGGTCACTAAGACTGTCAACTTCCATCTACGTTTTGCGCGACCCTTCACCTGGGCAAAGAATAAGAAGTTAGGCGGGCGTGGAGCGACGATCGAGCTGGTGAAGCACCAAAACTGACTCACGTACGCGTTTTCAACGCACTATGAGCGGGCGTGTTGTCATGTTGGAATCCGGGGGGACTCCGCATATGAAAGGGGTGGAGATGCTCGTCGGAAACTTTGAGTTAAACCCCTAAAGGAGACCGATCTGGGCGTTGCCCAAGCTTTTTTGACCCCTAAAAGAGACCAAGTTAAAACACAGACAAATGAGAAAACTTGGATTATATGAATGGAGTAAATAAAAATATCAAATGTATATTCTTTTTTATATTTTATCGCGTGCAACCCTAAACGAGACCTTCAGGGCTAAATATGATGGCGTTTTGCCCAGAACACCAACACCAAAATCCGAAATTTACACCCCTAAGCGAGACGACGAGCATCCCCACCCCCCAATTCCCATCACAGCCTGCGAATACAGCCCTCTCTCCTCACTCCTCGCCATTAGGGCCTAACGGCGAGGAGCGACTCCGTAAAAAACTAAAATCTTAAATTAAGACTCCTAGCGTGTGGCCTAAGATCGGCACTTTCTTAATTTAAGTCTAATGCTCGTCACTTTATTGCCCTTAGCCCTTAGGCCTGCTTCAATATTTCAGGGGTCTCCTTTGTCGATTCCCCAAGTTTGACCCTTAATTCTGAGGTCTACCTACCCTTGGTACCAGGGGTTTTTTTCTCGCGTGCGACGAGGAGCTTCGTCAACCGCAGGCCGACACGTGTTCGGCCGTAGGCCGAACACACGAGCCGCGCGGATGACCGAAACCGGAAACCGCGCTTGAAAAGCCTCTCTAGCACTCAGGGTAAGGTTGCTAAAATCTAGACCGTAGATTCTGGGAGATAGACGATAGGGGGTGGACTACGGATTTTCGCTCTTATTTTGAAATAGCGTTTTGAAACTAATGGTTCCCATCACTTCTGTTTTCTCTCTGAAATACTTCGAAATTTATCACCAAAAACATTCCTTGATCGTTACAACGCGACGGCCGATCAACAGGACCAAGGTTGTTTTATTGCGGTTTTGATGCTAGGCAACTGTGCAGACACCATCGCGCCAAGATATAGAAAGGTCGGTACGCTACCGATGTAATGACAATCACTTTAAAAAAATGCGTGGATCTAAATTCTATTAAACGTTGTTGTTTTTTTCTTTCACGGATTCTATTTTATAAACTTTTTTTGATGCTCGAAAATTAGTTGGTAATACCGATAAAAATATATATTCGTTTTTACCCACGATTGCGTGACAAATTTGAATTAATAATTAGTTAACTCTCGTGTAACAAGTCTCGCATAGTTTGTAGTAACTATGAACCTCGTAAAAATGTCTGTAAAAATGGTATCCTCCATCGTCTATCGTCTATCGTCCAGAATCTATCGTCTGGGGTTTAGCACATGTTCCCAAAAACTCGTGAGACACAGCACGACGCCACTCGCAAATCATTCCTACTGCGCACATGATCAACTTGCGCTTTTAAAATAGTTCGAAACAGGAGCCATTTTTTGACGGGCGAAAGTGCAGGTGTCGGGGACTTTGACCAGTTAGCGCGCTTTCCAAGATCAGCGGGAGAGTGGACTGTAATAAAGCTTGACTCGGTGCGAAATCAGAGACTGCTAAATCAGTTGAAGTTACAGTACACATAATATAAAGTTTAAACCAAATACTATTAGCCTTTGTGATATAGCTGGAAATTAGCCCCAACAGCGCACCCTCTTATTGGTTACTTCGAGGTCACATGACATCTAATAATGAAACTGTTTCCCGCCAAAATCTCTTAGCGGGTGACATAACAAAATCTATGACGTCAAAGGGTAACAGTGCACTGTTCTCCGCGAATATGTTGACCGACGACAACTGTTATAGCGAGGATTAATGAATTCCAGCTTCACAATTTCTAGCTACAACGTTTCCCGAGAGACCAGTCATTAAGTGTTTAAGGCTTACCACCTCAGGACTAGCGGGGTCATTAGTTTCGATTAGAGGGAAAAGTTGGCCTTAGGGTACGGGACATGCATTTCACAACTTATAGCAGTGAGCTTTAGTCAGATGCCACGCTATGTCCCGCCAAGGGATGGGGGGATGGGGATGGTTAGGCCATCCCCTTTTTTTTTTTCGTTTAGCGTCGAATGCGTTTCCTGATATTCGGTCGGTCGCTCGGATTAAAAAAAAAAAACTAAAAAAAAAAATTACAGAAAGTCTCGGAATAGGAGGCCTTGGCACCCCAAGATGACGTTAAAAGTTAACATTTACATATTCATATTTGTTTTTGCTCCTGTTTTTCTCTATGCTGCTACTATGCTCATTTTTCAGATTAAAAGAATTAATTATTGCAAGTGAAAAATGGTTCAACTACGTCTTTGCTTTTTTTTTTTTTTTTTTTTTCTAAATGCCAAAAATTTGGGTCGGTCGGACGACGCTAAACGAAGAAAAAAGGAGGATGGCCTTACATTGAGTGATGCATTTTGATGATGAGAAATGAATTGATTCAAATTTCCGCGTTTTCAGGATGACTCCGTTGACGGACGTCCACGTTCGCTGGCTCAACTCAAAATCTCCGCTCAAAATACTCTTGAATTTCAGCATGATCATCCTGATCGTGTCCGCAGTTTTCACTTTTGGAGCTGAAGAACGAAGAACCTCTCTTAAATATTCTTATGGTGGAAGTTTAAAAGGTAGCTATCGTTCAAAGACTAGTTATTCATACAAACAAGAGACATCATGTCCCAATATGTTGCGATTGCACAATTAAGTAAACAGTACACATGTTTATATAAAGATCCTGGCACCTTTCCGCGGGAAATCCTGACATTTTAAGTTGTTTCGATGCCATCATTCGCCGTTCAAGAGGGGCGAGGCCATCTCTATGTTATATGGATTGACGTTTGGTACGATACAGTTTTGGTAAAATCAATATTGCCATAATAAAGATGGACAAGAAAGTTTCAAATCAGATAAAATAAATATTTTATGCGATCTAGACTTGCCACTGAAAATCCGACATCACTGAGGAATGGTATGTAGCGAATTAATTCTACCAGAATAATAAATTCTGTACGCGATTAAACTGGGATAAATCGCAAAGACTATTCAATCCTTACTCTTTACTCTTTACTGTCTTTCTATTGCAGTAATAAATTCATCAATAAATGAATTTCGTATGTCTGAAATAACTCAGTAAGTGGCCGATTCAGGAAGGCCTCTTCTAAGGTGATTGAAAAATGTCCGTGCTTTGGAAACTATTCATAGTGACACCTTAAGTCAGCTCACGCGACTTTGTGACCGATGTTAACGACTGAAAAAAAGAAGGACAGACTACACACGTATTTTTTTTGATGTTCACAACAAAGATGAACATGTTTAACTGGAAACAGATAGGTTTATTTCCTTCTCAGAGGTTCCTTCAGTAAAGTCGTTAGCGTTTAGCACAAAAAAAGTACAGTAAAAACCCGCGACTAAGAACCTTGTTTTTAGAGCCTGTTAGGCTAAAATTGTCGGTTAGGCCCCCTCTATGCAAGAACCTGTTTAGCCTAAAATTTGAAACAGGTTCTTATTTTTTAAAATCTATAAAAAAAAAACCCTGTGCACTTGGTCAAATAAGATAAGTCAACATTCAGGATCCTCTTTGGAGACATTGACTATTTTCCAATTGCCCATAATACACACTGTTTGCCCCCCAAATTTTGCATAACTTATTGTCTTAAAATGCTCTTGGGAAAATGCAATACTCCCAGGAGCATTTAAAAACAATGGTTTATGCAGAATTTGGGGGGCAAACAGAGTGTATTATGGGCAATTGGAAAATAGAGAATAGGTGCCTTGATATCACTCCAACTGTATACTAATTTAATATGGAAATTTTATATGGGAATAGGCTGAATACTAATGAATACTTAAGTACAATATTTTTTTTTTCTTCGGTAAATAAGAACCTACTTAGGAACCTAAATAGCCTAACTTTGTGCTAATTACCATTTATGCAAGAACCTGTTTAGGCTAACTTGGAAAAATGTAGGTTCTTTCACTTACGACTTGTAAAAATGTTCGGGCGATCAGGTTACAGACGTCGAGGTTGACCGTCTGCTCTCTGACGGGCACCTAGATACCGCAAATCCTCTATTAAGCTCCCCCTCTCAAATAAGCCCCCCCCCCCTTTTCAGGGGAACAAAGTTAATAAGCCCCCTCCCCTCCCCTAATTATTCTTCACTAATAAATGAAAGGCTGCATTAATCATTCACGACTGTAAAACGTCGTGTGGACTGATCCGGGATGTTTTATTCGACAACCGGAATTAGTTTTTGATCCTCGGCTGGCTGACCGCCGAGGTCCAATGAGCGTTTCCATTTTTTATCTAGTTCTTTATGGAGAATGGATACCATCGTCTTTGCAAAATTAAATAAGTTTCCCCCTCCCAAATGGGTTTGAAAAAAATAAGCCCCCCCCCCCCCGGGAGGGGGCTTAATAGAGGATTTACGAGAATACAGATAGCTCTTTAACAAGGACAATTTACTTCGTGCCAAAGATACAAAAAGTCTTAAATTCCCACCGTTGTAGTCTATACTGGGATAAGGATTCAAGGGGCACTGAGCTCTGAGGGTCCCTTAAAAATCAGTTAAATAATGAGGTTTGATTCTAGACAAGTTGGAACAATGCTCTTAGCCTGTAGAGCAGGATTTTTTTTCAACGAAAGTTCAGCGGAGGTACATTGATGGGAGCGCGGCCGCCATCTTGAAAGTTAGTTTCAACGTCCAAGATGGCCGGGAAAAGAAAGCACGGTGGGGGAGGGGAGGGGGATGGGAAGGGGGAACAGAGGAATCGCCGTTTTCCTCTTCCCATCATCCCCCGCGCGCTTGCCATTTTTCGATCATTACTAATCCAGCAGGGGCCTCTACCTCTACGGAGGAGAGAGTCCAGAAAAAGTAACATCGTTCTCGCTGTAAAATACGCCTGCTTTGCAGGCTACAACGCTCTTTACGATCTTTATATATGCTTACCGGCATTTCTGCCAAAGTTAGTAGTAAAAATGACGAATTTTCTATTTTTGTTTTTCCCATTGCAAGTGAAGGAGAACGGTGTCTGCCCTGATGGCAGACACGAATGCCCGGGTGATAATATTTGCTGTTACGTACGGGCTACAGGCGAATATAATCAATGTTGCCCTCTTGGCTACACCTGCTGCCCCCGTGGGCTTTCATGTTGCCGACTTCCTTTGCGGTAAGTTCACTATTCGTCGAGTAATGTTACAACTTCAAATGTATTAGGAAAATATCTTAACGTAGCTGTAGTGGTCATTAATTAACACAAAACCAAAACATGAGTAAATTTTCAGGAGATTTTACCTTTACTTTACAAGGTCTTTTTCGCGGTATCCAAATTCGAGAAATTTTGCCGCACTAACCTCCTACGCGAGAAGACGCTCTTTAAAAACTCGTATTCACCGGTCCTCCCCAATGCAAGTAGGTATGCGAGCATAAAGAGCGATGGGAAGTTATCACAAATTGCGACAGTTTTTTTACACAAAGTTCGACACGGCGTTTTCCAAATTGCGACAGGTATTACGAAGTGCTGTGGATTTATTACAATTGCAACAGGTATTACAAAGGACGATGATTATTGCAAATTTCGACAGTACACACCATGACACGCGGTACAATAATCCACATTACGTTTGCCGTTTGCCGTCAGCTTGATTCTAAGGATATACCAGAAAGCTTTTGCGCCGCTACGAGAATCACGCCAGATAGGGCTTCTATTTACAAACAAGAACGGCGCGATTTCTGTGACGGAGCGAAGCTGCCCCGCGCCGATCTCGAAAGTAGAGAGTTACATATCGCAGTAGCTATCGTGGGGAAGGAACGCGTGACGAAACCCTAAGAACGTTTGCGTGGGAGGCTAATATCGGACAGGTTTTGTGCCATACTTTGGTGCAGCGTGAACACCTATTGGGGCCCGTTGCGGAAGTAAATTAGTAGGAACGAGGCCTGGACCCCACTGAGACGGAAGTAAACATTCAGGAGAGAGGACTGGAATTTAGTGCACCAAGCCCTCTCGGCCAACCGTGCCGTAATATGTATATATGTATATCCCCGTACACATATAACCAGCGAAATGTGTATCCCCACCCCTCCAGACAAGAGTCGGTTTATTTTCTGTTGTTTTTTTGTGAAGTTTGCGAATCATCATCAAGGGGACTACAAATAATTCAAGATTATGAGCAACAAAAGAGCAACGATTCGAGACAAAATAATCGCAACGCTGTTTCTGGCGAGTTTACTTCTTCGTGGGCCGCAATGTTGATGTAAACATTCGTTCTCGTTCCAGCGTGATTATATATATCACTGGTGGTGTTAAATAAGTATGACTGATGTAATTTCATTCAGCAAGAGATAAATCAAAAGGTCAAAAAATAGAGGGGATAGACATATCTCTGCTCTGGTTCAGTGATATGTGTATCCCCCATGAGCGCCACAATATTCCACCTTTGCATGTTGTTTCATCCGTGTCCTAAACCTAGTTGAGTAGATTCCTTGACAAAGTGTCGAGTACAGTTTTTAAGAATGTACCTGAAAAAAAAAAACAATCATTTGCTCCCTCGTGAGCCGCCATTTTTATTATTGTGTCGCGGATGAGGCATTAGTGTTTATTGTATTCTTAGTTACCAGGGATACGCATATCACTAGTCACGTGTACGGGAATAAACATATCACGGGAATACACGTATCCAGGAGACCATGACACCGCCACGATGTTCGATGTGTGTGAACGACTACTGCCTCACCGGGCCAATGTTGTTTATACCCTACTGGATCGGATAACTTTTCTTGCCTTAATCTCTCTACTGTCTCTACATATTTTACGGGTAACCAATTTGCGGCTTTTTATCGCAATGCTATAATCCTATCGTAAGGATAGGTCTGGCATATCATATTTTGAGTGGCAATTCCTTGTTTCCCTAGTCTAGACTTAAATCTCCAACCAACTGATCAGTTTCCTGGAAAATGATACCCTCTTCTAGACCCAAACTCTCTGATTTATATACCCTATCCCAGAGTAAACTGCTTGAAAACCATACCCTTCACAGCGGCACATACCTATATAGCCCATATACCGTCACGCCGGGCAGTGCCCCAAACCCCCACCACCCCGGGGGCTAAAACGTCTCATATACATCTTTTCTTTGTTAATTCCTCATACTGACAGTCTTATTCCTAGGAAGAATTGTATTTCTATAAAGTATATAATTTGGAACTCTTATCCTGTACCTTACACGTCCCCACAAGCTTACATATTGCATTTTTATCGAGTGGAAATAAAGAATTTGATCCGGGGATTTGATGTTGTTGATTATGACGAAGATGACGACGATGTCATGGTCTGTCTGCAGGAAGACAGCATTAACAGTATCCTCGAGAAATTATAGGTTCTTATCGGCCTAACATAAGATTAGTACCATCAGCAAATAGATAAAGGCTTCTCTGATAAATTAAAAATATCATTAATGTGAGAGATGCCACAATTGGTTTTTGCTTTTTTAGAAATGCAAGATCCTACTTGTGTACTATAGAATCGATCAGTTAGATCGGATAAAAACCAGTGATAAACTGCACTTCCACTAGCATATTGTTAAAGCTTTCTCAGCAAGATTGAATTATGATCTGTGTCCAATGCCTTCTTTAAATCGATCGATGTTAAGTTTAAAGAGTAAAGTTTCCTATCGATGTTAAGTTATGTTCTATTAACAATAGGGAGTTTAAGAAACGACGTTTTTTGGCAACGCACGTCAACTGGAAGTGGACGTTTCGCACTCTGGTTAACTTTCGGTTAACGTGCGTCCCTCAAAAACGTCGCTGTCAATCAGGGTGTGTTAAATGGAGCAACGAAAGCCATCATCGTCATATTCATCATCACTATTATCATCATTATCATTATCATCGTTATCACTACTTTTTTCTTTCTTTTACACAGTTGCTCTCCGGATGAGTTGCGTTGCATTCCATACGACTAGGCTGGGAATGAAACAAATCTCTTGCAGCCTTCTTTGAATCATGGAGGACAAAACAAAAACATGGAGGAGAAAAGTCGCAATAGCCCATGATTCTCCATTCTACAAGAAACGTTTTTCGGGGGCCCGCGGTAGTTCACACAAGTGCTTAGTTTGCTTTGCTTTGTGCTGCAGTTTGTTTCCCTCCAGCAAAATTAATGAAATAACTTTAACAGGGTGTGTTCACAAATAAAAATAAACAAAAAAAGGTGAATTGACCTTTGATTTTTGGGTCTACGTGTCGATCTTTTATGCTGTCTTCCTTTTCCTCTTACTTTCTATTCGATACACCGGTCTTTATTTTAATGCACTATTTTGAAAGATTTCTGTTACGCTAAGATGTTCGAAAAATCGGAATTGTTATTCCGTGCAAGTGTTTGTTAAG
Source organism: Porites cylindrica (assembly GCA_964035525.1). Taxonomy (NCBI): domain Eukaryota; kingdom Metazoa; phylum Cnidaria; class Anthozoa; order Scleractinia; family Poritidae; genus Porites; species Porites cylindrica. The sequence goes on from OZ037783.1 coordinate 35,457,448, forward strand.
GCTGAGACTACGTAGCACCCAGCCTAGTCCCCAGGCATTTTCGGCTCGGTCATTCCTGGACTCTACCATGAGCTGTGACGTCACCGAGAGTCTCCCGCTCTCTCCCAGACTTCGCGCGGACAACGGATCAAGAGAGAACGCCTAGGGACTAGGCTGCGTAGCAGCCGTTTGAAGGGTAAAGGAAGGAAATAATGGCCTACGAAGGCGCGAAAAGGGGAGAAGGAAAAGGGAACTCCGTGCTCGGGCACCAATTGCTTCCTCAGGCGCGTCTTTCATTTGACGTCTTTCATCTGAATGCACTTTCAGCCCTATATCAGGAAGATAGGGCCGAAATACATGAGAGACTTTTTTTGCATAAGAGAAAGGTCTTACAGTTTAAGAGGAAGTGGTGCAGTTAATCTTTGCGTTCCCAAATTTGATTGGAAAATTAAACGAGACTTACCTGTAAGTTGAAGTTTGATTGAGATTCTATCACATGACCAAGGAGGCAGGAGATCACATGAGATAGCACAGCGCATGCATCAAGTCATTGTTTTAAAGCCAGTGGTTGTGTCAGATATAATCCAGATTCCCATATTACACATAATGATAACAGGGATGGGATCTCATAGCTGACAGGGTGGGCATGTGATCTCCTGCCTCCTTGGTCATGTGATAGAATCTCAATCAAACTTCAACTTACAGGTAAGTCTCGTTTAATTTTCCAATTCTATCACATGACCGGAGGCATGGAGAGCCCATGAGACTTCAAAGCTCTGACACAGCCATCTAAATATGTCACATAAAACAATTGCATACCAATTGTAAATATATTTTAATATGAATGCTATTGATGTTCAACCAATAAAAAATTTTTTAGCTAATTCATGTAATGGATATCATATCAATAAAGTATATCAATATATCAATCAAAAAGTTCCCTCATGCTGCAAAGTGTATAGTGTCATTACATCTTGACCTAAGAACAATAACATTTTTAAGTACAAGAGGAAAGATAAGTGAATCTAAGACAAAACTGCTTCTGCTAGTGTTGCTCCTCTTGAGCCTAGCACTGGTTTGTGATAATATTTCTGGAATGTTTTTGCTGATTCCCAACCAATTGTGTTCAGAATGGTATCTAGAGGGACTTC
>OZ037783.1:35463577-35578577 GCA_964035525.1 Porites cylindrica
GCCGTTGTGATTACTTTGGTTTTGGTTTTCGACACTCAATTGAAAAGCGCTCTACTAGAACATTTAATATTAAGCCTGTAATCGGCTCCTGAAAGGACAGACAATGTGGAGTCCAAACATTATTACGATCGAACTTATGATATTGTAGAAAGTTCAACAATGTTATCAAAATTGTCACCACATTAATTAACTGCTAAATATCTAACAATGTGCAGAGGAATTTCGCCGCTATGATGTCAATTTACACAAATATTGCCAAAGATTAAAAGGCATTTGTTTAGGCGCGCGTTGGTATTGTTAGAGGGTCATTATAATGATGGCGGGGCAAGCAATCGATATACGCATTACCTTTCACTTGAACGGTTTTTCCATTAAGAGCTTGCATGAAAACAAAGAAGTAATTAGCTGAAGATTGAGGTTTTTGCGGTCCTTGTCATATTTATTTGTGCTGAAGTTTGAAAGCGAGTAACGACGTGGTTAGATACATTTTGCAATGGATTGGAATACTGAAAACGTCGTGCAATGGTTGAAGACGATAGGTCTTTCGAAGTACGCCAAGAGATTTAAAGGTAACCGATTGTTATTTGGATTTGTAACTGAGATCCTCACCAGCGCCTTGTTCTCACAATATTCTAAATCATAAACTTTGCTTTGAAGTACTGTATCAAAACGTAAACTTAAATGACGAAATCGGTGGGTAGTTACATTACGCAAAAATCAGCAGATTCTGAAGTGAAAATTAAGTGATCTTGGGAGACGGTTTTAAGAAAACTATTCAGGTATACAGTTCTATATTGACTATTGCATACTAATCCGGCTAATGCAGAACTTTTCCTCTCTCCCGCACTTTTTACCAATTATATGTGTTCGTTGTTTAAGGACAAACTGAGTGAGTGTTTCGTCTTTATTCTTTTAGGATATCATGTGAGCGGAGCTGTCTTAATGCGAATGGACGAAACATTGCTCGGTGCGTTATAACAATTTTAGAACTTATCAGTGTTTATATCTGTTTATGATCTCTTTACAAAGTTTTTAACCTGTGCCCATACTTGACTAAAGTGACATGAACGATCATGTCTTCAACAAACTTCAACGTACTTTCATCGTTGCCGTGGCAGCTTACAACGTTGACAGCCATAAAGCCAGCTATGCAGTTCTGCTCGATAAACAACTGACCGGCACAACAGAAACCGCAGCTTAAGAGTCTGTTAAACTGAAACGATAGTTTTAAATATGCGAACACTCTTTGATGGACGGGAGTATCCAGCTGAGTCCAAATGAAATGACAGTTTTAAACATATGACTCTATAAATCTGAGGAAGCTGTGTAGAAACGCCACACGTTAAGTTCCGCGATACATCATTTGTATCCACCCACGGCACTGAAATGTTCGTAGAACATGTAGACTATCATTTGTGGTAAATATTAAAGCTTCCGTTTAATTAGACCTCTTTAATCCCTGATAGACAGGGCATACGTCTATTATTATTCAGGCTTAATTAGCTAAATGTTTTACAGAAAAGTTATAAAACGCGACAACGTTAAAAACGTGTTTTCATAAGTCCATCTAATTTCTTAATTATTAGTCTACTCTCATTGTTTTCTTTCTCTCTATTGGTAAAAGAAGGGATGGGATTTAACAATGGCTTAACAATGTATTCCAGTGAACCAGTCAAAGTCCATTATGATTGTTATCTTCGTTTTTATCTCCGTTACAATTCGCTTGGCCAAAACATCAATTAGCGACTTGATGCAAATCTTTGAAGTCACGAGAGGTTTTGAAAAGCCAGTTAAGAATTGGTATCTGTAATCTTGTTCATCAATAAACTGAATAAAAGATATTTTGTTGATCATTTTACGCACTGGGTAGATAAGAACAAATGTAACCTCACTGAACAAAAATATTTTACTTTGAAGTATGTAACAGGAAGTTTAATTAAACTTTAAAAACGTAGTTCGCAATTATGCTTCAAAAGTGCAGTAAGTCATAAATAAACGCGATGAATAAAAAATATAAATAATAAATTACTCTTCGTTTGGACATATTACCAACAATCACTTCGGTATCAAATGTATTGACATATACAACTTAAGTTGACCTAAGCTGATAATTGTAAACGCTAGCAGCTTTACGCCTTTTTTTCTTCGAAAAATATTTACAACTTTGTTTGAAAGAAGAGGCCATTTCAGAACTTGAGAAAATAGTTCATTGTTCATCTCTATGTTATCTATGGAGATATTACATCACGATCCGTTGCCAGGTAACACTAGACTTTTACTGGTTTAGAATTTTTTTAATTGAGATAAGGCGAAATGTGTTAAGAAAGTATATAGCTGTAAAGGTCTTTTTTCGCTTTCCTATTTTTAGATGACCTGGAAGTTACAAATGTTGATGACAGACAAAAACTTCTGCAAGAAACAGCGAAGTTGTCCGCTCCAGTAAACAATAACCCACAGTTTTTATCAACGGAGAGAGCAAAAAGGACTTATATTAGAAACAATCAAGTTTTACAAACTCCCGTTATAACTGTCAGCGATTTTGATGATGACGACTACGAAGGAGAAAAACTAAATCCTATTTCAGACGAGGAATCAACGTACAGTTCGCGGACAAGTTTGAATGGAGAGTTATTAAATCAGAGGATTTTAAATGTGGCTTACAGCGGAGACGAGACTACAACAACTGACGATGGCTCAGAAAGGGACTTTAGTTTTAAGGATAGTGATGAGGAACATGATTTTGGTGAGTAAAAAAATTTTAAGTTTTACAAGTCAATAAGTCAAGAGCTGTTAGCCCTGGGTCAAGGACTTAACACAAAGTAAATGTTAATTTGTGAATGTTTTTCGCTAAGGAGGGAATGAAACGAAACCGAGGGGAGGGGGAGCAGGGTTGTTTTGGGGGAGCAGGGTTGGTGTAGTGGTGAGAGCGCTCGCCTTCCACCAATGTGTCCCGGGTTCGATTCCCGGACCCGGCGTCATATGTGGGCTGAGTTTGTTGGTTCTCTACTCTGCTCCGAGAGGTTTTTCTCCGGGAACTCCGGTTTTCCCCTCTCCTCAAAAACCAACATTTGATTTGATTTGATTTATTTGATTTACAGTCTCCCCAATTAGTACAGCACTCGTGCTCGGCTAGAATGATTTGAGACTCAAATAAAGTTATTATTATTATTATTATTATGATTGACACACAGAACGTTTTCGTCGTCCACACAGAGTACCGATATCACATAGTGACAAATCACCTGTCACATCACATGACATCTCACGTGGTCATTTGTTCGGCTACACAATGGTTGTTATATGTTCAAACTCACCCTTTCATCTGTTGCACAAAATGGTTTTGATTTTTTTTTGGTAATTTTGAAAGCTTAGAAAAAACATGAAAGTTAGTACTTGACTTAACCAAACTAGTCCAGTTTGCGATATGAAAACTGCAGTTTTTGAGTTAAAAAAATGGAAAGAGGACTTAAAACGCTCTAGCTCCAGAAACTTTGAGAAAAGCCCACCAAGCTTCAGGACCTGACAAGCGACAACCCAGTTAACCAATCAGAAATTGAAGCAAAATATTTCCTCTCTTTTAAATTAGCAACCACTCGCATTACAGTTTATAGAACAGTAACCATGCAAACATTGCCGAGGCTGGGTGGGGTGTGTGGGGGTTCAGTGTGAGACTGGTGCAAAACAAGTGAAAAATGCAACTTTTGGTAAGATGCGGAAAATGAGAGGAAATACCGGGGAGCCTGCACTTAGCACAGCGGATACCAGAACAGTAAATTGATACCTAAAGAAGACGGCGGAAAAAACACTAAGACACTAAGACACTGTCGATTGAAACAATTTCGTGACAATGGAGCAAAGATTCACGTCGTCAACTTTATGTTATCAGGTTTTTAATAATGAAAATAATAATTTCTTAAGTATCCTGTTTCCTTTTTTATAGACATTTATGATGAAGACAAGGACCCAGGAAGTGATTTCTCACCCACTGCGCATGCGTCCGAAGTAGCTACCAGAGCGACACAAATGGTAGCATTATTATCCCGAGATAACTTAGCTCTGAGACAAAAGTTGGAAAGTGTATACACCAAAATGAATAACGTACAAATGGTATGAAACCAATTTAGTGTTTTTAACAATCATCATAAGTCAATAAAATACTTTGATTCATCGTGTATGTTTTGAAAACAAAAAATCAAAGACGAAAAAATTGATATTAAATTGTACGGCGGAGACGGACTTCGAACTTCGAAACCTATGTAGTTCTCCGAATGGTGTGGAACAAGCAAGAGAGATCATTTGATTTAGGAGTTATATAATGCGTTTACTCAATAGCACGTCTATCACAGCTCTCAATGCGTTAACACTGTGAAGAGCTAGTACGCTAAAAACGTATATCCTTAAAATATTTTGCAGGTTGAATGTGAGTTAGAGGGCATGCGCGCTGCATACGACGAACTACAAATATCGAGTCGAAGAAGAGAGAATCTGGAGTGGAGTGCAAGAAGGAGAATGGAGACTGAAATAGAGAGATTACAGGATAATAACGGACAGTTAGAAGGTAAGAAGGTTTTGAGCTTGAAACGAAATGTGTACGGCTTTTTCCAGGGTGTTATAATTAAGATAGTATTGCCTTATTAAAGTACAACATAAGCCTTGGACAAATAATGGTTTGGCGCAAGAGCCATATTGGGATTATGGCTCTTGTTTGGCGCTATGACTAATTAAAATATTTAAATTGTTTTTGGCTATGAAATACAAAAGAATTTGATACTTATTTGAGGGAAAAGAAATACCAAAAGAGAGGGTTTTCCTCTTAAATGCTCATTCTTAACAACAGCAGGAAAATATTTATAATCCTGAGTAAATCACTGACATCGCGTAAATATAGTGATTGTTATGAATTTGCGAGGAAAATTACTCCCTCCCACGCCAGCAGACAGAAATGAGGTCTACAATAAATATAGTGCTTGTTATGAAATAGCGAGGAAAATTACCCCCTCCCACGCCAGCAGACAGAAATGAGGTCTACAATAGTAAGCGAAATTCTGTGGGCGGGAAAGTCTGAGATTTCAATGTCCCTGACTGTCGCCAAAGGCCTCTTTGTACTTAACTATCATATGGGGAATGTTATTTAGGGAATACTTAAAAGAAATGCCACAATTTTAGGCAGCATCCAGGTGTTAAATTTGGAAAGGTAAAAAGTGAGGCGATAAAACTTTTTATTTTTGATGATCCAACTTTTTCGAAGCGGAAAAGGCATGAAAAGTGACGCAATCGAAAATGAAAGGTGTGAATGAGTACACCAAAAGGCTAAGGTTGCTCCGATATAATTTTAAAAGTTGATACTTCTACAAGGAGTGAAAGTATGAAAAAACTGATAAGGGTAAAAAATAAGGGTGTCTGACGAGACATAGCTGCATGGTTGCCTTGTTTCACCAAGATACCGTTTCCTGAGGGGCCAGGAACCTCATCGATGATTCTTATGGGGTTTTTTTTTTTACATCAAATGTTTTGGCTGGCTTTCAAAAACATATTTTTAGAAAAAACGGCGTCGTCTATTCGCAGTTGGATGGAGAGGAAATAAAAGTTTGCCGTAAAGCTATTAAGACAATATCATTTAAAATGCGCAATACTTTTAAGGATCTGTTTAAAACGATATTCTGAACAACAAGGCGACGGCTTGACGTTTATTTCGACACTGATATCACGTTTAAAGGGTGATTCTGTCATGAAAACTGTTTAACAACAGCATTATAAAATGATAGCTTAATAACTATAAGATTAATTTTAATCTATGATACTGTGAAAAAATACCCAACAAACTGCCCATCATTTTCAAGTGACAGTGCACAGCGTCGAATTTTGCTTCCCTTGTTACCAAGAAATATTGCAAAACTAAAAACCACCTACTATACAGCTCAATGAGATAAAAGGATTGTGGTAAAATATAACAAATATAACGCGTCGCCGAGAAGAAAGTTCAAGGTAGTAAAGCTGAGGGTGTATTACCCATGAAAAAATCATCTTGATGAATATTTTTAATTTATCCCCAAGTTTGTCTATGATAAAATCTTGAACATGAAAAACGTTGACATAACAGAGTTGATTTCTTTCTAAAAAAAGGAACAATGGCCAGTTTCTAGGACGTGAATCTAAATTCTACAACTTAACTGACGCGGGTGTTAGGTAATATTGATAGAAACGTGATAGTGGCATAGTTGTCACATGAGATCGGGTAAATCATTCCTTTTGGAAACAGAAAAAAAATGGATTTATTTTAAAAGAGTAAGACAAATGTCAAAAGGCAGTAAGACTAATTCGAAACATGAGCAAGGTAATAAAGGTCGGTAATGAATGGTTTTGACGAGAAAGGTGGCATTATTTTTGCCGCGGATTTCGCGGTGTCAGTGACGATGAGCTTTCTTTAACGAAAAGAGAATATGGTAGCAACTAATTGGTGTAGCAATATTAGAACTATATTAATAATCAATACTGGCTTTGTTCCTACGCATAATATTTTTAGATGAGCTACAGAAATGCAAGGATGAAAAACAGCAAGAGAAGGTGTGTGTGTTTTTTTTTTTGTCATATTGGGTCGGCAACAGCATGTTTCTAAGCAGTCACTGGGTTACAATCGTCGCTTCAGAGTGTTTCTGAGCATCGAAATAACCTCGATTATTCAGACAAATAATTTAGGAAGTGTTATAACTCGGTGTCAAAACTCTTAAAGTAGCAGGAGAAACGGTAACTAAGGCTGATTAACTGCGTAGTTGTGTGGCACTGTCTCCCTTAATTCCTCACGTTTCACGATGGCAGCCAACGACGGTCTCAGTTTCTTTTCAAGATACGTCTCGATCTCCCACACGTTATGTTTACTGCAGGTAAAGCCATAATGAGTTATAAATCCTTTTTGTTAGGGTCTCTTTGATATGGTTATGTCTTTTGTTATAGCAACACACAACGTTGGGTCGGTTGGACGACAACTTGAGGACAGGGTGCCACAGGCCACCCAAACTCTGACTGTCAGCCTAAGTAGCATGCGTGCTTGTTAAAAAACATTCTTAATTTCCTTCCATGGTTTCTTATGCACTGCGTGTATTTTTATCTCTGCAGAAATCGATTGAAAAGTGCAGACGCGATTTACAACTAAAGAATAATGTTATACGACAGCTTATCGTTCAAAGTAGGCACAAAATATTTTCATTATCTTCTTTTATTCTTTAGAACGATTTAATTTCATTGCCCAAACTTCGTTTCCATTTTACTTCTCAATACCACCCATAACATCTACAATCGTCCTTTCCTTTTAATTATGGTGTTGTATTTTAATAGGTGATAGTTTTGCAAAAACGCGAGAAGAGTTAGAAAACACAATAAACCAGCAAAGAAGACAAATAGAAGAACTTTTGAAAGACAAAGAACAACTCCACTCATCGCTCGTACAAAGCCGAGGAAGGATAACATATCTCGAAAAGGAGGTAAAGAAGTAGTAACGGTAAAAAAGCAAAACAAAACAAAAACAAACACAAACAGGCTGAATATCTTAAACGCACAACAAGGAAACTCGATTACAAGTGAGGATTTTAACCTGGTCTTCTGCTTTCAAGGCAAAAATTATTCCCAACACTATAGTATAATTTAACAGCAAATCACGAACTCGTATATTTAGGCTCAAATTTAGGCACATATCACCAACTCGTTACCAGGGTCTTTTGTTCGTCAACCTTACTACGTCATGACGTAGATGATGAGAGGATTACCCTAGGAACGAGTTTGTTCAAATCCGCTAATTCTTTGTGACTTGGCCCCTGCAAACAAATGTCTCTTGTTCTTTTGCAGCTCTACCCAAATCACGTGATTCCGTCAAGAAAGGCACGTGCGCAAGAGGTCGCGCAATCAGACTCCGCAACAACATACACGAGTTCAACTACAGATGGTGACAAGACCCAACGACGACATTCTAACTCAGCTGATGAAGGCATAGCCGAATTAGACGGACCTACAACTATCCCGGGTTTGCTGGAACTGTTAAAGGAAAAAGATGAGAGGATAGAAGAGTTAGGGGATCAGTTGTTACGGGTCAGTAATCCCCCTCGGCACTTCTCCTCCGATGCATTTGTTCCGGAGTTAAACTTGCATGAGTAGTAAAACTCAAGTTTGTCTCCCGCTAAGCATTCAGCGTTCAGCGAGTCATTTAGGCGGGAAATTTATTCAGGATTTCAGAAGTCGGTGAACATCTCTGTAGTTGTTACGGTTACAGCCTTTCAAATTTTTTGACGTTCCCATGGTTATGTCGCAAGTAAATTTATCTCGGGAGGAGGAGGAAGCGATCATTAGCGCAGCCATAGTTTTCTCCGCCGATTAAAACACCCCTTATCCTGAAGAAAAAAAGGCTCAATGTAGCCGAAACTGTAGGCTAAGTAGCGCTTGTCCAGCTTAACTAATAATGGTTCACCATTTGTCCATTTTTTTTTAGCTGGAACTAACGTTACAACAGGAAGGTACATCAAGGAATTTGGCCATCAGAGCTGTCGCGATGCCAAAGTATGGTTTTTTTGGTTCATTACTCATAATTTTTGTAACATGCATGTTTAAAACGGAAACGGAAGTCCTCTTTCAAGTCTGTTCTAGCCAGTAGCTGCTGTTTCTTGGTACATGTAGTTCCTTCATCTCCTCGGGTTTACAAAAAACAAACAAACCCGTCTGCAGAACGCTTGGAGCCAAAGAGCATTCCGTGTTTAACTTGTTATAGTTGCTTTTCGCCGCTGCTACTACATTATATGGTACTAAATGATACGATAACCGAGGCCATACAAACAAAACTTAGATGAATAAAGTAATCACTTAGTTAATGATTTATTAATTTATTTATCTAGGGAAGCTCGAATAGCAGCCCTAGAAAATTCCATACAAGAGAGTGAAAAAATCATCGCCGAGTGCCGAGGACAAAACTTGAAATCCATCGAAGAACTGTATGTTGCAAATAGAAGATGCGCAGATTTAGAGGCCATGTAAGTTTCTGCCTTTGCGTTACCCTAACTGCCACAACTTACTTTATTCACTCACTAAATCACGATTCTGCTTTCTTTATAGAATCAAATCGCTTCACTCACAACTGTCAGAGAAGTCAGCCAAGATTCGTCTTCTTCAGAATAACAACGAAGAACTCGAAAACGATGATGAACCGAAGGAGCCCGAATGGCCACTAGATCCAGCGTTCTGCCGAACAGACTTTGCTCATATAAAAGACCTGGCTCGAGATTCTTGTAAGTATCACAAGTCTAAGTTAATGCGAACCAAAACACATTCTGGCTGTTTAACCCTGCCGGGAACTATTTCCAGTCGAAGATTTTTTATTAAGTGGATTTTTATTATTAAGTGGAGTTGGGAAAGATGAGTCATGGAAATGACTTTAGTTGTTTTTATACTTTGTACACACAGATGCTGAGTCTTTTGATTCAGGAATGTCGCTTACCAGTCCAATAGACTTGAGGAACAATGAGCCGGAATTTAGGGTATTTACTCATTCATTTGTTCATTCATCTAAATAATTAAATAAAATTTTGGTCGCATGCGAGTCATCCTTAAGTTTGCGCAAAGGCTATTTGTTTAAACTTGAGTCTTGTTTAAAATTTGCTGTTGTGTTTTCCCTTGTCTTTTACTTCTTGGAATTCTCCTTTTAAGGAAATGCTTAATGCTTGTTTATCCAGGTTAATTATCTTAATATTTCTCGAAATGGAAACTGGCGCCTCTTCCTGATTGTCCTAAATATCTGATCTCTTCTTTGCAGACAATGGATGACCCTGATCAAGTCTCAGTGTACTATTGGTCGGTTTGAAGACAAAATAACCAAGAACTGTTCGATGAAGCCTTCCCTTTATCTATCCACGAAACGCTCTGACTTTGTGATTAGCTCTCACCTTGAAAGCCAAGTCAGAACTATAAGGAAAACAACCAGACAGTTAACAATCAGAATATAAACCGAGGTTAAGAACATATCTTCTATTTAAACAATTAATATTATTATAAAGAAAAGATTATATGTGAATAAACATACAATATTTACAAGATTGATTTATTGTTCCATTTTATCAAAGTCTGTAGCTTGCCGAGTCATTGATATTAATGTTAACGAAATAACTGAAACATGGCGCGTACACTCACGGAAAACTGCCGGACAACTTTCTTCACATTTACAGTTATTGTACAAAAGCAACTTATCGATCTTTTTAGCGACATTAATACAAACGTCGGTCACAGGACCTCTCTTCTAAGAGCTTGGGAACGAGGTTGCATAAAAACCCGCAAGGGGGAGGGGTGAGAAAACACTCAAAGTGTTTTTAAATATCTCTCCGCTTCCCAGTTGTCCTTTGTTTAAAAAGTACAAGACTTAGGCTGCAAGCAAAATTCAACAGTAGAATCGATACTTTCGTCGTAGCATTGGATGGCTTGATTTCAGTGATTTTCTGCATCCAGCTTTTGTGAACTCTTTCTTGCCGACAAAGTCCTCTTCAAACGCCCAGGCATACCAGCTCGATCAGGTTTCAATGAATTTCTTTTCTTTGTGAATCTGGGGGAACGTGTCATGACTTCTCGTTCAGCCATCTCTTTTTCTAGGCTCGCTAAGGGTTGAAAAGTATTCATTTCAGCTGGCTCCTGGTGTTAAGGCGCTAAAAATATGTAATTCACCACGCAACATTCTAGAATTTGAAGGGTATTTTAAAAAATTTGGGTCTAAGTCTCTCCACTGATCTTCAACCCTCCCCGCTCCCACCCCACCTTCCTCACTTTCCTTGCGGAACAAGACGCTATGTCGTGTGCCACGTGACCACTAATTGCTTCAGGGTTAACGTTATATGTGCTTTGTAGCCTGAGAGAACGGAAAATCGCTCGGCAATCAGTCAGTAGGCAGGTTATTTTTGTCAGTTTTTGGTTTCGTTAAAACAATAACAATCTCTTGTGATATTCTATATGAGTATGAATTGCTCTCATTTTACTGAAAAAGGTAAAATTATTAAATTTACCAAGAAAATCTTCTGTGATGATCTTTTTGTCGACCAACAGCGGTTTGTAGGCCAATTTGCCATTTTCGTCTGCAACGGAGTAGGAAAATATCATGATGTCAATTATCACAGGTTAATTTAAAACGGGAGACTTGGCAATTTTAGAGAAGAGATTTATCTCACTCTCGAAACGTCTAAAATGAAAGATGTTATATGCAAATATATATTACTTACTTTCCATTTGTATAAGTACGTATTTTTCCCTTGGTTTTAGATAATTTGTTGCATAAGATTCCGGAGGTTGTTGAGGTAGGTTCTTGGGCCGTCCGCTCACTTCACAGAGATCCACTTGTGCTAAAATAAGACCAAAACTTGCACACTCAGCATTTTAGAATATAGTTTCGTACGATAAAATTTACTCTACCAATCACGACATTAAAAGGATGACATGCGCAATTTTTCCAGTGCTTGTCATACTGCAACTAGTCACAAAAATGTTGAGAACATCAGTCGAAAACCGGCCTTTCTTTCTTCAAATCGCTGCTAGTTTGGTCTGCGAAAATATAACACTTATCATCTCCCTTTTGCCTGCGTGCAGACGTCTCCTATTTCCTTTGTTGCACGCATGCAACAAAGGAAATAGGAGACGTCTGCACGCAGGCAAATCTCCCTTTGGTTCTCAACGTTTTGAGCATGGCCTTATATTGCTGGCAACTTTGATAAGGGGAGGAGGGAGGATCAGTAGCACAAGTTCATGGACAGGCCATTTAAGCCAAAGTATGGTAGAGTGTGTCAAGTTTTTTTTGCAACTGTTTGTAGTCACCAGGACCTTCCTAGCCCCGATTAAAAAAGACGGACGGTGATTGGCTGCTTTCTGCTCCCTCGGGTACAATGCAGAGAAAGCTCTTGGTTGAAAGTGATGCTTATCACTCTGGCTACACTATTTGGCATTGAGTTCTGAGTCGCTCATAGCATTACTGGCACATTTTGTAATTCACCTCTTATCTCGCAGTGACACTGTTCACGGATGCTGTGCAGCAACAGATTGAGCCTGCAGTCCGTGTTAAACAGCGCTTCCTGGTGTTCTACAAAGTAAATAAACAACCATATAATTTGCCTCAAAAAGCAATTAACAGGAGACCCGGTAATTAATTATCGGTCGTCAGTCAATAATGTTGTTAAGGTTTTTGTAGACGATTCCCTAGTTTTGATACTTATTGCAAAGAAGTAAAGAAATGTCTATGTGAAGATTGCAGTGCTGTTTTCAAGTCACCCCTAAGTCCGCCTATGTATAAAGCATTTCATACAAACTCAATTCAGAAAGTCGTAATTAGTCCAGGCAAATTCTCTTAGACACTTCAGCTTTCGAATTGTTACTAAAGAAATAATTTTCAATTACCTAGTTTACTGTCTTTTCAACCTCAACTAACGACGAGCCCAATTTACGGCGTAGGATTTCGATGAAATAGGTTACTTTCCTGTTTGTGTAAAAACTTCTCGTAAAACCATCAAGCGAATTGATTAAGCATTGCCATTCAAATGAAGTTGAAATCGCGTGTTGTATTACTCTTATCTCGGCCACTATGTTTCATAACTATGCAAAATCAGTGAATCCTAACATAGCATAATAAGCAAAAGATCTCCCACTAACCTCCATAAATAACTGTTATAAACATGTCGAGCTTCTTTGGACTGAAAAGTGTCGCTTCTAATTTGATATCACCGGTCGTTGATTGTTGTTCAGTAGTATTTAAGGCCTGAAACAGCCCCCGCTATTTACTAACGACGTGATAATTAACTTGCTCATAGCTTTCCACACCCACAAAGGATTCCATTCTCAGAAAATAAAGGAGTATGACATTAGATTTTAACATTCTCGAAAGTCTAGTTGTCTCTGAATGGTTTCGGAAATGGTTGAATGGCCAAATTGTTTCACGATTTTTGTTGCTGCTTTAAAATTGACGAAACTGATGGCTTAATATGTGATAAACAAATCGGTGTGTTGACTTGTAAAGACCCCTAATCAGCTTTAATTTTAAAAGGATTAGGGATAAAAGTGGCGCCTGAATTCTTATTGCATTGATGAACGTGAAAATACCAAAACGTTTAATTAACAAACCATTGAAAATAAACAGAAACCAGCGAAAAGACTGCTTTCAATTAATAAAAGTTGAGGTTTAAGGATTTCGAAAGAGTGAAAAATAATCTTGGTAAAAGAGGTTAACAGAGACAAGAGCTCGTATGTTTCGCTCAATGTAAAGTAATCCGGCTGATTCCGGAGTATTTGTGTTTGTGGAATCCGGAATCCTGGGCCTTGGAATCCGGATTTCAGCTTAAGGAATCTGGAATCCCACTAACAATTGGAAACCGGAAATCAAGTTCCTATGACAAGAAATCCGGAATTCACAGTGTCCAACTCAGCAATCCAGCAATCCAGAATCGCAGACTGTCTTTGATAATTCTTAACACGGGTGGCGTATCTGTTAAACAGTTAACAGATTCTGAACAGATACTAAAGTAATGGACAGCAGCGTCACTCATTTCAGGACTTTCAGTGACCGTACAATACAAAGCACGACAGGACAGTACCGTGTGTGAGCTGCACACGCAGTAGCTCTCATGTGAAACGTCGAAACGTAGAACTTTCGTCGGAAAACTCAAAAGGAAACACCTTTGGTGTTCAGCAAACTTGTCCTGTGCGATCCATTACTCGATAGTAAACACACGGCGTTAACCAACTCTCATGTGTTCTTTCTACTGCGTGAAATTAAAGTAGTCCCCATCAATACCTTCTTCTCGATACTGAAGCCAACTTGAAGAGTTGGTATGCGACAAAAAAACTAAAGCAAAATGAAAGCGGAAACAATTTTAACTGTATTGAGCATTTGGCAGAATTTTATTCAGGTATACGTTTCAAGGAGATGGGCACAAAGAGGAAACTTTGTCCAAACACAGAGGTAAAACCTGTACGTATTTAACAAATTTTGGGAAGGATAATAGCGTTTCAAAAAAATTATAATAAAAACCTAAATTTTCTTTTTGTGTTTAAAAACTATTTTGTAGGGCTATCTATATTTCTCGAGCGGTTAGAGCGAAAAAAAGGCAACACTCGCTTAAACGCTTTCCTGAACCGGCGGTATGTCAGAGTGTAGATCAATGGGTTGCAACCGCTGTTTAGCATAGCCAGTACCGTGGTGATGGTGAAGAAATTGTCAGAGAATGGACACGAGCCACTGGTGAACGTTAAACACATGATTCCAATAAAATGAGGAAGCCAGCAAAAAACAAAGGTTCCATTCACGACAGCTAGTGTTAACACCACTTTCATCTCTTTTCTGGAAGATAAAATACATATTAAGAATGCGATAATTGGCGGATGAAGGGTCGTAGAGTGAAACAGTCAGAGCGGGCATATAAAAGGGTAAGTTAGAAGTTTGGCCATTGTTTTCAGACTCTCAGCGACAGATACACTTGAACTAACACCAACTTATGGCAGTGGGAAACAGAAAAGCCCGACTGGAGCGTCGTATAAACGACACTAACTGTCACGCCGAGACCACAACCTTTAATCACTGATTTCTTTGAGTTTCCTAATATAAAGCCTTTCTACGAGGTTTTATTTTCTTCTATATGATGATTCAGTGGTCAGACTAAAGTAAAACTTGTTCAAACGTAACAAACATGCGCATCTGTGGCCAAATGGCAATCAGTTGCTGAGGAAAAGTCTTAATAATAGCGGCTTTGACAGAATTTATATTTCCACAACACGGCAAAGTCCGTGGTATAGAGGTAGGAGTTTTTAAAAGGCTTTTGGTATCTCTCTGGGATTAAGGCTAATTACCCTGTATCACAATATGTCACTATCAGCTTTTGTATTCAGTAGCAATTTTTGATATGAAAATGGATCAAAAGCTCACCTTCGCTGTAAAACAGCTTCAGATTTCTCTTTGTTCTTCATCTTGACGGCCATCCATTCGCGCAGGCGAGCTAAGTCTCCGAGCGACGTTTGGTTATGTCTCGTGCCATGTTCTCCATTTTCCTCTGATATGATTCCAAGCTCGTGTCCACACAATTCCTCGCTTGTCCAAGCACTTCGGAGGCGATACAGATTGGGATCTTCAAGGAATATTTCGGGATCAACACGGGATACTGTGGAATTATTGCGTGTTTTTTGAAGAGAATTTCCGGGAACAATAGAATTCTTTCTTTTCTTTCTTTTAACCAGATCGAGAAAGGACATTTTCTTAGACATTGCGCGGTTTGAAAAAGCAACTTTTGCTTCTTTTTCAGAAAAATCCAATCTCACCTCATTTCGTTGAGTTGTGCTTGCGTTCAACTTAATGGGATTTTCTGCTAAAATTACATTGTCTTTGGTTAATTCTAGATCATTCAAACAGTATTTTAAAAAGGTGCCATTTGAACTTATGGGGGCTCTCGTTTCTCCTTTAACGATATTGTCTGGAAAACAGTCAGTTTGCCTTATCGGTTTCGTTGTTGTCTTAACATCCGGGATACTGGGGCTGCAATGTGGTGTCACTTGTAGTGCAACCTCGATTTCACCGACGGTGATCGGGAGTGTCTCATGTGCCTGGTGACAAGCAACTTTCATGACGCTGGCATAGGAAACGATTGTCACAATCAGAGGTAACGCAAAGCATGTCACGCTCAGAAAGATTGTATATGCTTTGTTGTGCTCCCATTGAACGGTACAGATGAACTCGTAAGACAAATATATATACCTGAAATAATTAGAAATAACTTGAGATTTACTTGAATATCAAACTTAACTTTTTGCGCTTCACTAGTTTTTCAAGTTCCTGCCATTCGTCTCCTGTTTATAGACCACACCATTGACAAAGTTTGAAACCACAATTTACTTTGTTAATGCAGTAAGAAGCTCACACTGCACACTACAGGGTGTTTGAGTAAGGCTGTAAGAAGAACGATCCTTAGATTCTTCACCTGCACTCAAATCACGTAGCGAAAATTCAATGTTGTGTTCTTCGAGCTGAATTTTGATGACTCCTTCATGACTTATCTAACTGTGAGTGTAATCTCTAGCTCATATAATTCACGCCCGTTCCTCGCTCCCCGTTTCCCGTCTTAGTAACATCCTTTTCCAGCTTTTATTGTGCTCAAGTCTCTTCTGGGAGTTGCGAGGACAATGGAGTCGTGAAAAAATTTGCAATTTTGACCCTAAAGCCTCGGAGTCATGTTAGAATTTTAGTATACCGAACGTGGGCTATTGAACAACAAAATCTGCTTTTAGCCAGGAAAACGTAGAAAAGAAATTCGTATTTATCTTATTTACGGAAGGATGTTTGATATTTTATAATAGGCCTTTTAGCGAAATGTCAAACAGGTGCAATAAACCGACAACAAATATTTGCCTTGGTTCCCTTTCCAGAATATTCAAAAACTTAAAAATGTCTTCTTTACTTTAAGTTCAATTTGCATTTTTAATGTTTGTTGAAATATTTGAGTGACGTTAGCAAAGCCATCGTACGTAGTGGTTTGTATCTAGCCTGCTAATTCATTTAAGAAAACATCGATTGTTTAACCATAAGTAATGAAAAGCTAAATAAAGAGGTTTAAAATACGATCTGATGTACTCGAACAGAAAGATTATGTGCGTAGAGGAATACAAACGAAAAAAGCCATAATTGTTGAAATAATTTTGTTGCTACACAACGGGATAGTATCCTTTCCAAATGAAGCAGGCTTGCGTAATTTCAAGGACAGGATACCGACTGCAAAAATTGGACATTTATCAGAAATATCAACTGCCATCTTTATCCTTTCTCGTTATCTCTTTTTGACAGCCGTTTTTTGCCCTCAGTATCCTGAATTGTGCGACCGCATACTCAGCAAATATTGCTAATGACGTCCGACCGACTTGACAAGCATTTAAAAAGGCAAATAACAGTTGTTAAAAAATTGCAAAACCGGCGACGTTTTGGTTCTTCCGTCACTTTGGAAATGATGACATATGTTTGGTTTGAAAAAATTATTCATTTTTAACACTATCCCTAAATTTTTCTAATTTCAAAAAAGGAAGGAAAAAACTTACTTTGACCAACCAAAGGTGGGAAAAAGAGCCACGAGAAACGCTTGTGACCAAACATAGAGTATAATACATTTGGCACGCGAAATCGTAAGGACGGTTTGATGGTGTAGTGGATATACGATAGCCAACCAGCGATCCACACTGATGGCGGATAAAGTTAACATCGAGGTGATGCAAAATAACGAGTTTGTTATCCCACTTAGTGTGCATAAGATGTCTCCAAAAATCCACTTGTTGTGGAAAGCTGAGGTGGCTATTAGAGGCATACCAAGGATGGACTGCAATAGGTCTGCAACAGCCAGGTTAGCAAGGAAAATTCCCGTGACATCATGAAGTGAACGGGATCGGATTATTACGAACAATGTAAGACCATTTCCCACTGAACTGATAAAAACTATACCAACCATTACTGCTCCAGTAACTGTGGAGATATCAACCAGCATGACTGTCAGTTAAACCATGAATTCACATGAAAGTGATAAAGTCTTCATAGTGTGGCACAGTTTTGTTGGCGATACAGCCTGTTATTTCACGCTGGGGTCGGTAGTAACCAGCAGCTAGTCCTTAAATAAGCATCGATATCAGTTTTTCTTTCTTTAAGACAGCTGCGAGAGAGTTCTTTTCTTTTTAAAATGGCTTTCTCTCCGTGTAGCTGAACTATTGACGGGGTCAAACGTTGCAGAAAAATCAACTCAACTTCTTTTACGGGGAAGATGGCAGCATTTGACTCCAAAAATTCCACGAAGTGATTATAGTATAAGGCAGGGCACTTTGCTCCCCATATACCGGTAAAACGGGAAGTTTTTCTCCAATGCGGAATAAAACACGTTCTCACAGAGTGGGGTTTCTGCTTGCTTGTGGCTATTTATGTTAGAAAAAGCTTCCTTTATCGGAATACTTCTGACGCCAGGTGCTTCCGTTTATCTTATTTTTCGCTTTACAACGACTTGAACACAAGAAAAATTACTTAATTTTCGTCTACTGTCAAATTCATACACTGAAAATCGAGGTAAACCTTAGGAACATTTGATTGATAATTTGGAAAGGGCATTTTAGCATTTACTTTCAAATACGTTTGGCAAGAAGGGATGTAAGACTCTGACGTACATGAATAATTAACGGAAGTTATTCCTATTACGAAGAAAGTTAATTTGCTATTGAAAGGATTTCAATTGGTTTTACGTGTTCCAAATTATTTTTTACAAAGAATAACATGATTATATTTGTTACCGCTTATCTTCCACAGAAAGCAGCGTGGCCTTTTAATTTATCTTTAAACGAAAAAACAGAAAAAACAAACCAAAACCATCAAAACAAAGTGTCTGATCATCATTCCCTGACGCCTGATTTTTCTATGTTTATTTGAAAAGAAAACTACTGAGATCTATTTTAACAAATGACTAATTCATGTTAGCGACTCAAAAACCGTCATTTATGCGGGTCAGTCGCCTCATAAAGATACGGTAAACGACAAATTTGCCGTTTCGTTCTCTCACAAAGGCATGCCCGATGAAAAACCCGTTTAAATCAACATAAGACAGGTAAAACTTTTTTTTCCCATTTGAAAAAGTGATCGGACAGTTTTTTTTTGCATCTTGAGTCTGCATAAGTAACCCTTGAAAAAATTAAACGCTTATAAAGTTGGCAGCGGATATTTGAAAAGAAGAACACTAAGCAATATTTTATTCTTTATAAGCATTTGATCGTCTGATGACTTCCCCAAATATAAACTCTCAGTGTCTCCTTTCAGTTTTCTTATTATTTGTGTCTGATTTTTGGTTGTTCATTTCGTTTCTTTGTTTCATCTTAAGTTTTCGGGTAAAATACTTGAAATATTCCTGGAAAGCAACACCCCATTTGTACAGCTTGTTAATGATTTCCGACAACAACACTGAAAACCAGTAATGCCCCTTTCCCCTTTCCGGCTGAAAAATCGAAGCAACGTGTTGTTTATCAAAAGAGCCAGCTATAGCCCCACTGGGCAATACTCCTCAGTGGGTTCTATTGATGCCAATTTCGTAACTCAATTTAGAATACGACTTTCCTCTTCAGCCCCCCTTGTTTCCACGATATTGAAGTTAATGTCTAAACAGTTACGTATTTATATAATTCGTTACAATATTAATTATATAGAAGAGCGGGTGCTCATTTATTTGGGATAGAAGACACAGAATACTAGCAAATGTTTACAGAAGCAATCAATTTTGTATTGGCTTTCAAAGTTGATTAGGGACTCTCTCTGCCGACAGAAATCTCGCGCTGGCCTACTTATTGCTATCTACTGAATACTGAAATTTAAACTCAAATTTAACAAAATTTTTCACATATTATGATTGTTATCCTTGCGAAATCCCACCTCTTCCTCCAGTGTTATTCCCGCGAAAACATGGCAGAACACGTTTAAAAGCTCTCCTAAACTTCCGGTATGTCAGAGTGTATATGAATGGGTTGCATCCGCTGTTCAGCATGGCCAGAGTAGTGGTGATTATAAAGAAATTGTCGGGGAACGGGCAAAAGCCTCCAGTAAATGTTAAACAAAACGCTCCAACCAAATGAGGCAGCCAGCAAAGAACGAAGGTACCGTTCACAATAAGAAGTATGAGGACTACTTTCATCTCCTTTCTAAAGGAGAAAAAAAAAAGAAAAAGAGAAAGCAGTCAAGACACAAGCCGATCTTTTGTGTTCTCACTTCCGTTAAGTCGACAGTTGACTTCGTAGGAGCATCATTTCTGCCCGCTGGACAAAGGGAACGTGGACTCCTCAACTGTGGTGATGGATGGGCAAAACTGAATTAGGCTAAACTTAGGGCCTGTTTACATGGAGGTGGGGTAGCCCAGGTAGGTGAGGCAACCCACTTAGGTGGGGTAACCCTCCTGTCCATATAATCTCTCATATGATCACCCCACCTATCTAGACTTGCTACAAGACGACCTCTTGGCGAGCGGAGCGAGCCTTGTTTAGCCGCGAAACGGCCGACCGCGAGCGACCTTCGTCCCGCGCCATATGAAATCCGACGAAGAACTTTTTTGAAAGTCTACCCACCTATCCTGTAAACGTAATCAAATTAAAATGAGAGATTATATGGACAGGCGGGTAACCCACCTAAGCGGGTTACCTCACCTACCTTTGCTACCCCACCTCCATGTAAACAGGCCCTGAATCAATTTTTATGACAACAAGTGTCACTTATAATTCTCGGGAATCACCTTCATTTGTTCCGCGGTGATAATTTTGTTAAATAAGACGCGTTTGTTTCATTTAAGGATAATAAGGATCCTTAATAGTTAAAAATATAGGCAACGACGTTGTAAATACTGCGACCTAATAAAACATGGACGCTCGATATTCTCACCTTCTACTTTGTCTATCCCCAATCTTCCGCTCGGCCATCCGTTCACGTACACGAGCTAAGTAACCAGGCAACTTGGTAGCCCTTGTCGGATAATCCATCTCCTTGTCTTCCTCTTGAATTATCGTCAGTTTATTCTTTTGTGACATTTCTTTTGTCCAGCTATTCATAACAGGTAAGTCCCCACTTACGGGACTTACTCGAGACAAACCGAGTTTGCCCGAGGGACCAAACCGTGCCCTCGCAGTGTGCCAGGGGGATGTGCCATCTTTTCGCTTACAAGTTGATTCTTCTTTGGGATTACCCGTAAGAACAATGATAGTAGGATCTAACTGAGTACGGGAAATCCCGAATGTATCTGATCGGGCTTTTTCCGTCAATGGAAAAGGAACCACCGGTGCTACTGCGTGATTTCTTCGAAAATCTAGGAACAAACCCGAGCACCCCACACTGGTAGCGGGCTGGACTTCCATGCCAGAGCCCGGATGCGGATCTGGTGACCGATGAATATCATCTTCTGGTCTCTCATCTTCCATGTGGCACGTGACACTTTCCTCAAGTAAAATTGCGTCGCTGTTCTTGTCGTCATTCTCAGTAAAAGCGAGATTTTCTTCTACAACTGCTTCACCCTTCCCATCGGCCACCACCATCCCGCCAACATCCGGGTCATTTCCTGCTTTACTGAGTCTGCCAACTGTCGTCAGCGGTTTCTCGCGGGCCTGTTGACGAGCTACTTTCATGACACTGGAGTAACAGGCCACTGTGATGATCAGCGGTCCTACAAAACACAAGCTCCACACAAATATGGTGTATGCTTTGTCGTGCTCCCATTGGACAGTGCAAATGAATTCATACGGCAAGTAGACGTACCTGAGAAAGGAGAGATACTCAGTCGGTTGATCTCTAAAAAAGTTTTATTTGATCAAACCGCAAAATTGCCTTAGAAGAGATAATTTTTTTTAATATTTTATAAATTTTCAGAGCAGAAATTTTTCAGACGCGACATACTGCAAAAGAAGTTTGTTTGATTGGTAAAAAAATATACATAAAAACTCTTGGCGCCAGTTAGGTAAATGGACGGTATAGGCACTGTTTAACAAAACGCCGTTATCAGCAATTTTCAGTTTACCGAACGCTTTTTTGTAAAGACCATTTATTGTGACCAGTTTCATGAATGCATACAGCTAACTAAAACAACATTTTGTCTTCTTAAAATAACCCACTGAGGAAGAGATCTGAAGGTCGAAAGATTTCTTAAACCGCGGTCTAAGTTACACTTCGTTTAAATAACCGACCCTTAAACTCTTCACGTACATGTTTTCACACATTTTTACATTTACACATTTTTAAATCTGGCTGAAAGGAATTCTTCAAATAATATACACTCGGCATCCGTGGAAAGCTGGCTGACTTAATTTATATACTGTTTATTATTTATTCATCATTTAATACTATATGTACATCTGTTTTATATTCTATTTATTGTTTAGACTAACTATGCGCACATCGAACCAGCAATCAACATTTTATACCTTTCTACCCCGCACGAAACTTCAAAACATCTTGGATTTTTGGTCAAATTAAAATTTTTAAAAAAGATGGCGAGAATGTCAAAAACGTTGTCGAGTGGACACAGAATCGCTAGCCTGCCAGAGCATCAGGTTTTTTCGGCTCAAGTTTCTACTTTCTTGAGCCGAAAAAACCGGTTGCTCTCGCAAGCTACAGAAGCGCGATCTACACTACAAAAGCAAACAAAAAATGCAAAAGAAACAAAACAAAACATTCAATGTGAAAAACATACCTTGACCACCCAAGTACGGGCAGAAGTGCAGCAAAAAACGCCATAAGCCACAGGCAGACCACAACCATTTTTGACCTTTTCATGGAAAGCCATGTGGGGTACTCTAGTGGATGGACTATGGCCAAATATCGATCCACTGACACGGCAGTCAGGGTCAGAACAGAAGTGATACAGAACAAGGAATTAGTCGCTCCACTGATGGTGCACAAAATCTCTCCAAAAACCCACTCTTCGTAAAATGCCGAAGTTGCTATCAAAGGCATCCCTATAACCGACTGCAAAAGATCTGCAACTGCAAGATTTGCCAGAAACAGGCCCGTAACATCACGTAACGGATCATAACGATAGAACACGAATAAAGTAAGACAATTTCCGACCGCACCGGTGATTATTATCGCGATTATTATCACACCTGTCACTGTCGCGATATCCAACGACATCTTGAAGGTAAACCTTGAGTTCTTATCTCACGAATGCAAATTACATGCGGTTTTTTTCTGCATGGAAGGAAAGGTACTGCAGTTACAAGGTCTTCAAAACATCTGGTGTGGTACAATAATTTCCAAAAGTAAGCGAAGTCGCACGTTCACTCCTCTGTATGTACTGTTCAATTCTTCTTTTACAGTTCAATACTGAGTTATTACGCATTTTTCCTTTTTCTCGCTACTCTTTCCATATATATATATATATATACATTTTAACTATACTGAGCATGTTCGTGTTGCTGTTTGAACAAAGGAAGACTTACTTTCGCGTCCAACAAGCAAAAAAAACGAACCAGTCACGAGGAGCTCGACCTAGAACCAAAACGTTACAAATGTCGATTTTCTTTAAAAACTCTGCTCTTTTCCAACAATTTTCACAAAATTGTGCTTAAACCGCGACGGTAAATTGCCTCTTCAAACCGAGAGAACATTTGCTGAGTCTCCCATATCTGATCTAAAACTAATCCTGCTTTGCTTAACACTAACTTGGACGCCCTTTCTTACTTCTTTTCTTTTTGCAGCGAATAAAACGCAAGAGACTGAATAGGCGGTTTATTGCTATGGTTAAGTTCCGTTGCATTTTAGAGGCGTTTAGAAAAATAATTTCCTCATACGTCATGAACATCCTGAATACATTCAGTTGTTGTTTTTCGAGCGTCCTTTTTGCCTTGAAGTTGCGCGAAATTCTACAATGACGCATATGTAGCATATGCCCTTGAAACAATTTCTCTGTGAGAACAGCAAATAGAGTAAAAAGCTGAGTTCGTCGCTCCGTCTTCCAAAACGGAACGAAAAAGTGAAAACGGTAGAAAATGTGCACGGGTTGTTCAGTTATGATTGCAACCAGACTCCCCGAGAAATTGAGAAAACAAAAGGCTTAGAATTTTGTGATGCTGAAAATCCACATAGAATATAACAATATGGAAGGTTTTTCTTTGATTGAGTAAAGACAAATTTCTTTCGTCAAGGAAATGCTTGTAAATTAGTAGTTAATGTGACCCCGGTGTTGTGCGCGTTGCTCATAATTAAGGAAGAATTATAAGAAAGAATGTCATAATGATTATGTAATTAGCATATCAACTTCGTGGACGGTAATGCAATATAATGTGGAACACAATTCCGCAAACCTGAATCAGTACCACAAGCGGGAACAAAACGATCGTTGTATACATGCATATTTTAAAGACCAAAACTGAGACTAACTACTTCCAACACAATTGCTCTAAACTTGAGGAAAGACTCAAATTAACCACTGAGGAATGGTGTAAACGTGTGGTTTAATATACACTTATATAAGTCGTCCTTAATTTGTCGAATGCCACATATATAACTTTCGGTTATACGAATATCTGGAAATCGCCGATGAAGGTTATTTTTTTCCTCAAAGACATAAAAAAGTGAAGTGTTTCCACTGATTAAAGGCGCCGACCTTGAAAAGGCTACCGACGGTAGTAACACTAAGTAATAGACGAAGAAAGAGCAAAAAAAGCCACAATGATCAAGATCTTTTATTGCCAGTTCGAAGTTTATGCCAGTGAGAGATAAGCCAGCTCCGTTTTTCCCACAAATAATGATGACCATATTTCAGGTACAAACTATGTTTAAAAAAGAAAAGAAAGAAAGAAAAAGCGTGATAAGAATAAACATTCAGATGGGCCCGGTTCCTCAAAAGATGGTTAAGTTTAAGCCAGGATTAAGCCAAATTTTGAGCAAAGTTTTCTTGTCTAAGAACATGCAATTTGAGCTTTCAAAATACTGTTCAGCCTTTACCCCGACATACAGTGATGATAACACTAAGTGTTACTCTACGCAAAACATTTTAACAAAGGAAGGTAAAATACAAAAACGGAACAAAATTTTAATCATGGATTAGCGCTGATCGGCCTTTCAGGAACCGGGCCCAGAGGTACAGAGTCGCAAACAATCAAACAAATGGCAGATTTCTTCAAATTTCTGTCCATAACTCGCCCTTGCAGTTGCGTAAATGGCCCACTTACGTGGGATAACTGAAAAACGTTCTCCATAGCAAACAAAGAGGGCGATAAAAATTCAAAAGTAAGAACGCGGAGGATGAATGGAAAGCGGAAAAAATATCTTTTTCCTTCCTATTTTCTTCATTCCTTCCCTCTCCCCAGGGTCCCCGCGAGTTGGCAAATGCGGGTTTCTTCGGAATTAAGATGTAGATTAGTCTGTACACAGACATTGTTTTATTTTTCTTTTCGTTCATTTCGAAACACCGGCGAGTACGCGAGCGAAGCAGTTTCTATTTTTTATCCGCACGGTCGACGGACTTTGAAGAGAAAATAGAAGGTCTGGGAACAGGCTGGATGCAGATCGCAAAGAAAATTTGAGGACGGGTGCTTGAAGAGTGGTATGGGGTGTAGATTGTGATAGACCAGTATCAGATCAAGCGAGGGGAGTAATACGTTAATGAGGAATATTAAAGTATGGATTATTTCGCTCATAGAAATTTGGATAATCACGGAAATAACTCGCCTATATTTCTAGCAACGAGTCAAAACAAGCACGCTACACACGTAACATAACTCCCGACGATAGCTGTGATTTTGGGCGTGGTGTGGATGAGAGATTTGAAGGACACTATAACTTACCCTCCAAATAACACGCCTCCCAAATGAGCTGCATGATCAAAAAACTGCCAACGAAAAATTAATCCCGCCAAATCGAACCCAGCTATGGCTACGAGGCCCTGAAAATAAAGAATAAAGAGTATAATAATTATATGGCTGGCAGATTCTACGAGCGGGTAAGACAAAAGGAATTCACTGCTCTGATTGGCTACCTGAACCAACAGGATGGCCCTGTCTGACCAAGGCAAGCCCATGAAAATACAAACAAACCCGCCCCCAGGTACAGTGTTTCTAATTGCTAACTAGCTTTTCCGCGTGCCATGCTCGATTGTCCGTGTTTATTCATTGTTGGCTAGCAAATTGAGATGTGATTCAAACTCATTTTAGTTGTACCTTACTAACTAAGACTTGATATATCAAAGGGGTTTCTCATGTTTAGTTTTCAATAAGGCTACAGTCAACTCTCTCTAAGACGGACACCTTTGGGACCAGCACTAAGTGTCCGTCTTAGAGAGGTGTCCGTCTTATAGAGAGTCAAATAAAAGGAGTAAAGAAAGGCAGGGACCAACTCTAAGTGTCCGTTTTACAGAGGTGTCCATCTTATAGAGGTATCCGTTAAGAGAGAGTCGACTGTATTCGAAATTGCAAGAAGTGACTTACCGTTCCCGCGGAGAATGTTAAAAATGGTAGAAACACAATAGCCAGTCTTGTATCTGGTTCATGAATGCACCATAATGACAGAACCGCCAACAAAGCCCCGGACTAAAACAAAAAAAGCACAACCACTATTGAATTTCTGTAAGAAAATGGTCAAACGTTCTTCTCATCAACAACTCAATCATCTAACAGCCGTATATTTGCCGCCCATGGGCAAATGCTAAATGTGAGCGTAATTGACCAAAAGAAAGTGCGCTTTACTTTTGTTATGTTGTAAAGTATTGTAGATACCCCTTTTATTTAGCCTAGTGCTGTAATAAGGGTTAAATCAGCCACCACTGAGTATATATAGGGCAATTCCACGTGAGACAATGAAATTTTGAATTTTTTAAAATAAAATTTTGCACAATGAAACTTAACCAACAGAAAGCTGAAACAATGGACTGTTTGAAATTACTGAGATCTTGTGCGTCTTGTCCATGCGCTTAATGCGAGAAGGCATGAAATCCAGAGAATTTGAATCTCATTATCTTTGAAATTTTTGGAAGGAAATTTTAAACAAAGTTTTAACATCTAAGAAAACATACAGTCAACATAAAAGTATGTGTGTATTCTAACCTTTGCCTTACACTATCATTAGGCTATAAATTATTATCCAGCTACTGGCACTTTCCTAAGAAAATTGACATTGAATTTTTGTTGCGGACATTACGTAATGTCCGCAACATTAAGGTACCTTTTTTCAGTTCCTGTACACAGTGTGCTGTATTTTCACGTGCTATTGATGCTGCTCAGTTAGTCTGATGTATACTCTATTTTAATCTCAAAACATTTCCTGGGTGGGTTTTCTTTGCTCAGAAATTATAAGTTGAAAAGTGTTGCGGACATTACGTTGCGGACATTACACATATTAGATTTTTCATTTATTCAAGCTGTTGCGGATATTTAGTTCTTACTATCTCTGAATTAGATTCAGACAACAGCCCACTTAACACTAAATTGCTTTTTATTGATGTACAAATGTAAATGGCAAATTAAAAAGAGCTGGTAGCTTTTCTGTAATGTCCAATGAATTCAATTTACAAAGTATTAAAAACATTCTAAATAATTTACGATTTCTGTGATATTCTTGAAAATGGGCAAACATAGTGATTTTCGAATTAGTTCCTTCCATAAAGTAGTATAGATGCATGACGAATTTTGCAGTACTTTAACAGAAAAACGGAAAAATATTTTAAAGAGTTTATATGGTTTTGGGGGACGCTGTCACAAAATTACAGAGTGACATTTGTATGGATCTTTAACTGTGTTTCAAGAGTCATAACTTGATCTCTGTTCAACTTTAGAGCACCAAACCTGCTCAACCAACCAGTCTCAACATGACCTTTTATATGGTGGTGTCAGTTTATCGATTAGTTTAAATTTGAAACTTGCCCCAGTTCCCTATGCAACTCCAAAATGGCCAATGAGTAGCTGGTCAGGGGTTTTGTACTGCTGAGCATGCTCAGAACAGTTTGTAAGCATGCTTTTTGAGGAAAAGCACTGACCATCATTGTTTCTTCCACAAACTTGAATGGGTATTATTTTTTTAACTAGAATTTGTAATATAATGTGTAGTGAACAATGTGCAATTTTAGTGCAAATTTACATTTTATCTGTCTTTAAGTCAGACTGAATGACAAAATGTGATAATTTCAGTAGCTTAAGTAGTTTTGTAAAAAACAAAATAATATCCTCACTATTGAGAACATTTTTTTTTCAGACAACATTTACTTGAGATGTAATAAAATCAATTTGGAAATTATTTTAAGGAGTCAGTATAGCAGAAAAAAATCTGACTGGTATTGCATGATACTAGGTCTCAGCAGGAGATTATATAATATTATAATAGAACATAAATAAAGTAAATGATAATTTCACAGCTTCATTTTTAGACAAGTAACTACAGAACAAATGGACATAGCCACGGTCACCAACACTGACTGTGTTCCCAAAAATGTAATGTCCGCAACAATTTTGTGTAATGTCCGCAACACAAACTTTTGTTTGTAGAATGACTGGAACAAGGTTGCATGGAATTTTTCTTTGACAGTTGAAAAATCTAATTATTGTTATGTTTTGAAGGCACAATTATTTTCTGCTCAAGGTTAAAAATTCACAGGAAAATCTCTTTAAAGAAAGTTACTTTAAAAAGTGGTTGTTTAAACTGTAATGTCCGCAACACACTTTCTTCAGCTCATACCTTCAAGGTCTTAAGAGCTAACCACAGCATCTTTTTATTAGGTACAAAGGGAACACTAAAAATACTTTCTAGATATGTTTGAACACCCTTAATGAACATTTTGACATCTAAATTGGGGTTTAAAATATTAATTTTAGTATCTGAACGTAATGTCCGTAACATGGAATCACCCATAAATCTTCAATACATTTTTCTATGGTATTGACCTCAATTCTCTTACCGCTCCTAATGAAGCACCAAGTGGTGATGATGTCACAATAACTTTGTATGCAGTACTAGCAAAAGAAGCAAACACACCTAGGAAAAATAAGGACATTGACATTACGTTATTGCATTTTTTGCCCTATAAAAAAATTGAAAAGATTTTAAGGTAGTAAAAGACCTTTATTATGTCTCTAGGAAAGAAAGAATGATGGATCAGAGAGGGAATCTTAGGGCGTTGGTCAGGATATGTGAATTTCATTTAAGTTATTTTTAGAGATTGTAGTTAAATATAAGATTAATTCCTGGAATCTCCTCACATTTCAATCGATTCTTTGAAACCAAGTCCATGTGTGTCTGCCTCAAGGCAAACAATAGAGAATATTTTAATGACAACTGTTGTATTCTTCCTTGACAACAATAAATAAAAGTTTTAGGACCTCTCAGAAAACAAAATTCCAATTAATTATTTCATGCATTTAATTAGTCTGAAAAAAACTTTGGTGAAATTCACATATCCTAAAGTCTAGCCTGCGTAGCAGATGCTTGGAAATAGTGGGCGAAAGAGAGAACGGCGTGCGTGAGGGAGACACGGGAGGGAGACACGCGCCCGTTTTTTCTTGGGCCCACCACTTCCAAGTGCCTGCTATGCAAGCTACCTAAAGTCTGTACTGGGCATTTTCCTCTCTGTCCCATAATCCTTTCTTGCTATTGGTTGCTGTAACCGTACCTCCACTGAGATAAAATGCTATAAACTGTTCCTTACCAAGAAGGGCTGAAACAGAAACAAAAAAAGGATCATGGTACACAGACTAACCACTGAAAAAGACAGTCACCACAATTCCTCTGATAGACATGCTTGTTCCACATGTTTCTGAAAAGAAATCCTACCTTATGAACCCCATGTGAATCTTTTCAATAATTTCTCTTTTCAGTTTGTTACTAGCCTGTTCACAGACCTTCTATCTTCTCTTGAGGGATTGTCGAGCGCACATATGGAATTATAAATCATCAGGGGATTTATTGACAGCAAGGGCAAGGGGTAGGGCTTGTTCAAACCCTGTCAAATTGTCAAAAGAAAAAAGAAAAACGTCTGTGGACATGCTAGTTTGTTAACATACCTTCTACATGGGGAGCAAAACTCCATAGAACAAACATATTAACGCCCAAATGCCAGAAGTCCATGTGACTAAATGCACTTGTTAATAACCTCACAGATGAACCTGAAAGAAAATATTGTACCTCTAATTCCTCTCCACCAACTGTGTTATCTTCATTGTAGCCTGCGTCGCAGGCTTCAATAGGAAAAGGGAAATGGAGAATTTCGGCACATGAGAGTGTAAGGGGTGCACAAGGGGTCCTTTTTTCCTCTCCTTGAACACTCTTCACCCTCTTACACGCCTAAATTCCGCCTTGCCCTTCTCCTTTTGTCTCCTACCATACATGCTATTATCATCCACACTAACCTGGACCAGGAGACATTGTAAACCATTTCCACATAAAATTTTGCATCTGAGGTATTTTCCATGACAAGAAAACTGTTGTATTAAGGAAGATAATCACTGATGCTGTCTTGGACCCGTCAGGTAATGAATTCCACCATTTGTTGAACTGAAAGAAAGTAAATCAATGCTCAAGCTCGTAGCTATCTGGAAAACTAGTGGTTATGAGTGACTATTAACTGATAAACATTCACAAGTGGTAATAAACAGTGAAACACTCATGTAATAATTCTACACATACCATATCTCTAATACCAAACTGCTTTTTAGACCCAGTACTAGGAAAATATGCTTGATTTTTATGGATGTAAGAACTTCTAACTTTTTCATACTGAAGAATTGAACATGCTCCAAAACTGACTGCACCTGTCTTGAAACAGAAAATTCAGAGGCATGTTAAGCAAGCAACATAACCTCCCTCCAATCAAGATCACTTTCAATCAATTAGCCTGCGTGGCGTTCAAAAGAGGTGTGGAAGGGAATTTGGGTGCGAGTCTGCCAAGAGAGGAGGTGGGTGGAAGGAGTTCCCCTCTGCCCTTCCTCGCGTACCTTTTGCGCTTCTTGCACTCTTGGAATCTCCTTACCCTTTCCCTTCCTTTCAAACCCCTGCCAAGCAGGCTATCAATCAATGAATACCAGCAATCAAACCTGAACATTCAATTATGCACTGACTGTTAAACACTTTCGGTGCTGAGACCTCTGGAAGATGTACCGATAAAGAAGAAACATCTAAACAATAAGAATGATTATTTGCTATTTGCAGTCTTTCTTTTCCTTTTCGCCACTTTGCTCTTTTTTTTTTCAGACACTCCTTTCCCACTTTTTTCTTCTTGTAAAAACTAGACAAAAAAGGTATCAGGTACCATACAAAAAAAATGAAATTTTGATATCCATGTTTCCTCATTAGCTTTTTTCATCTTTGAACCATGCAGGGACAACAAGCCCCCTGTATGACACTCTATGTAATGAAATTGTTAGACTACACGCCTAAATCAACCACAAATTACTCCAAACTTCTAACTCTTTTAATACGTGTCGGTGGCGTTTTCCGCCATCTTGCGATTACATCATCTTGGCTAGAGCCAGTCCTTTTCGATATTATTCTAACTAGTTCCAGTTCTCTACATTCTCCCCCTCTGGAAAAAGATGTTGTCCTCAACATGAACGGATAGACCATAGTCTCTTGTGGGTTATCTCGTGTAACAGTTCCTCGTATTCTTGTATCTCATTATTGGGTCAACAAAGTTATCCTGGTTGATCAGGCCAGAATGTTCGCTTAAGTTGCCCAAATGTTACTGTGTTATCTTTACTGCACTGTACTGTTCGATAACGCGCCTATATCGATTGTTTGCCCGTACAAAGAACATGTAGAGATCGAGAAAAAAAAATCTCCTAATAAAACAAGGTTGTACCTCTTAAAACGAACGACATGTGAGTTATACTATACTAAACATTTATCCGTCTTATCTAAAACGAACGTAATTTCAATTGGTCCAAATCAGTTCCTTTCTCTTCAAGTTAATACCACCAGGCTTGCTGGTAACGCCACGCAGGCACAGGATACATCGGCTGAACGTGTACTGGGAAAGGTACAAAATAACTGAAGGGCTGAAAGACAGGTTGTTGCACCATCCATGATACCGGGACAGGCTGCCATAACTGGTGTGGATATGATGCTGTGATGCCGCGAATTCCTGTTGTGGAACTGGGTTGAAAGGAGGGTTGTCCCATTGCATCATAGGTCATCCTGAGGGGTGGTCTGCTTACGCGCTGTGACTGTCTTAGAGGTACACCATCTACAGCTTCATCATCGAACGCACCACTTGGTTGCTCTGTGTCTTCAGCCTCTCCCTCTGAGCCTGGACCATCAACTTGACAAGGGTAAGTGTCGTGTTCATCTAACTCTGGAACAATGTGGCAATTGTCTTCAGTATGATTCCTCGTAGACTCGTAAAATTCTTGAAGTTGACCAGGTGTTAACCCAGGGATGTTCTCATCAGTGGTTCTGGTTGTGTTCTCTTGTAGCTCCTGCTGTCTTCGGGTTGTCCTGGGCATCGTGCGACGACTCTTGGATGGCTTAGGTGGTATCTCAACAGGTAGAAAGGAACATGGTAGCAGCAGGTTGCGATGCAGAACTCTTGTCCTTCCATTACCAGTCTCTGGTTTTACCTCGTAAACTGGCATATCCTCCCTCTTTTGAGTAACAACGTGGATTTCTTGCTCCCAATAAGAGCGTAACTTTCCTGGGCCACCACGCTCCGTCATGTTTCGCACAAGAACACGGTCTCCTTCACGTAGCGTGGTATGTCTAACTTTCTTGTCATACTGTTGTTTCCCCATGTCTGCACTTTTCTTTGCATGAGCGGAGGCTAGTTCGTAAGCTTCTTTCATGGCTCTTCGCCAATTTTTAACATACTCAGGGTATGTAGAATATCCCTCTGGAGGTTTCAAGCCAAACATTAGGTCGATGGGTAGCCTTGGCGTCCTACCGAATAGTAGATAGAAAGGTGAGAATCCAGTAGAGTCGTGGCGAGTGCAATTGTATGCATGGACTACTTTATTGAGATGGTCACGCCAACGGGATTTCTGTTTCTCTGGCAGGGCTCTCAGCATTGATAGAAGTGTTCGGTTGAACCTTTCAACCTGCCCATTCCCTTGTGGGTGGTAGGGGGTTGTCCGCGAATGTTTGATCCCACTCAGTTTCTCAAGGTTGTAGAAGAGTTTGTTTTCGAACTCTCCGCCCTGGTCATGATGAATGGTTCCTGGAAACCCAAATCTCATGATAAAGTCATTATACAGTTTGTTGGCAGCGGTCTTCGCAGACTTATCCCGGGTGGCGTATGCTTGGGCAAATCTGGTGTAGTGATCCATGATTACCAATATGTACTGGTATCCACCCGAGCTTGGTTCGAGATGAACATAGTCCATGGAGACGAGTTGGAAAGGTGCTGTGGAGAGGATAGGCTGAAGTGGTGCGTGGACATGAGTTGCGGGTTTACGTTGCTTCAGGCAACGACACACTTTTGTGACATAATGGGTGATGTCTGCTCTCATAAACGGCCAATAGAAGCGTTCTCTAGCTAGTTCCACTACTCTGTCGGCACCCAAGTGCCCCATGTTTTCGTGTAGCTCTTCATACACCCTTTTGTGGTATTTCTTGGGTAAAACCATTTTGTCTCCACACCCAGTTTTCCGATAAAGGATTCCATCTTCAGCAATAAACAGTTTATTCCATTCGTGTAAGAGTTGTCGGGCAATAGCTGTCTCTTGCTGCCTTTCCTGATAGGTGGGACGCCTTCCAATTTGAATAAACTGTAAAACACGAGCAATTGATGGATCTTCTTGCTGAGCTGCGACAAGTTCATCACGTGGCAGAGTTGGAATGTCTACACGCTCTTCCTTTAACATGTCGTGTACTGCGGTGAGAGATGACAACCAGGCGGTCTGGGGGGTGTTAGTTACATGGACTGAAGATGTGACAGCATCCAGAACATCCTGATTAACTACTTCCGAACAACTTTTCATATAGCCCTCAAAACTGATTGGCATACGAGACAAGGTGTCAGCATCTGCGTTGGCTTTTCCTGGTCGATACCTGATCTCAAAATGGAAGTCGGCTAATTCATTAACCCACCGTAAACCAGTGGCGTTCAGTTTCGCTGATGTTAGGATGTATGTCAAGGGGTTGTTATCAGTGAAAACAGTAAACTTTGGCGAGTAGTAAAGGTAGTCACGGAAGTGTTCAGTCACTGCCCATTTTAGAGCAAGAAACTCAAGTTTTCCTGCGTGAAGGTGGTACTTTTTCTCAGCTGGTGACAGCGCTCGTGAAGCATAAGCAATAACTCGCATGACCCCATCCTGGTTTTGGTACAACACTGCCCCGAGACCGTCTTTACTTGCGTCGGTGTGGAGAGTAAATGCTTTTGAGAAATCTGGATAAGCCATAATGGGTGGATTACTGAGGTGTCCCACTAACTTCTCGAGGGCTAGTTGCTGTTCTCTTCCCCAAACGATTGGCGTCTTTGAGGGCTGTTGTCCATCCTGTCCTGTGCTGGTAAGCAAGTCATAGATCGGTTTCGCAATTTTAGCAAAGTTTTTAATGTACCTTCGGTAGTAACTTAGTATTCCTGCAAGCTGTCTTACTTCACCAACAGTTTTGGGTGTTACTTCCTTTAACTTCTCGATAGCTTGTACACACCCTGGATCCATCTGGTAACCATCACCTGACACAACTCTTCCTAAAAACTTGACCTCGCGTTTGAACAAACTACACTTGCGCGGCTTCAACTTGACTCCATGTGCTCGTAACTTTCGCAATACTGTTCTCAGATGCTCGATGTGTTCTGCAAATGTCCTACTAAATACTATGATGTCATCGAGGTACGGTATAGCCACTTTGTCCCTTAGTTCACCCAAACAACGTTCCATAAACCGTTGGAAATTCGCAGGTGCGTTCATCAATCCAAATGGGATCCTTACCCATTCATATAGCCCCCACGGTGTAATGAATGCTGTCGCTGCTCTACTGTCCCTGTTTACGAACCCCTGATGATACGCCTTACCCTGGTCAAGTACACTGAACCACTTATTTCCGCCAAGACTATCCAAGGTCTCTTGGATTCTAGGAATGGGATGTCTGTCAGCAATAGTCTTGCGATTTAGTTCTCGATAGTCAATGCATAGCCTTAGAGACCCATCCTTCTTGCGAACACAGACAACTGGAGAGGAGTATGGGGACTTGGATTCAGTGATGAAATTCTGGTTCAGAAGGTCTTCAATGTACTGTTTCACCTCCGGATACAGTGGTCGAGGAATTGACGTGTACTTCTTTTGCACTGGCTGGTTATTATGCAGATTAATCTCCATTTCCAGATCAGGGATGCAGCCAATATCTTCTTCATTGGATGAGAATGACTCGTACTCTTCCCTCAGCATCATTTCAGCTGCAGTCCGCTGGTCATGATCCAAATCACCGAGATCAACTGCCGGAAGTGGGTTTTCATTTTCTTTGTTTTGCTGCTCAGCAGGGGTGGTGGGTCCCTGAGGTTTAGGTTTCTCAAAATATTGCTGGTCATTCTGGGTTCTACATTCACTCAGTCTAACATCTGCTGTTGTCACTGATTTGACTGCCTGAAGGACTCCTAACGGGGTGCGACTCTTAAGCAGAATATCATGGTCTGTCCCATTGTGTACAGCAATCTGTACCTTAGATGACTTTCCTGGTTTGACATTTAACAAAGTTCCATTAACTTCTAAACCCTCTGGTAACTGTGCCAATTCATTTGGCTCAAACAGTACTGGTGTTAGCTTGTTTACTGGTCCTGTAGTTGCACGGCAGCCAACAGTTATCATGCTATCCCTTGGTATCACCACATCTCTCCTTCCCGTCCTCACTTTACAAATGGCATCTGAACTTGAACTCTGAATGAAATTTACCAAGGCATCTACTTTTGTCTTATCTGTTCCAGGGAAACTCTTGTAAATTGTTGGGTTTGGATTCTGGTCCTGACTTACTAACTCTTCAATGACATTGTATCCCAAAATGGGACAGTCCAACTTTTCTGATGTCACTAGAAAAGGCACTAACAGTTCCTCTTGATTGCTATCACTACCAGGAGGAGTTAGCATAACTCTGGCTTCCACCCACCCAATGTAGGGTATTTGAGACCCATTCACTGCTGTTAGGCTAAGGCTTGTCTCCAAGAGTTCTGACAACTGTCTAATGGCTACTTGTCCTAAGCATCTTTGGACAGAGTCGACTGATATTATTGAAACCTGGGCACCAGTGTCCCATAACATTTCACATTCATAGTCATTGAGCAAGCACTTCACCATACACTTCTTGCCAACAAGGCCAATAACTTTAGCATGCTCACTTGGAGTTAAATGACTGACACAGGCTGGGTCTACAAACTCTTTTGACTTACTTGTACTCGCCTCAGAAAGATGACTTATTGCTTGGCACAACACCTTGTGTTCAGCCCAGTGTCCCTTTTGACATCGCGTGGTGCAATACCATACACTCTGACACTGACTACATCTTTTAAGTTGTCCATGCTCTACTCCGGTTTTACAACAGTGGCTACATTGGTGAGACTTTGGTGGGTTTACGACTGCTTCCTGTCTCGCGGGAGCAGTCGATTCCTGTTTAACTGCTTCCTGCATCCCCTTGCCAGATGAGATTCGCTCCCACACTTAAAACAGTGATTGCAATATTCCTTTCTGTTCTCGAGGCAGCTTGAACACAAAGGTGGTCTTCTTCTCTCTGGCCACTTGCCTGGAGGTACACTTTGATTGCTGTTCTTCCTGACCTCGCTTTTCAATGCCTCGACTTCTGACTTGATTGCACTTATAGCTGTTAGAAGATCATTCTGAGGGCTGTTCTTCTTGCCTCCTTCCTTTTCTTTAGGTGGGCCATCAGATACCGCAGACACTGATAATGGTGGTTGTTTGGTCTTGGTATTATTCTTAAGCTTCTTGTCCCTTTCCTTTTCTGCTGACGTAGCCATGCTCATCTGTTGCATCAACACTTCATCTGTCACATTTGAGTCCTTCAGGAATGGGCGAATCTTAGCACGAATACTTTCATCCTGTAAACCAGTTTCTACTGACCGAAGAAACAGACGTTGTATGTGTCCAGAGTCATACTGTAGGGATATTTCACCTTCTTCTTCACCACATGCAAACAGGATTTGTTGCCTCAGATCAAGAGCATTCATCAAAAATGCCTGGGGTGACTCCTTTGGGCTCTGACATAGGGATGCCAGTGTTTGATAGAGTTCTGATGTATTCTTTGCACCATAGTGGCTACGGAGAATTTTCTTTAACCGATCCAATGTCAAATCTTCGTAAGTTTCGAGGTAACTCCTAAGTACCATGCCAGGTGTAATTGAGCGAATAACACCATCAACAATTTCACTCTCGCCATAACCTTGGGCCAACCCCATTTGAATTTGACGCATAAGGGAAGAAAAACTAATTTTGTCTTTCTGCTCGGGTTCCCCGATTTGACCACTGATCTTAAACTGTCTACGTAACGCGCTAGTCGCTAGTAGTTTTTGAACAGGATCTTCCTTCGCTACGGGAGGAGGTTTTGAATCACTTAGAACTGGCTTACCATCTTCTTCATCGTTCTTGATGCCATGGGGTTTCTCTGTCAGCATTTCTTTTACGTCCTTGAGGTACGGCACGACTTCGGCTTCCTTCAGTTTTTCAATTTCATCATCGAGCCGTAGAGCAACACGTTTCGTCACAAACAATTTTGTTTTTCCCTCATATTCAACTTTGAAGAACTTGGCCATTCGCTCGAGTGAGCTCCAGTCCGCGGCATAGATGCTAGACTGTAATTCCAATTGAAGATCTTCTGCCATCATCGGCAAGGCCTCAGTTCCGATGTTTCCGATTGACAATGGCGGGCAGTGGAAGCACGTGGTCAAAGCGATGAGAGACACAAATATGCTCAAAAACATACCAAAATCGATCGCCAGAAACGTTCCATCCAGTGTTTCATCTTCGTCGGGTTACAAGTCCTGGCAGGGTCGCCAATTTTGTTAGACTACACGCCTAAATCAACCACAAATTACTCCAAACTTCTAACTCTTTTAATACGTGTCGGTGGCGTTTTCCGCCATCTTGCGATTACATCATCTTGGCTAGAGCCAGTCCTTTTCGATATTATTCTAACTAGTTCCAGTTCTCTACAAATGCAGGTTTTTTATTGCCCGGAAATGGAATTCCTCCGGGATAAGTTAGAAAAATCGAGGATTTCTTTAGGAGTAGAGTAAAAATAATATGGAATTCCTTGGGGGTGAACCGTGAAGCTTTAATTTTCATGAAATTCTTGAGGGGTATGACCCATTTTCTTCTTGGATGTCTTCAGGGGTAAATGCAATTTTAAACAATCTTCAGGGGTAAGAAGAAAAGGTTAAGTCCTCAAATGCAATAACCATACCATGACGGTAAATCCGAGAGGGCGCACTATCATTTTAAATTTACTTTCATCTTCAGGCCTTCCAGGATGAAGTTCTCTTTTCCCAAGTCTTTTTCTGTGTTGAACACGACCATCTCCGTTATATCTTCTTGACCTGCCGTACATAAATAAGCTTAAGTTACAGTCAGAAAAGCAAAAAAGAGACAAGATTTATAATTCTAACAAGACACATTTGCACTTCTAGCTAACAAAATAAAAAAGAACCAGAAGAAAAGTGCAAAAATATTTCACCTGAAAAGAAACAGCTTAGAAAACGATGTGTTTTTACAAAACTTTTTTGCAGCGTTCCGTGAAAAAGCAAAGACGGCGGCCATTTTGAAAACTTGTATATCGTTCCAGGCCTTCGCTTCCATTACAGTTAGGACCCACTCTCTCCTCTGTTTACTCTTCCTCCTCTGAAACATTGTTGGCCGGTTGTTTAGCTTGTAAGGCAATAACTTCATGAAATTATGTTATTCAGTTCAGATTGAGCTTTCATACCTGATTTTTATATGTAGGGGGGGAGGGGATACCCAAAAATATCCAAGCAAGCTAAGGAAAAATTAAAAATAAAAAAAATCTAAGCACGCCAAGTAACCCTAAAATATTCATGCACTGGCCTAGAAAAAATTCTTACAAGGAAAATATTAACGGAAAACTTCATGCGGCACGGAAATTCAAGTTGCCCTTGGATGACCGAACAGATACAAATACAGCGCCGCTTAGAATGCATTTCTAGAGATCTAAAAGTACTCTAGGTAGCCTAAAAGTGTTTCTAATGTGTTTAGGAGGAAACCGTCGTTGGGTGCCGCTGACAGTAGGATCAGCACCAGCAGAAAGGAACAGAGTAAGTCTCAGTAGCTTTTATTTTAATTGTGTTCACTCTCCAGAATTTTATCCTAAAACTCAATTGACTGGTAGTAACCACTTAATTCTAAAACTGAAACTGAGATCACTAACCCCAATGTGGATGAACTCAGCGTCAAGACTTATGTCTCGTACTTTCCTGCTGCCAAACTTAAACCTGGTGCCCTACTTCAGTCAACGTTGGGCTCACCCAGCTACAGCAGACTCAGCAAATACGCCTGCCTTGGAGCCTAAAGACCTTGATATGATTCGAAAGAAGGAAAATACAGCCCACCTATCTACAACCGGGCCTCAGCAAAGACGCCTGGAGTGGAACCGAAAGACCTTGATGCGATTCCGAAGGAGGAAACTACGGCCCACCCATCTAAAAGTGACTCATCAACGGAGACCTGGCGTGGAGCCTGAGGACCTTGATCTAGGGGGAGGGGTGCAGGAGGTGCGCACCCCCCCCCCCCCTCCCCTCCCCGAGATGACCTGCGGTTTTCTAATACAACTAGTATTCTGCAAAAAAAAACTATGTGGTTTATTGGTGTTGAAGTAGAGCAAGCCGACGAGTGCACCCCCTCCTAAAAAAAATCCTGGATCCGCCCCTGAACCAAAGAAGGAAACTACAGCACACCCTTGGTCTACATGCGACTCACTAAAGAGGCCTGGTTCTTGATGAGATTCCGAAGAAGAAAATTACAGCCCACCCATCTACAAGCGAATCAGCAAAGAGGCTTGGTTTGGAACCTAAAGATCCTAATGAGATTTCGAAGAAGGAATCTACAGCCCACCCATCTGCAAGGGACTCCGTAAAGAGGCCTGGTTTCATTGGAACCAAAAAATCTTGATGAGATTCCGAAGAAGAAAACTACAGCCCACCCATCTACAAGCGAATCAACAAAGAGGCCTGGTTTGGAACCCAAAGACCTTGATGTGATTCCGAAGAAGAAAACTAAGCTTTGAACGAGGTGGACACACTTGATTTAAGCAAAATTTACTTTCATTGTCAGCTGAAAAGTATCGCACATTTTGATTATTTAATAAATCGAGGTTTTGCTGGGAAGCATTTGTCATGGTCTCCTGGTGTATAATGATGACTTTATCGCTTCCAAAACTGGGCCTTTTTTAACTTGTTTGAATGCATCCAGCAGCGGGGCTTGTAATATGAAAGTTAGTGTGAGCAGCAGGGGCGGATCTAGGAACAGGGCGCAGGGGGATGACCTGCGGTTTTCTAATACAACTGGTATTCTGCAAAAAAAACTATTTGGTTTATTGGTGTTGAAGCAGAGCATGAGACGAGTGCACCCCCTCCTAAAAAAAATCCTGGATCCGCCCCTGAGCAGGTTAGCTGTTTTTGTTTCGCGGGCAAGTGGTATTGACTCTGTTGTTTATTCTTTTGCTGTTTATAAGGGCATTGAGCCAGCCAGGCGAAACCTGGAGAGAGCACTCAGTCAATATTGTACGTTATTTAGGTTGGTTGTTCTATTAAAAGAACATTGTGAATTTGCAATGCTAATAACCTTTCTCTTTTTCTTTTAATCCATTTGGTCTAAACTCATTTCTTATTCTTTGTTGCCAGGTCATTGCCATCTATTTTTAGTTACACTTCAAACCAGTTCAATCTTTTCTACTCCCACGACAATCCCAAGGACAAGACATTATTTCGTCATCGGAAAATCCTGGTAAATATACGGTCATCTTCCGTAAGGAATCTTAAATATTTTCAGTGTTGGGGGCTTTGATGGGAATTCATTCCATCTAGGAAAAGTAGGGCTAGAGACAAGGAACTGAGGGATGATGGAAAATTCAATAGGATTCCTTTTCAATCCTAACAGGATGCGAAAGAAGAAAAAAAAAGTTGCAATACAAACAATTAAAATTTTGTTTCATAAAATCCTATGAAATAAACCGTACTGTGCGATAGTTCAGCCCAAAAGGTTTCATTTGAATGGCGGTAACCATAGGATTTCGTCTGCAGATTTGAAAGCTCATTACTGGATAGACTTAGCTGCTCTTTGTGGTCAATCTAATTATTTAAAATTAGCAATAAACATTTGGCGACGCTAACACTGGCTTCCCAGCCAAACGACGACGGCGAAACCAGTGGTAGCGCGGTCGCCAAATGTCGGCTGTTTTCTAAGGCTATACAAAAATACGCTTGTCATATCATTGCAAAATGTATTATAGAGCCTAAGGGCTAATTAAGTGGGAGTTTTTTTACGTAGTTAGCCTTCAGCCTTTTTCTAGTTTTACTTCACAGGTAAATAGTATTACACTACGTTATTTAACACGGAAAGAAATTTAATCGATAAGTAGGAAAAAAGAAAGTAAACTCGATCTCTCGGCGGTGATGAGTGAAAAGAAGTGTTTTTGGTCGTCTTGTCGTGAAGGAAAACGTATTTAAAGATTTCAGCTGGTGCAAAGGAAAATCTTTCCAAGATCAATTACCATGAATGAAATTGCCTGTTGTCGCCACAACGTGGTCAAAGAGTCAAACTGGGATTAATTTATTATTCTATCACCGCGAGATTAACGCGTTATTCACGATGATCAAGTTTTCTTGGAGAACATCGACAACTTTTCTTGCCAAGAGAAACGAAAGGTATTTTCTTCTTCGTCTCTTTACTTATACACTTAAAATGGTTGATTTTACGCCAACTACAAGCCGCAAGTCGCGTGCTTTTAGAAGGCCTTGGGGGTGGCCCAAAAATTAACCTTTCAAGAGGTTTATTTTTTCATCAAATCCACAAAGGCTGGTATGTTATATTGCCTTTTTGAGTTTGTCAAGTACCTTCGATTGTCACCAGTTTTTCCACTGATATTGAACCCTCCTTCTCTTGATCAGATACATTTATCACAAGATTCGAGGAGCAATATTATTTTTCGTGCGTTCGTTTAAGAAAAGAACAAGAGATCAGTTATTATTACAGTGTCATTTCGTTCTTTGGTCTCCTTAAGGCGGTCGATTTCAAAAAAATTGTTGAATTAATATCAAAAAGTAAACACGTATTTGTTTGTGTAGGCATTAAGAAACCCGAACGCTCGTGTGGTAGGTCACAAGGACGAAATTAGTAAACAACGTTTTTTTGAAAGTTAACTTATAATACTTAAAAAATGTAAAAATATGACTATGAATCTTTGAGGGAAGCTCCTGTTAAGATTTATTAATAGTTTGATTGATTCGCGAGCAATAATAGTTAGCATAGCATAAAAATAGGTAAAATAGGGGATATTTAATTAATTAACAAGAAATTCCTGGAAAACTTGACCCTCCCGGCGCAAAACTTCAGCAAGGATTAAAACGAAAAGGGATTGTTATTGTTTTACGTGTCGGTTGAGCAACAACTTCTCATCTAAACCTTATGACCGCACCTGCATAAAGCCAGTAAAGGCTTTCCTGCTTACACATTAAGCATCCTTAGGCAACTTACATGTTTTCAATTTGATCAATTTCATAGTCACGCGAAAGGCAGCTGTCATACTTTGGCAAAAGATTTTGTTCGTGCCACATTTCAAAATCACTTTTTTAAGTCACGCGATAGAAAATTGCAAGAGATAATTTCATCCATCTATTTATTTCGAAATAACAGTCAATTTCAAGGAACAGGAGGACAGCGTGTCAGAGTTAAAATTATAAAAGAAAAGATCGAGACTGTATTTTAAAGGTGGCTAACCGAGGATACCGTCAACAGTTCAAGATTCGATGGAAAAATGTAGACAGTATGGCAATCATTTTCCATCTTCAGGTTTGTTTCAAGGCCAAAAACTGCCAAAAGGGTCAATAGGGTTTAAATCAGTTGTTTCCTCTGACAGAACTATCCCTAAGGGAGGGAATCGGATTGGAGGGGAGGGGAGGGGGGATTCATGTTCCCTTGCGTATCGATGAGAAAATAGAAAGGTTAAGCATCACGTTTACGTAAAAAGGCAAACGCGAATTTGTATTGACCAAGTTTCCCTTTTACTTGCTATTTACTTTTCATTATTTCTCCATAAATTAGTGATCGTGTCTAACCAAAGTATTGACACGTGACTAGTAACCAGTTCTTCTTGGACAGGCCTCAGTACATAAACAGTCCACTTCGCAAACTTATCAGAGAAACAGAAAGCGTCCTCCCGTCATAGTAGTTGTATGGAATACACTTCATACTGGAAAGCAGGAGTCGGCTCCTGTGGAAAGTCAATGTTCCCTTAGCCTGTTCCTCATGACGCAACAGGCAGTTACCCTCTTCCCTAGAAGTTATTTCAAGAGGTCGTGTTCCGTCACCCTTGAAAAACTCTTGAAGGCCCTATATTAGTTCTGCTAATAATTCCTAAAATTACTCCTACTTTTAGGAATATAATTACTATGAGCACATGTAGGCAGTGTAGGTAACAGGGAGAGATGAAGTTTAGTGTACTTGTTAAAGTCACTAAAATTTTCTTAATGTTGTGACACGTCCAACGCGTTTGCATGTTTGTTCTGAAGTGGGAAATAGCCAAATTAGTGGATGAGCGGGAAAGAGAAAAAAGGCAAGGGGAGGCTTATGTCAAGAAAACTAATATTAATTAACTAATAAAAATTTTAAAAATATTGTCGTATAAATGCTTCCACGCACAGCACTTGGCAGAGGCTCCCGCTGGGTATCTTGACAAAAATAGCAAGAATCGAAAAATAGAGAGCGTGCGGGGGACGATGGGAAGAGGGAAAGTACGGCGTGGGAGGGAAGGGTATTCACTAATCCCCACTCCCATTTTGTCGTTAAAAGTGAAAAATCAAATTCGTCCCTTCCGGAAAATGTTCTCAGTAAGAGACTGTATATACGCCCACCACAATCAAGCTACGCAAAAAAA
Source organism: Porites cylindrica (assembly GCA_964035525.1). Classification (NCBI taxonomy): domain Eukaryota; kingdom Metazoa; phylum Cnidaria; class Anthozoa; order Scleractinia; family Poritidae; genus Porites; species Porites cylindrica. The sequence goes on from OZ037783.1 coordinate 35,507,127, forward strand.
AAACTAAGTGAGAGAAACGTCTTATCAAAAGTGACGGTAATAGACCTGTTGCGATATCTTTCAATGAACAATGGTCCCCGCCCGGCCGTCTGGTCCTGTTTCTCTTTACGGAGTTCCTTTACCGATAAATAATTGTAATTTACCGTTTTTGTTTCCTCTAATGAAGTCGAAATGTATGAAAAGTGTAACTGGAAATGAGAAAACTCGATCTTTATATAAAGTCAAGTCAAAGCAATTGCACAAGAAACCAGTCTCAGTTTGTCGGTCTGTAGTTCAGTAGTCCAGGCTCCTTCCAACTTTTCAATTCTAAGTGAGTGTTACTGGGGGATGCTTAGAAGAAGTTGAAGCAAAGCAATCACTCCCACAACCAATATTTTAGCCAAATTCCGAATTAAATCATAAAAATCTCGAGCAGCAGATAGAGCCACGTGAAAGTAGTCCTTCCAGTTGAATGCCGGGTACGCTTTAGGAGACCAATTAACCCTGGGAACACAACGGTTAATGGCGCCTAAAATAGTGGCACAAAATGTCTGAGTAATGTAACAATCAATATCACAACAATAAGGTGTGTCCAAGCAGGCGACACGACGAGAATAGACTTGCGGCACGTATTGCATGCTACTAGATGAAATATCAGAAGATATGTTACCCACGCCGCAGATAAGAAAGGCGCCGACTTTTACATGAAAAGGAGCAGGGGTTATCAAGAAATATTTGACTTAACAAACAAACCAGGTGCTTACATAGAAATGAAGACAAAGCAAGAAGGGTGTCGTTGCTGGGGTTAAAAACGAGCAAGGAATTTTAAAGACCGCAATTTACATTATAAGCTAATGCATGTCGATAGAGTGGTTCAAGTGGCATGTGCAGGCAGCCGGCCGCGTGCGGTAGTTTTTTTGAAGTGGCCGATAGGGCGATGGTAACATGTATCGACCATAAGCAGATTATGGGGTTCACTGACCGACAAGTGTCAAAAAAGGAAAGATGAAACGCTGAAAATGCTCAGTTTTTCTCTGGTTTCTGTCTTGTACTCCCCACTGAAATTTCTAGAAAATAAATACTTGACGGGCGAAACGTTTCGGAGGACGGGCCGACATTCACTGCCAGGCACCACCAGCTATGATACATCCTTTTCTCTTTCTCTTGAAAGCAAGATACAGAAGAGGGCCGACAGAAGATAAACAAATATGAACAAATCTTAAAGAACTGCGGGCTATTTTTGTCCGTCATCCTTGAACAGGTGCGCTTAAGCGGGCGAAACGTCGGTGAGAGAACTCCACAAACAAAACGCCGACGGTTAGGCAAACTTGGAAAGAAGTAACAATTGTCAACGTTTGACTGTTATTTGCGTCATGTCTTTGTTATCAGTAAAAAAGCAGACCGATTTTTTGTTAGTTGTGCCAAGTCCGACATTCTAGTTGAAACCAAAGCGTGGACATAAAACTGACTGAGGGCGTGCCGCGCGAGGAACCGAAATTCTTTCTTTTTTTTTTTGAAGTTATAATCACGGGTTGTTTTAGATTTTAAACAAAGGCGTACAAAGGTTTAAAAGGCATCGCGTTCTGATAGAAAATTTCAACAATCAAAATAGCTTAATAGCTAATAATTCTTTTTATCTGGTGCACGTATTGAGGTGCGGGGTCCGCCTACGGTTGTCGACACGCGCCACGTGTTTACACACAATCCTGTTTTTAATTTAGTTCCCGCACCAGTCAAGAAACCAAGAAACCGGGAAAACTGCTGATATTTTCAAGCAAAATTTCTAAGATTTCAGCCCTACTTAAATTGGTCTTTGTTGAGTGTAGTGATGCGCAGTAAGGCCTCTGATCCCGGATGAAAACAAAAGAAGTCGTGCGAATCTCCTTGCTCAAGACTACGCCATCGCCTCTTTTTTACTCCTTACATTGACGAACAATATAGCACCGACAGATAGCCACGCTGCCGGCTACGTATTTTGAACCGGTGCGATACTGTCTCAAAAACTACATATACCCAACTGTTCGGCTTACTGGAACAACCTTTCAGACATTCAGTCTAGCACACATTTAGCTAGAATCAGTTGTAAACAAATCAAAGTTCTTCTGTTTAACTCATACCGTATAAGAGACGAGAGTGACTACAGTTTAAACAGCAAAATAACTTCTTTTGAACGTCGATTCATTCACTTTACTTTCACAAAAGAAGGGAATCAACAAACTTCGGCAATTAAGTCACCCGTGTTTTTTTTTTTCTCGGTAATTTTACTACGCTGATACAGTTAATTCATTTTTTTCGTGTTTCAGACTATCCTTACAAAGAATATCTACGACATTTCTTCCCCAAAACGGATGTGACTATACTGTGTTAAGCTGCCTACTTTTTATGGCAACAAAAATATACGGCATGCACGATAGGCTGTCAAAGTTGAAACAGAAGCAACCATATTGTAATTCATTACTTCCCTTCGTAACTGAAAAAAAAAAAAGTATATATATATATATATACGTGTAATAAAGTGGCTAAAGCCGTTAAACAGTGCTCAATACACTTTTTAAGTGTAGAGCTTTGAATAAGAAGATATAACGAAGAGACAAAATTCTCTGTTACTCCGAGTTTCGTGCTCACGCACTCATCAGACAGTATTTAATGGAGAATAAACCTATCAAGTTATATATATACACGCGTCTGCTGTATATATATATATATATAAGTACACAGATGCACATTATGAAAATGAGAAAATCCCCGGGAGTCAGTCCTAGAATTAAAGATGTAATTCGAAATAATAACAGAATAATAGATGTTCGAGTATCAACCACCACAAGATAATAATTAATGTTTCAACCACACGCACCTTTAATTGTTATATAAACATGAAATAATCTGTGACGCCTCACTTGAAAATTTTCCGGCTACTCAGGTTTGCTGTTCAGTCTAAAAAATGCCCGGAGGTGCTTCAATATGGCAAAAAAATCTTTTTCCGAATTCGAAATTATTGAATTTTTATTAAATAATTGGTAGGTTAAATCAGTTTAGATAAGATACGATCATTTCATCTCTGGCTCGCTGAATATATTAGGATTGAGAAATTTTCTATCAATTGCCATATTTAAGAGGTCTTTGAATACACTCTTTTGTCGCCAGGCAGACCATAATCAACCTGTCAGTTGGCCAATCACTGACTGGGGGAAGTGCCACCTTCTTATTCTCCGTCGTGTGGTCAGCATAGTGCGCATGTGCACCGTAATAATATTACCCCATCACTGACGTGACGATTCGTAGTAAAGAGGTGCAATTAATTCTCAATGTTCCTGTGTTTGTCACAATTGAAGTCGGGTTTGAAACCCATCTAGTATTGACCGGTAGAAGTCGCTTACATATATGAAGTACCAATGCTGTACGTTGAACTTTTGTAAACAGCTGGTGAACATTGTGATTACTAGACTACGATTAGTCCCTTATTTTTCTCAGGGAGAGACGAGCGGTTCCGCTTCTCCTCGCAATAAAGGAGACTTATGCAGACGTCATTTGTAAGTTTAAAGTACAGACTGCGAAACAAATGCATGCTGGGATGTCTAGACGAAGATTAGTCATTTACCTCATCAGGGAGAGAGTACAGTAGACTCGTGGCGCGTCTTCCCGCCTCTCTTAACCGCGCAAGTCTTAAGTGGACTTTCACAAACGCTCGAGTTTGCTGCTTATTCTGCTATTCCTCGGGTATATATGGGACTTCCCACACTCTATATGACGCGAGGTGCTGCTTCAACCTTCTTGTTAATGAACACTAGAAACAGAATTAAATCACAGAAACATACTTACCGCAGTTCAGACAACTCATTTCAGTAACTGGACTGCATATCAGACGCCTGGTTTGAGCCAGTTGTGCAGTTTTAACAAGACGGAAATCTGGTTCAGAACTAAGCAATCGGCCTATCCTTAATACGACTTATTTCTCCTCAGATGTATTTCCGTGATTTACACAGTAGTCGTTGTAATGGCCTTTTTTGCATATTTCAAATTCCTGGGCTTCAGAAAACGGAAATAAAACTGTTTGATTAATCCTTTGAGCCTCGATGTGAATTTCTGTGTTTACTTTGTCAAGCCACTTTTTTTCAAAAACAGCAATAACAGCAGCAAATTACCGGCCACAGCGACAAACCATGCAGTGAGGCGGAGTCGGATCTTCTAAAAATATTGATACATTGTTTAAAAACGAGAGGTTGATCATTACTCCAAGAAGATCAAGAGAAAGAAATAATAATAAGAAGAAAAGTAGCAAAGTGTATATACCTAAAGGAATCGTTTTTGCTTTTTTCCCCTGAGTCTTCTTGACGCAAGTATCAATTTACTGTTTTTCTAGTAAGGTATGCACTAATGACCCCGTTTTGTTCATACGATTACGGAAAATGCACTGTCACATGACCACTTTTCTTAACAAACACGTTACATCTTGAACAAATAATAATAACAGAGCAGGGCCGATAAAATGAAGATAAACTAGTCAGGTTCCTCTGTGCAACAACAATCACACAAGTTTTCGGCGTACGGCAATTACTGAAGATAAAAATTTGCACTAGAGCTTTTAAACATGATGACAAAAATTGCCAGGCAATTATGAAAACCGGCTTAACTCTAAACTGGTAAGATCTTTAACTGACTTCTCAGGTTGTGAAGCAGGTCGTGGCCGAGTGGCTTAAGTAGACTAAGTAATTTAGCTTGAATTTCTTCAGCCGGTAGAATGTTCTACAGAAATCAGGTTAAAAGGCTTAAAATTTCATCATATCAATGACTGCACAAACTTTATCGTTTTGGATTTTATCAAAGCTCCCGATTCTAAGAATGTGTAAATTAATGACTCAAGTCATGCAAACGATTTCATAACTCACTATGAATCCTCTCCTTAGTTTTGGGGCGAGACTAATGGACTGCGGTGTTGTGTTCTGTCCATTAACCTTGGAGGGCGTATATTAGCGCTGTGACGTTGTGACCTTGTTCGGCGTGACCCCCATGTCTGAAAAGCTTCATGGCAGGAATTTCTTTTAATTCTCTTTTGCTTTAAAGGAGCAAGTGGTCAGTCTAACTTTCAAGCTAGTAGGAGCCACTGATTAGCGAGTTCCGATGTGTGCTTTGACTCTTACATTGCTCTTAAACTGTTTACAGAATGTACCATGATATACTGTATGACTCTTTAGTGATCAGGCACCGCTTTAAACGCCGTCCCTAAATAGATTTCAGTAAACCTTTAATAGCATCAAAGCGGATTTAGAGCTAATGCCTTCCTTGGTGAAGCTCTTACATTTCACACAACACTGAGTAAGAGGAGATTGCATAATTGTGACCCAGTTGTACTGAAGATGGTACGGTCGGGCGCGGATGGGGTAACATAACTTTTTATTTGTGTCTGAGTGCTCAAATAAAAGCTTGTAAACCATAGTTTGTTATGTTTTATGTGGTGCAGTTTTTTGTTGTTTCCACGGCGTTGTATCGATTGTAATAGTCATTGAACGCTAGAATTCAGGGGGTGTCTGCGAACCAGACTTGTCAAATGGCCATGCAGCTTTAAGAGCAAAGTCAACAGTATCACTAACCATATTCTTATGCAAATAATATTGTCACCTTGCCATTAAAAATTTTAAAGATACAAACCAGCAACCGGTAGAAGAGGAATGTGAAGGGATATGATACGGATGACCCACCCTTAAACCGGCCCTCAATATTAAGATATTTTCTACATCGCCACCCACACAAACCCCTGGTAAGCAGAAACAGTAATGTGTTATACGAGTATAAGCATTGTGGAATAATGCTTTTTTTACTTTTTCATCATCCGCTAATTACAAACATCCGCCAAATTAGAGCCTCCAGTTTAGGAATACTGTACATAATCAGGAAAGTCTCACATCTTTGTTAATCTTTAAAAAAGCTTACTTTATGAGCTATAAATTGACGAAACAAACATAAAATTACAAAGCACTTTAAGAGTTGTCGGGTTTTTTTTGTGAGCTTCCTTAATTTGACCAGATTTATTTGCTTGATAGGATGAACTAAGTCCAAATTCGTATCTACTCACGCTTAGTTTTTGTTTCAGTAATGATATAAGCTGACTTAAGCAGATACCTCATTTAAATTTTCTTCACCCAAGTCACGTTCAACATACATGACCTCATCATTTTCAGGGACAAAAAAGAAAACCTTTTTCATCGCCGACGAAATTCTGCAGGTGCTTGATGACTTTTCAACGCTTTTAAAAAACTTAAATGAGAACTTAAGGTACCTACAAACATTTTTATCTTTTAAATCAGCTAAAAAATGAAGTGCTTCAAATGTTTCGCTCACTTTTTCCCATCCAAAAAATGTTAATAACTTCCTCCGTGTTGTGTGCTTAAAACAATAGAAATCAAACCTGTTAATCTTTTCGCATTAAACTCTGTTAGTTTATGGCTGTTTTTGGAAACAAGATGAAAAACTATGTAACCCGAATGGTACATTTCACCTGTTTTTGAAACATAAAAGAGACCTTTTAAATGCAGACATAAAAAATTAAGGGAGTTTTCAGGAATAAACTTGGGCAACAAAGAAGAATGTCATTAATACCTTTAAAACGAATATTGCTTTTTCGGGCCGAAAATCTTATACGTAATTTTTCATTCATACAAAGGGCATGGCGTATAGTCATTGTCCACATTTTTTCGTTGTTGATACATTGACAAAACTATTTATCAGCAAAATTAAGTGAGTTTGTTTTAAGTCCGCGAAAATTAGCAGAGTTGCTCCTCAGTTTGGTTGCGACGGCAGCTCATAACAATAAATAAATACTTTTTTTCTTTTTGGATCGATGTAATCGTTGTTTCTCTAGAATCTGTTCTATTCATTGTATTTGTGTAGAATAGAGTCGGCTTAGAAGACGTAAATATAAATAAGGCGGGTGATTTGTGGAAAATCATGCAGTTGAATTTTGATTGGCTCGGGGTAAGTAGGTCCCGCCTTTGAATACGTAATGCACAGTGTAATTGTCCAAGCTTGTCAACGAATACAAGGCTTGCAATTAGCGCTGTTGAGATCACAGAGCACAGCGGGAAGAGTGATTTTTTACTGCCTTCCTACTGTTAAGAATTAGTAAAACGTTTACTGTTTGACTTTTAGAACTTGTTTGAGAACGGATCTGAGGTAGTGATTTGAACCAACGCGAACCAGAGCTCGCGGTCGTGGAAGAGGTTTTGAGGGCCGCCGACAGTTCATTACGTTTCTGAGATTTTGGTAATACAGCGACAATGGCCATGTTCTGGTTGATGCTCGTTGTGTTCGTTTGCTTTTCTGTTGGTTTTGGTCAAGAACTGTCGTGTTCAACAGTGAAAAGCGCGTGGAGATCGAAAAGGCTGACAGAAAGCGAGGTTCCTCCATCGGCCGTTGATGGTAAGCATTTGTTAGTGCCATACCAACGGAGGAGTGCTTCATGAATATGTGGTCTTTTCTGTGATTTCCGCATTTTGTTTTAGGTGTATTACCCTGCATGGGGTGGTATTTAGGCAAGTTCGACTTTCAATTTGATGATATCTAACTGTATTTTGTTTTTTAGGAAATGACCTTCGTATATGCCCTAAAGACAACGGCAAGCAATGCTGCTCGCGAAGAATGGAAGATCGCTTCGCCAGCCTTGCGCGCGGCGACTTCGATCAAGCGGTGTCCAAAAAAGTTGAAGAACTGGGGAATCTCTTTGCCATCCAGGCCAAAATATTTGACGGTAAGCTGTTCGCAGTAAAATGTACAAAGTGTGAAAGAGTGTGGATTAAGTTTGTGACTGAAAAATCCGCTAATGGAGACTCATTTGGCGTGTGCATGCCGAGTTGAGCCCAGCTTTGTGTGAAATAAGCTAAGCTTTCATTTTATTGTAATATTATGCTTTTCTCTCCCGGTTTTTACCCCTTCGTTTTCGATTTATTTCTTAGATGACGCGTATAAACATTTCGCCTCTGGCATTTTTAGGGTTTGTAAAGGTCAGCCTGCCTAATATAGAATGAAAGGGATTTGGTGCACAGGAAATTGGCCGAAAATCAAAAGTAAACAGGACTGCGTTTTCATGATACTTTTACCCACAAGCCTTGAGCAGTAATTACGGCACTCATTTCTGTCGCTCAATTCGCTTTAATCTCCTGATTGCTGTAACAAGAAAAAATAAGTGATTTTTTTCTTGTTAGTGGTCATTTGTGAAAGCGAATCGTAGATCTAAGATCGATGAGAAATGAGTTATCTTGCACGTACTTGCGGCAGTGTTGGAAGTAACATAGCTCTCAAAAACTGCCATGTAACCTTATCTTCATATCTCTTCGGAATGTCGGAGAAAACAAGCTTAAAAATTATCAGTTTCGTGTGTTAATCTACCACAATGAAACGAACGCTTCCTTAAAAATCCTTTTCTTTCGTCCATTTCATAAACCTTAAAATCGCTTGCACGTTTCACGGCGCGAAAGTTTAATCACAAAAGGCTGCGATACCATTTTGAAATGAACTCGGCAGATCTGCGTGTCGGAGCGACGCAAAGTCTTTCCACAAGTTTGAAGTGTCGGTGTTATGTTACATTTGCTACCTCACGAAATTTTTTTGGGCGAGAATCGTGCTCGTTTGAGGCAATACAAGAAGAATGTCATGCTGTCTTGAGTGGGGGTGCGAACAATAAAGTTTATAAATCAGTGTTCAGTAACCACATGGGAGCATGTTATGGAACAAGCGTTTAGAAAACCCCCCCTTCGAGAGGTCACAAGAATAGTTTGTTATTTCTTTAGCATTTATCTGAATCGTGTTGGACAAAACCATCACATGTGAGTGGTAAATTTAGAAAATGAGTTTTGTTTGTCACAGTTGCATTCGCCTCGGGCTATTGTACATTTAAATTAAAAAAGATGAAATCTTTGGTTTTTTTATTAATCTTCGATTGTTTTCATGGATTCGTGGTTTACTCGGCTAACAATGTGTGCATGAACCCAAATTATATATCCAGTTATATTGCTGAGATAAGATACTCGCTGAAATCTCAAATCGGGAGAAAGTTACGCATTCTTAACTCTTCAAAGGTGTAATTTACGACCAAACATAGGCGAAATATTGGCCGTGAACTTTTATGTAAACGATATTTTTAAGTAGTTAAACACTATTTCTTTGACGCACTAGATTTTTCTGTACTGTGGTAGAGCTGAAATAATGCCAAACCATTTGTATCAGAGATTCTGATGTTTTTTTTGTCAGGTCCTTGAATATAAGTCGGTTACAAAGAAGGTTTATGATTAATCGCGGAAGTGAACTCTCGCTGCGGCCTTCCTAATTCCGACATGTTCGAGGAAAGTGTTGGTAAACCATGAAGACTTTACTGAAATTACTGATTCTTTGAGGTCTTGCCTAACGGAATTGGAACTTAATTGGATTAAAGCACATTATTATAAATACACATTGCTAATTATGAAATGCAAACACACTTTTTACAGCGTTGTACGGCGTGGCGAGGTCAAAATGTCGTCGCTTGGCGCATTTCAATTTAGCACCTCATCTTAAGTTTAAATGGACACTTATTACATAATTCTTAACTAGCAAAACCCATTTGGCGCACATCCACACTTTCGAAATCTAACCAGGGACGGTTTAAGCAAAACGAAACAAATGTGGAGTTTCCTCTATGCCTAACTCAAAAGGAGAGTTTTGAACCTCTGATGGTAGCAGCCTTGAATATTGCTATGTTTGCATTGTGTTGTGTATGACCATTGTAGTGGAAATCTTGAAATTACTAATTCATCATAATTTGCAGTGTAATTTGTCAGTGTCTAGACACATGAAGAATGTTATCTTTTGCATTATGGAAAATACTTGCACAACTTTAATCACAGCTGGTTACCTACAATCTTTTTGCCTTCGTAAGCAAACAAATTGTAGAATAAATAACGATTTTGTGGTGTCATGTTCGCAAGTATCCTAGATGGTATTGAAATTATGAATTTTTGTGTTTGACGAGTGCAGAAAACTGGATAATCCCCAGAGAAAGAATTTCATGTATTTAACCCTTTCATGACAGTCTTTATACTGTAGTTTTTGAAGTTAAAGAAAGTATGTGGAGAAGTCACCATTTATTAGTAGATAACATTATTTAGCAAATAAATTCCAAAACTTAGAGTAACAATTTCTAAAAATTAAATATTTTGTTTAAATTGCTTGAACTTCATCAGTGATGTAAAATGAGGTTTGCTAACAGATAGTTGTTTTGTAATCCCAGGAGGGAATTGTGAATGGCTTGGAGATCCCATCCCTTGTCCTATTCAGCTAAGGTTTTCTTTATTCATTTAGTTTTTGATAATCTATAAATGGTAGCTATTATGTCAGTGAACAGTCAACCTTAGGTTCATGTAAATTCTAACATGACTGCCAGGTTTTAGGGTCAAAAATGCAAATTTTCCACAAGTCCACTCTCTCACAATTGCCAGAAGAGACTTAAGCACGTAGAAAACCAAACCAAATATGACCAGAAAGCCTTGGAGTCATGTTAGAATTTTAATATATGGAACATGGGTTATTACATCACCTTAAATCCTCTATAAAGCCTCCCAGGCAGCTTATTTTTTTCAAGCCCATTTGAGGTTGGTGGGGGGGGGGGGGGGGGGTGCTTAGCTGGCCAAAGACAGCAAGCTGGTGGTAGTATCCAGTGGCAACCAGCCTTTGCTGACAACCATGGATACACAAGAAAAATTCTTTATTCAGTAGGTTCTTAACAAATCATAATCATTATTATTTTGAATTTTGAAACAAATTCTGTTTTTTGTTTCGGTGTTTTGATGCGAGCAAGTTTATTTAGAAAACACCGGATATGTTTTCTATATTTAAAAAATGTGAGTCACAATGAAACAGCAACCTTAGTAACATTTCTTACAGTTTAATGCAAAACCAGAATTACTAATGATGTCATATAATTATTTTTAGATCATTGTGTAGTATATTGTTTTTGCAAAGTGACAGTTTTTTTTTTCCCAAAGCAAAAGGCGTTTCTGCTTCAACAGTGATGTAGTCTTTTAGCTTGTCATATTAAATTTAGTTGCTAAGAAGTGAAGTGCATTTTTAATCAATTTTTTTCTACCAAGTTTAAAACTCAGTGAAATTGATCGAGGCTCTGCACTAAGAAAAATCAAAAGGAAAAATCAAGGTTGCCCAGCATAGGATTTCTATGAAAAAGCTAAAAGTGCCCAGTCTGAAGATGATCATCATGATGACAGTAAAAAAAATTATGAGCAACAATATTGTTATTTATTGCTAGTATAGCATCATTTCCTTTTGGATATTGTGTGTATATCCAAGTAAATTTGTCATTTGGATTCAGTTGAATAAATCATTATTTTTGATTATGTTTGATTCAAACTGAGTATCACCAATTCAAGTTTCATGTTCACAACACTTCTGGACTACCAATAAGCTTAATTATTAACATATGCCCAAAAGAAAATTAAATAATATTGTCAAACACAAAACAACTTAATATTTGTATACATTATAAATATTGCTTACAGTATTGTTTGTATTCACAGAGTGAACCAAAATTCTAAATCACAGGACTGATGTAATCTTGTACCTAATTTTTAGTTAATATGACAGCTGTATATCATGCTTGTACACAATTTCCAAAACACAGGTGTTAATTAGGCATCAGAGATCAAAAAATTTTCCGTTTACTGGGCAGAATTCTCCAGCTAACGTTCGGTAGCCTATGGCTATTTTTTATTCAGACATGGAACCTCTGTCACATTATTCTCCTATAATGTCACACCTTTCTCCATCTACTAGAATTCTTAATGAAAACCCTGAACACAACTTTTGCCATCACCTGCTCTTGTCTGACTTGCTAGACATTTTTATTTTCTGGCATTTGGATATCAATGAATACTACTAGCGTTCAATTCACTGTTATTAAAAATCAATTGTGGGAAATTCATTTTCTATAGCTTGTGGTATATGTATTGTTATGTAACTGAGGAGTTCTAGATTTTCCAAAACTGCCCCTTCCAGCAGTCAAGTCTCTCTGGCAGTTTTTAACTCGTTAAAAGTTTATTTCTGAGAAAACAAACGATATTGGCCAGAAGGGGTAAACTGCCATTCAGTATTGGACACAATCATGCATTACGGATCCTCAAAGAACATCTATAACTCTCATTAACTGAGTTTGAGCCCTGTACTGTAATTAAATTTTCTTTCATGTTTTGGTAATCCCAGTGAGGTTTAAATACCAAAGACCTTAATTTGCACAAGAAAGAAAAACCCTGAATCATTCTGGTAGTTCATGGGAATAATTGCCAAACAAGTAACGACAGAAACCATGCAATAAAATTAGTTATTTGGGATGATGTAAAGGTTGTTTGTTGAATCCTGGTATTCTTGGTTTATACAATCTGCTCTTCTCTCTTTTGAACGTTAACAAGGCTGTGCTCTAAGGAAAATTGAAGGGAGCCCAGTGCTCTGAAACTGTAAAATCTAGGGTGCCCAGCATATGATTTGTATGAAAAAAACTAAGATTTGCTAGTGGCCCAAGAGCAAAAGTTAGGCGCCACAGGCCACCGGGCTCTGCTAGAGCACAGCAATCACTTCATAATTCATATTGTTGTTCTGTTACAATCAAGACCTTTACGTAGTTAAATGACATGTCAATTCTGTATACCAGATACAATTTTCTTTTCAAAGCACCTGCAGCACCTTTGAGCAGAGCCTTTTTTTGCTTTCTTGAGTAAAAAAGAGAAAAGTAGACTCTGTCTGAATTGCATCCAGCCCTTGAGGTCACTGCAGCCCAAACTTCCAGACTAGACAAGTTGTTTTCTATTGTAAAACTGTTTTTTCTATTGCGAGTATCCCTTTCACTCATAAAGTGATGGTCAAAACTGAACCCACTGTAGCAGGCACACAGCTATTAGGCCTACAGTGCGCAAAGAAAGTTGTGTCGAACAGCCCAAGGCTTGTGGATTTTACTATCAGGCTAGTGTATTCTATTTTTAACTTGCCTGATGGGCAAATGAAGCATTATTACTTTTGGGCTAGTACATGCTTTAAGTTACAGCTTGCCATTCATACAAGCTGTAACTAGCATGTACTAGCCCAAAAGTAATAACTAAACAAAAGTAGTAACTTTCTTTGTATCCTGGCCTGGGTGCAAAACTATATCCTAGCAACATGCAGGGCTCAAATTAATAATTTCTGGAGAGTCTCCAGACACAATGACCGGCCAAATTTATTTTAGCTTGGTCGAGTATCGTTTCTGGAAGGCCAAATTTTAAGGCTAAAAGTAACTCTTAAAACAAGTGCCAATAAACCAAAACTGGCGTTATGTATTTCCAATTAGTCGTTGCTTAACTAATAAAAGTGAAAATCTTTTTACTTTTGTGACTTGAAGTGTGTGAACCCCAATTATGTCTGTTTCAATGTGTGAATTATAAACAATGGTTCTAGTTGCATTTCGCCGACGATTTCAGATCAAAGTTCCGCAGTACACAGTGACTTGCTACCTACTGATAACAACTAAAACAACTGAACAGCATGGAAATTTTAATTCATTTCATTTTTAATACGATCCAGTGTGACTGGTCAACCTGACTGGCAAGGCGAAAGGTTTACTGGTCAACTCCCCAATCAGCCCGGACATTGTCTGTTAACCAACCATTATTTTGAGCCCTGACATGCCGCGCATGCTCCTTAAGGATCTTACTCCATTCATGCAGAGCCTTTCTCGAGTGCGCCAAAAGCGAGCAAGCAAGATAAAGGCTCTGCTGGAAAGGTGCACCTACATCAGCTTGTCTCTGACCTCCATTGTTACTTTTTCACTTTCTTCAGATTACTTCCAGGAACTCATCAAGAAGTCTCAGCAGGATTTAGACTCAATGTTCAAAAAGATTTATGGCGTGCACTATGAGCAAAACACAAAATTATTCATGGACTTTTTTGTGGACCTTACAAGTTATTACAGGGGAACAACTGGGTCTGACATCAATGGCATAATGGATGCATTTTTCACCAAGCTTATGGGTCGCATGTTTCAGATAATGAACACTGAGTACAAGTTCACTGAGTCATACCTTAGCTGCGTATCGCGACAAGTTGATGAGCTGCGACCATTTGGAGAGGTGCCAGAAAAACTGAAGCCACAAATTAGGAAAGTGTTAATCCATGCCAGAACTTTTTCCAAAGCTCTCTTTGACGGTCGAGATGTTATTCACATGCTCAAAACTGCTGTTTCTGCCTCTGAAAACTGTAAGAATCACCTTGTCAAACTCAAGTATTGTTCATGGTGCAAAGCAATGACTTCCTTGAAACCTTGTTATAAGTTTTGCACTGATGTACACAAAAGTTGTCTAGTGGACATCACCAGAGTAAACACCCTATGGCAGGGCTACATTGGAGCTTTGAATGACCTCTTGGAGAAACAAACTGGTCCTACTAACATACAAGATGTGATTTCTAGATTAAACTTAAAGATTTCTCTAGGAATCATGAACTTTCAGGACTCAAAAAAGATGGAAGAAGTAAAGAAAAAGGTAAGGAAATGGACTAGTTGGTTCTCTGAAAAGTTTTGCTCTTGTTTTGCCTATTTAACTGAAGCCAAGATATTAAAGAGCATACCGAATGTATTTGGCATTTTATTAAGAGGTTTCCACAATACTGTGTTGGCTTGTGTTTGCTTGGTCCTTAAGCCAAGAGTGATTAGCATTGTATATCTCTTTCGTAGATCATCAGTGCTATAAAAAACAGTGGTCATGAGAGTTAAGAAAATGCTTGCAAAAGATAAATAGAGGATATTACACGGTGGCGCAAAGATATCAATTTTATTTTCGAGTGGCAAAACAATATTTTATTAACGAGCGCAGCAAGTGAGTAAATTATTGTTTTTGCCACGAGAAAATAAATTCAAATCTTCAAGTCGCCGTGTAATGTTCTTTTTATTATATAAACAAAAAGACATCAATAAAATAATAGAGGGAAATTACCGAAATTACGTCATCGATAAACTCACATGTGAGATTATGGAAAATAAACCACTCGGGTCCCGGATGTAGTTTTTATGAATTTTACAAGTGGTATATTTTCCAGTAAAACGCTCGTGTCTGTGTAATAAATTAAATTTATTATATGGCTAAGTCTGTTTTTGCCATGCGATTGGTCAATTTGCAGTTCATAACTTGCTATTTGGACCAAAACAAAACAAAACTGAGCTAACCGCCGCCCGGTTAGCTCAGTTAGGAGAGCACCGGTCTGCTGAGCGGAAGGCCATAGGTTCAAACCCCGGCCGGACCAACACTCAGGATCTTTAAATAACTGAGGAGAAAGTGCTGCCTTTGTAACAACATCTGCAAATGGTTAGACTTTCTAGTCTTCTTGGATAAGGACGATAAACCGTAGGCCCCGTCTCACAAGCCCTTGCACATGTAATAAATTTGTGGGACGTTAAAGAACCCACACACTCCTCATAAAGAGTAGGGCACGTAGCGCCCGGTGTAGTGGTCTATCTCAATTTCACACTCATGTGTGGGGGCATCATTACTCATTCCTTCATTACTTGTAAACTGCACCTTAAGCAGTCTGGCAAAGTCCCCCAACCGGTGTTGTAAATTACCCCTGAAAAGCCCTGAGGGGAGTGGATAATAAGATATTTACAATTTACAGTTTCAAGAGCAAATGCTCATTTCGCAGTGTCTTTTAAACTTAGATGGGTAAAAAAATACCCTAAAACAATTACGCAACTACGTTTTCGAAAGTTGTCTTAGTGACAGCTAAACCTAAGGTTGTGGCAAACTTAAAGAACTCATGGAAAAAGTCATGAAATTTGAAGAGCACAAAAGAGTACAAACCCTGTTTGCAATATGTGACTCCATTAATTTTGTTGTCTGCTTCTTTAAGCTAGAGGCTGTGACAAAAAAGTTTTTTTCAAGAAATTTGTTTTGTCCGAGTGCCTAGATCAGTATGTTTTGCTTAAGCATTTCAAACCAGCGTCAGCTTCTTGCACTATGGGCAGCTATAAATTCTTGACATGAGGAGGCTTGTTTAACCCTTTAAAACCCTAACATCAAAATTCAAATTCTCATTTGTTATCCCTACAAGTTCTCAGTAGAAGTAGTGGGGAGAATTTGTTGAAGTATCAATTAGAATTATCTAGTGTGATCATGTCCTTAATTCTCATGACCACTCTGTTTTACAAAGCGTAGATATTACAAGGAGAAATTTGATGCTGATTGCTCTTAGGGCTTAAAGGGCTATAGGTGCATGTTCAAAAGCATAGTTCATCTGTGCTATTTTTGTAGGTCTTCCAAGCTGCAGAGTGTGGTAGTCCGAGGGTATCAAAGAGATCTACAGCTGACTTTTTTATTGAAGGAAGCAATAGACAGAGAAGAAATAGTGATATGATGACGTTAGCAAGAACGGATTCTTCAAAGGGCAGCTTTGACAAGTAATTACTGTTCCTTTTATGAAATAGTTTAATGGTTGAACGTTACATCTGAATGTGAAAGAGGCTTTCATAGTTTGAATGAAAGCACAAAGCCAGGTCACCAGTCTTTAAAATATGACATCTGAATGTTAAAAACATCATATCTATGTGGCTAAACTGCATGTTGCTGTTACTCACTTTGTAATGGGGTTGTTCAGGGTTGTCAAAAGTAGCTGGCTGCCAGCGAAAATCGCCACTTACTTGGTTAGTATCGGCCGCCTACTCTGCTTGGCATTTCTTTACAGATGGTGTTTTTCAAATAAAATATCCCTGCACTCGCCACTTACTTTGACAACTCAGCTTTCTATGTCAAAACTTTCTGACAACCCTGGTTGCTGGTGGTGGTGAAAAAACAATACAATAACAATAAAAAAACATACAAATTGTTGTACAAAACATATCCATTCACCCCCACCTCCCATCCCTTTGGAAATTGTAGTTTAGGCTAATACTTACATTTTTTGAGACCCCCCCCTCCCTCCCCAGCAACCTCCAAAAATAGCTCAAACAGCAAAACTGAAAACTTTATACCCCACCTCCCAATGGCAGTGGTAAAAGTTAAATGAGTGCAGAGTAAAAACAGCTCTGTTTATTCAGTTATTTCTTAGTGTTATTCTTTTACTAGTTAAGGACTGTTTTTGGTTCTTATACTCGCAATTCAATTATCTATTTTTCTTTCTGATCGTTAGACTGACAGGCAGTTTCAAATCAAAAATGAAAGCCGCAGATAACTTTTGGAGTACTCTTCCAGATAATGTTTGTGGTGACATTTCTGTCAAACAGAACTCTGATTGTTGGAATGGTGTTGGAAAAGGGAGGTGAGCAATTTAAACATTCTTGAAAGAAAAATATTACTGGTATGAACTTAAAATAATTTGAACAGATTCCAGCTTTTGAATGCATAGCCGTTCCCTTATTTTTTATCCTAACAAATTTCACATCCTTAATAGTACAGTTTAGTTTGTGTGTTTGATGAGAAAATTGCATCAGTTGACAAAATATGCAAACATACTTTGCTGGTATAATTTAACATTATCCTCCCAACAGCTTTGTACATTAATTTACAATGGTTTTGTGTTGTCGTTTATGCCTAAATGTTTTTAGTTTTCAACCAATGATCATCACTGTCTGGAACCAGTCTGGAGGCTGATTAGTGCTAACCCAAGGTTAAATTGTAACCTGGTTTCTTTATGTGTTGTTAAAAAACATTTTCTTTGATAGAGCATCCAATCATCATATTCAATTCAAAGTAGACAGACTGCAAATTATCTTAGTTGCTAAAAAATATATATCTACGTGTAGGAGCCATACGTGTGCAAACACATGGCTAAACTAGAAATAGCAACTTAAATAAATATAGGTCTGCTAGGATAACTCCTGAAAGAATTACTTACACCAACCATAGAGGCCTGTATCGGGGACTTGCACGAAGTAACCAGCCGTCCACCAGCGTACAAAACCAAGGCTGTACATAGCAATTCAAAGTAGACAGACTGCAAATTAACTTAGTTGCTAAAAAATATATATCTACGTGTAAGAGCCATACGTGTGCTAACACATGGCTAAACTAGAAATAGCAATCTGTAGACGAAAAGAATAAAAAATGAATTGGCTTGTTGTGCTTCCATTTGTGAATGCAAGTTTTGCACTAGCCTTGGGCTATCTTGGCCCAGCTTTAAATATCCTAGCCCAGGAGGGAAAATGCACTGACCTGCCTCCTTGATACCTCTATAGAGGGGGGGGGGGCTTATTAACTTTCCTCCTCTGAAAAGGGGGGAGGGCCTTATTTGAGAGAGGGGGCTTAATAGAGGATTTACTGTATTAAAATATTGTGACACCTCTCCATATCTATAGTTACACAAGCCCTGGAGATGGAGGGAATGACATCACAGAAGACATAAAACGAGAAGTACACCAAGCAATTGTCAAACTTAAAGAAATAACAGATCAGTTGAATGCAGCGATAAATGGAGAAGAAATCATAGACAACGATGTTAGTGGATCAGGGAGTGGTAGTGGTAGTGCGAGTGGAGATGAAGGGAGTGGAATAAATGAGATTACAGAGATGCCAGAAAACTCTGTCACTGACAATCCAGGTACTAACTTAGTTGATGATGAGGAAGCAAGTGATAATGTGTTTGGTGGAGGAGTTGGGAAACCCAGTCCTGGAAAACGAAGGAATATTGCATCTCAGCATCATGCAGAAGTGTGGCTTTTAGTCTCTCTGCTTTGGGCCTTCTTGGGCATTCTAATTGCATAACTAGATTGGAACACATATATTACAATAATTGTGTCCACAGAAAAAGGATTTGCAGTATAGTTTTATACCAACTGCCCATGAAACATTGGTCACTTGATATAGTACAGTACACTGCAAAAGTCTTGCCACACTCAAACTCCCAAAGGGGGCAACTATAAATTTAAGAGTGAACATTTACAAGCTTTTATTTCCAGGGGATTATTTTTTACAGAAAGTTGTCACAACAAAATGTAAATTAATTTGTAAATTTTTAAGCTTGCCTTTGACTGAGTGAAGACATAACTTTTGTATAAATTCATTTTTATTTGAAAATCCAGAAGGATGAATATGTCTGCTAAACTAATGTACGTATGGTTTGCAAGACATGCAAACTATTCAATAATATTGTGTATATAGAGTACCAGTACATCATGTTAGCTACAAGAACAAAATATGGTTTGGGCAAGAAGAAATAAGAAACACCATTAGGTTTGAGGCAGCATGAAGAAACTTGCAATTTTGCTGCATTCGCAGAAGCCTGCTCCATTCGTTCTTGCGCCATTACTTTCAAGCGCCTACGTTGCAGCCGGCCCATGCACTTGTCTAAACTATTTGAATAGTACAGAAGGGTTAGAACGTGTGCAATGCAGGCAACTGTGCAGGCTACATTCCCAGTAACCTTCAAACCCTTGAAGAGGGTGGGAATTTACAAAAACCATTACTTTTGAAAGACAATACTTCAGACATAGCAACCATGAATTTCCCAAAAATTGACTACCGTCATTTGTGATACTTATCTTTTTAAAAACATAAATGCCACAAGTTGACTAAGCCTCCCCCTCCCCCCAAGAAAAAAAAATGCAACAACCAAATTGCAGTGTGACAAACAGCATTACAAGGTACTTTATGACTTTTATGGATTGAGAACTGGGCTAATTTACTAGTGTGGCTATTGTTTTCATACTCTCAAACAATAGCTACTGTCTTGTAAATTACACATGTAAAAGTTTTATGAAATTGACCCCTGCTTAGTTTTTGACCCTTCTAATGAAAAGCCTGCATAAATGGCATATACTTATTTATGTGTATGTTTAGTCAAGACCTCAGTGTCTTCATTTTGTTTGAAGTTTGGTTGCTTTATTACCAAGGGAACCATGTGTAGTTGGCAGGTGTGGAATTTTTTGCGGGAAGAGGTTTTACTGGTGACCAGTTTCACAAATGGGGTTAACTTGTGGCATTTATTGTTATGTTGATATCCGAAGTGTATTTTTTTACCAATCAATTATACATGTTTTGGAAGGGGCTTATTTTGTCAGAGAATCTCCTGAAAAAAAAAATTACTAATCCACAATAATATAAATTATTACTGTGAACATTTTGTTTGCAACCTTGGAAGTGCTGCATATGTATTTGAAAAAAAAAAGAATCTGAGCACGAGGCCACAGTCAAGTTTGCCTATCAAGAATTATGTGAACAGGTTTTTTTGTCAAATCTAACAATATTTGTGTCGTTGTTAAACAAGGGTTTTAAAAAACCTTTATCTTGTAGAATAGTCGCATCATGTTTAATGTAATTTCTACATTGCTCAACAGAAATAGAGTTGGGTAACAGAAACAGGTTTTCAAAATCTTTGTGAGGAAACCATGTTTCTTGTAGAGGGCCTTGGTCCACCAAGGCACTCTTTCAATTCCTTATTCACAGTAGCCTGCCAGCAAGGTCTCAATTTTGGGATATCAAAAGAATGGTGCCAATCAGTAGCATGCAAAAGGGGACCTGAGAGCTGGGGATTCCCCAGCCCTCTTGCTCATCCAATCTCTTGTGGATTGCCTTGCTTGTAACTCAATTTGGAGAGCTTGCTTACAGACTCTCCACATATGTAAGGTCTTCTTAGCTAGTGAGTGATTGGCAGAAACCAATGCAATGGAATGCTGATCTACAGAACTATTTGCTCACTTTTTTAAAGAACCATGAGAAATGTTTTTGAAGTGCTGTTAGTTTCTACCATTTGAACTTTCCCTTACAGATTTCATGCAGAGACTTAAGATCTCATCTTACACAGAACAGTAATATTTAAGAGTACCAAAAGAATAGAATGGTTTGGAAATTGTTTGTCCACGGGACTTGAAAAGAACCTTTTATAGCATGAAATTAAAGTACTCTAAGGTCAGAACCACATAGACAAATCGTTTGGTTTGGTTTTTATATTGAAAGCAAAAGGTTTTGGATTATGCATTTATTACATCTGTCTACAACATAAAAAGAGATATATGTCACTATTAAGGTTTGAAACATTAAAAAGAACTTGTGAAAAAATCTCACCTTTCTTTTTGCCAAGTCTCATTAAACCCAGCCTCATTATAAAATTTTTTATTAATTTATAATACTTTTCTATTGTGACATGAAATGGGTCTCTTGTTGTAAAACTACGTTGTGAAAACTGTTCACATATATCATTAAAGGACTACCCATTTGTGGTTTCAAGGAGTGATTGAATTTTTGTTTTCATGGTTTGAAAAGAAACTGACATCTGGTGAAAGGTTTTGTTTGTCTTTGTTGTGTTTTGTTCCGTTATATTTGTTTTTTTTTGGGGGGGGGGGTGGACATTTAGACACACGTTTGTGGGGTACTGCCACAAAAGCCCTTATTTTACCCAGTGGTGAAAGGCAAAATGTTGATGTTTCGGGACACTGCCCACCTACCCCCTACCCCTCCCCTAAGCCGACATTAACACTTACTTCTCACTCAGGGCAAAGTGTTGGCTTAGGGGAGGGGTCGGTGGGCAGATTCCCAGAAACGTAAATGAATGATCCGTCTTTTCAATCTTTGGTATAACGTAATTTTGTGATTGTACCCATCTTTGTGTTGCGGGACCGGAACCATTGTTGATTTGTTTGTATGTTGTGGTATGGGTATTGTTCACTGACAGTGTCTTTTCAATCTTTTGTATTAAGTTGTTTTGTGATAATTGCACCAATCTGCAACACCAAGCAATTGCCCAAAACGTTGTCAAAACTCCTTATTATATAACCCTGTTCAAGGGGAAATCCAAATATTGCACTTGTGATTAAAGTAATCTCCCCGGGGCGTGGGAGGCACACAAAGGGCAATGTGGGATGGAGAGTATCCCCTCCATCCTCTCTTGCACACCATTCAAGTTATTTTCCTCTATCCCCTTCAATTTGAAACCCCTGCATTTCTTGCTAACTTCTGATCTTCTGATGTTTGACCCAATTTGAGATGAAACAGGGTGGTCAATAGGGCCAAAAAATTCATTACAGTTCTACTATTTTACTTTTGCTATCTATTTTCCCGTTCCCACACCAGGTGAAGATATCAATAAAATAGCTATCGTGGGTGTTCGTGGCCATCCTCTATCGCTTTACCTTCCACCACTGGTTATTGCATCAGTGTTGTTCGCTCAGTTTGTGTCGTGTTAAGGCTCGCAAAGGTTTCCTGCCTGACAGTCTCCAAGACCTTATTATTGTAAACTGCGTAAATCGTAAAAGGGTGCGTTCGTTTGGGATCCAGATATGGATCAGTGATCCGAGATCACTTGGATCATGGTAGATCAAAGAAACCGATGAATCCTCGTTCAGAGTGGATTCATAGGTTCATTTGATGCAACATGATCCGATCAGTGATCTTGGATCACTGATCCTGGAGTCAATTTAAAAACACTTTTACAAGTGTAGCCATTGTTTTCAGAGTTAAAAACAATGGCCACACTGTAAACTACACTTGTAATTTTTTTATTAAATTGACCCCTGATCATCTCAAAGGAACACATCCAAAGAGTCATACTTGCAAAAACATGAAACAATTGGTACAACGCAAATAATATTACTGAAACTAACATTTATTTACAATGTTTAAAATCATGCCGCTAATTTCTTTTGGATTTTAATACATACACCGATAAACCATACTTACTCTAACAAGCCTTGACGAGCAAATAATGAAACTACCATAATTATCATAAATCCTCCTTTAAGCCTCACCCTTTGAGGGGGAGGTTTTACTTTCTTCAAGCACACTTGGGTTACTAGTAAGACAGGAGGAACACTCAGACTAAAGTGACTGTCAGAGGCATCGGAGTGATGTTTAAAAAATTTCACCATAAAATTAATACATGAAGAATTAGTAAACTGCCTTTTGTTTATTGGTCTGAAAGTAAAAATGGCAGGAAAACTTGTACTGGTATGTTTCATTTCTGAGGGAAGTTTTTTGAGAAGGACTTGAAAGAGGATTCACAGTGTGTAAAATGTTTACTGCTTTAGTATACATTAACAGTATTTACAGTTACTGCTACAAAAGAAAATTTACCGCATCAAATTTCTACAAGAAGAAACTCAAACATTGCTAGTGTTGTGTTTTTGAAGCATTAAAGGCATGTTCCTGGTAGTGGCTAAAGTAGATAACAATTATTGTGTTGTAGCCTGAATTTTCAATCTCTCTTTTCACCCTATTTTCCAATCATGTCCCCCCTTGAATTCTAAAGCAATGTGAAGCTGGGACACATAAAATTCATAGTAAAGATTCTAAAGACATGTACCCTACATCTGGAAGAATCTGATGTGCTGTGCTATACATGATTAAGATAATGTGCTGAAAATGGTCTTATAAGTCAATGCTTTGAAATAGCTAAAAGAGAGCCTTTGATAATCTGTACATTATGAACAAATGGTAATAATACTTGTTATTATATAAAAACCAATGAACTACCAGGTAAGCTTTCACGCGAAAACTTGATATCTTCACATGTGAAAATAACATCTTATCTTCACGTGTGAAAATATCACCGTAGCTATGGCTACATAATAAATTGCACCTTTCACACCAAAAAACTATTTAAGTGAAATGGTTTGGTATTTCATTGGTGTTTATATAATAAATAGAACATTACATGGCCGGATTTCTCTTCTTGTGTTGAAAAAATATTTCACTCGTTCGCTGCACTCTCTCGTGAAATATTTTTTAACACTCGAAGACAAATTTTGGGAGCAACTGCTGAATACCCTGCCACTCTGTACCACCATTGTTTTCGCTGGTCGGCGTTCTTTGAAGAACGAAGCATAACACAATAGATGCTATTCTTATTCAATGACATGCAAATAAGTGGCAGGGTATTCTGCAGTTAAGCCAAATTTTGTATCTCCAGCACAGCCATGTACTATCCTCTATTTACATGCAACACTTTCTACACACACATAAACAATCACTTTTCAGTCAAATAACCTACCATGATACAACTATGGATATTAAACTAGAAGATGTGACAACTACCAACAGCTTCACAAATGAAAATAATATCTATTGAAATGCTCACTTCAGCCTTCATTTGCTTTAATATTTAATCAATGAATATAAGTTATTAGCCCATAATTTGTATCCAAAATATAACATTTCATAATTGACGACAATAGCAAATTTTTTTGTTAAGGCTGAAGAAGTGTGTTTCTTAAATATGTCTGGTCTACTTAGAAAAGAGACAAAACTATAAATACTGGCCATTGGCAGGGCTAAAAAAACCTTAAATTCTAGTGTGACTTTTGGACAAGCAACTCAGCTCTGACATTTTTCTTGATTGTTAGACCCTTTGACTACTGGGCAAATGAGCAACTTAAAAAGTGACTTGTCACGCAAGAACAACATCCAGACAGGACTTTTTTGAGCCCTGTATTTGTAATTCCCTTAAAAAAAAAACAGGTCAACAAGTAGACTAATTTAGATATATTGGCAATAAAATTACAAGAATCATCTGTATGGGGTCCAAGCGTGAAGGTCAATTTTAGCAGCCTTTTGATTTCAAAAAATGCAACCAAAAGCCTTTGCTTTAAATGTCGCTAGCAAGAGATCTAAAAGTTTAATTTAGAAGTGAACCAACTTCTTGTTTTAGAGTTTAAAACCAAAAGCTCTAAATTACGTGAAGTGTTATTGCCTGTTGCTTCACAAAACGATATGATGTCTTCATGTGTGACCATCATACAAAATTAAATATTTGTCAAGCATTAACTTCTGAGCCAAGAAAAATGCAACTATCCTTCCATTATCACCCTAAAAAAGTAACCACCCAGCTAATGACTGAGAGTCGAAAACTTATTAACACATGTCACATCCACAAGTCCTGTAAGTATTTAACAATAATATTTTCCCTCAGGCCCGCAATGGTTATGAGTTGGCTATAATCAATCTGGTATCAAACAAAGGCAAACTGCATTATTAAATTCGTCTCATTCTTTGTTTTCACCTACTTTCATTTAATTAAAAAAAACCCTCAGTAATTAAGCAGGCTTCAGGGTATCAGTCTAAGTTGACAGTTGTTGCACCTCATTTTCCAAAAAGGTGAAACTATGACCTAAAATCATTACCTAGATCCAATGATAAAGCTAGAGATACATTATAACAGGTTTAGAATTTAATAAAAAGTATCAACCCTTGTTACTGCTGAAAAACAAGTCTGTGGACACATGTATATATATTTTAGAAGTAAAAGAGTTTGCAAGCTATTGCATTCATACCCAGGGTGCAAAGAAAATCATTTTTACAGCTTGCCATTCGGGCAAGCTAAAGCTAGCGTTTACTAGCCCAGACGTCATTTCAACTAGCCCCAAAAACTTATTGTTCTTCTGTTATTCAAACTCCTCATAAAACATCACTTGCCTGTCAGGCAAGTTAAAAACAGAATTCACTAGCCCAATAGCAAAATCCACTAACCCCGGGCTATCCCACACTACTGTCTTTGCACGCTGATACCTTCCTTGACTTTCCTACGTTGTTAATTCTCAGGATGATGTTTGTCTGCAGTGTTATCCCGTAATAATAAGATCATTATAATAAAAGGCTTACACCTCCTAACATTGTTGACGAAAAACCAGAATTTTTTTCCCAGTTATGACTACCAATTTCTGATGAGCAACAAAAATAAAAGCAGAGCTAGTATATTAAACAGGCAGCTGGCTAAGTGTGAAGACACGTTCCCTTGAGCTAGTACATTCCCAGGTTGTGAAGCATTGGGAACACCACCACCCTGTGTATCGTCAATCTCATTGCTTGGTTCTTTGGTGCCATTGACTATGTAGACATCTGAGTCTTTTGCTGAAAGACATTATAGTAATAAAGACTTTAATGTCAACTGATGGATTATCTGCTAGCAGAATCTACGAATTACTCACTTGAATCTTCTTCAGTGATTTCATTGATTTTATTTCCACTCCACCCCCCTCCACTACCACAATCTTCGTCATCCTCAACACAATCAGCACTTCCATTTTCTACGGGGAGGTAGAAAGAAAGTTATTTACTACAACTTATAAATCATGATTATAGACGATTCAATCAGGGAAAAATGAAACATCTTCCACAGTGCTTAGGGATAGTACTTTTTGTTTTTTAAGAATTATGAAGAATATAGAATTTGGAATTTTGATGTTGGCAAAATAATGGCATTGAAAGATGACATTTACAGTTTTGCATACACAGAGTAAAGGTAGTTACCTTGGCCACCACTTCCACTGCTACTGCCGCTTTCATCTGCTTCATTTACTTCATTGTCTGTAATCAACTTCCTGATTTCCCTATTCTTCTCATGTAAATTGTCCATCAAAAGTTTCAAATGGTTACCTTCCTGAGTGCTCATCTCTACATCACTTGATTCTAAACCTGTATATCTATCAAACAGAATAAAATTCTTAACATTAATAAATGGTTTCTAACTTAAAATAATCTGACGAAGAAAATATTACATTAAAAAATCAACAATCAAAAAATCTCTGGTTGTCAAAAACTCATTCCAATAACTTGTGTCTTTCAAATTTAACACTTAGTGTTCCCATCTGATTTATGTCTTGCAGTGGATTTAAGGAGATTTTTATCACAACCAAAATTTCATGGGTGGATAGATAACCAGATTTTACTGCCCATGGTGCTCTGCTGTGCATGCGGGAGCTTTGCTATGGGGACAACAGTTAATATTGGGAATGAAGACCATACCATTCTAATAATATTTTTTTGGGTTACCTCTATTTTCCCTTGCTATAACAGGGGTTTCATTAAGCATCGGAGACCGGAGAATTCTCCATCTACTACTCAAAATTCTCCGGCTAAATTTCAATGAAGTACGGCTACTGTAAAATTCCAAAAATAAGCCCCGGGGCTTATATTTTTCAAAGGCCCTTTTTGAGGGGCTTATCTATGGAGGGAAATTTGTGCCTCAAAATCAATTGGGCTAGCCTTAGAGTTGGAAGTAAATTTACCGTTTTTGCTTTGTTATACCTTGTATTTGAGGGCAATTTTCCAATTTGAAGCCACCAGGGGGCTTATATTTGAAGGAACGATTTAACGGAGGGTCTTTTACGTTACCGGTTTGGGGGACTTATATTTGGAGGGGCTTATACATGGAGGGGCTTATTTTTGGAATTTTACGGTATTTTTTGTTCAGACAAATCAGACATGGATATGTTATGTAAAAAGAAATTATTCCCAGAAATGCATAATTTTAGCGCTTAGCCACTTGCTTTGCATTCCTAAATAAATTACAAATACATAAAAGACCCTATTTAAATGCTAGCAGTTTTAAGCCCAACAAAACAGGGGACGTGTAAAATACTAGACGCTTTGTTGGAGCGTGGAGAGTTGAGCTCAACACTTTTTTATTTGCACGCAAAAAATTATTAAACAAATAAATACTAATGAAACAAAACATGACAGAAAATAAAGTACAAGATAAACAAATCATAGTGGCAAAGTTACGACAAGAAAAGTTTAAGTGATAAGAATCAACTACCTTTATGAATAAAAAGAACGAATTCTTTGTGAACTGCTATGGAAATAAATTTGGCAAAGTTCACCGTGTATAAATGACAGAGTATCAAATTACTAGAAAACAAATGCAAATTTTGAGATTTTTCTATTTTAACAATGACTTCTAAAACATGTAGAGGTATGCAGTGTTTTTTGTTTGGCAGCTACAAGAAATAGAACTTGCTATCAGACTCAGCAGGGTTTAAAATGCAAAATTTCCAGGCTTGTTTTCAAGCTTTTTCTGGGAAAGTTCTTTGCTCTTTCAAAATATTCTCCTGTTACTTTACACTATAATTCTCCTACTACTGCAATTCTTGATGAAACCCCTCTATGAGGATGGCCAGTTCACCCTTTAAGACCTAACAACAACTACAACTACTATTAGTATTCACCTTCCAATAGATTTGCCATTCCAACAGTCTTCAGAGTCTTCTCGCCTGGCAGAAAGCTTCTCAACTACACACAGCTCCTCAGGTAGGCCTTCATAAAAAGACTTGTGCGCCAACACTTTCAATTTAGCTGAATCCATCTTGGAGAACAGACGTATCTTTACATGAGGAGCTGGTGCAACAGACTTTGTATAGAGAGAAGTTTTAGAATATGGAGCGTTGATGTATTGTGGAGTGCCACACTTGTCTAACACCTGTGTATATGAAACAAAAGTTAAACTTATTAATGATGTCTATCCCATGTAAAACAAGAAACAAACACAATCCCTTGAAGGTACATTAATTTTGAATACATAAACAACGAGTAAATAAATGGTTCATGACCAAAACACAAACAGAAAATAAGAGATCAGGGTAGTACACATGTTAATATCTAACATTTGAGCAAGGATGGGAGGGTAGTCGAGTAGCAAATCTCACTGTTGTTTCAAGAAACAGAAAACTTAGCACATACTGGGGGTAGTCTTGTAAAATAAAAGACTGGCATGATATTGATTCTATTTGCCACTTCAAAAATGAGGAGACTGGGTCAAACTAGCTTTTGCAAAGTGTTCTGCAATCATTACTGGGACACGCCGGTCAGCTATTGGTCAATTCTTTCCCCTGTCCCCAGTGACAGTCCCAGATGTCTTTGTGAAAGTTAACTTGGCCCACTTTCATTTCTAAAGTGCCGACATTACCTGTTTCATGACACTATGCTTCTGGATCAACACAAACATTGCTGCATCCCACAAATCCTTGTAGATTCTATTTGACAAGTTCTCCAGATTGGACTTTGCTATACTTTCAGAAAGCAAATAAACATTTTCAATGAACTTGCCCCACTTTGTCTGTAATAGAATTTCAGACGACAAGCACCTCCTTAGTGCTTCTTTACAATAACTGTAACATGGCATAACTTTGTCAAAACCTTGGCACAACGAACAAAACTCCATCTGCAACAGTGTTTTCTTGCATCCACTGGTAAAATTGAACTGTTGTGACTTGTTCATCAGTTCTATTGCAAACTTTAAGCTACTCAATAGCTCACGCACAGGCTGAAAGATTTGCTCATAGATGCCCACCAGATGAGCTGGACGTTTTCCAAATGGTTGTATTGTCTCCATGTTGGTCTTTAAACATTGTCTGTATGTATCTGCTACAGTTTTGCCTGGTGGATTAACATAGTCAAGAACTAAAGGAAAGGAGTCCCGAAAGAAAGTATTAACAATGTCTTGTAAATCCATTTTGTCATCAACCACGTAGTTTTCAAGATCTTTAAAGAAAGTTGATATTACTGTGACTTCAGCAATGGTAAGATTCTTCTGAGTGTTGAGAAGGAAAATAGCAGTTTGGCGATGAGCCTCACGAACAACACGCTGAAAATATGCTGCAATACAAATAACAAAATCCTCAATAATAAAGAAAAAAAGCATGTTAAAGTAGCAATAATTATCTATTTATCTGTCTGCCTATCTATCCAACCAAGTAATAGTAAAATTGTATTAGTTCTCTGACTAAACAGAATGTGGGCAGACAATATTAAATCAAACACTCAGAGATGACAACCAGTTTGGCTTCCTCCATCTTAAACCCTTTCACTGCCAAAGTAAATGACTCAGTTTTGGGAGGTGGTTCTTACTTTTAAGTCTGCAGACAAGATCCTATGGTGTGACCATTCAAATAAAACTTTCACACGGTGCTACTGGTATTTGTTTTTCAATATTTTACAAAATGAAATTTTGGCTTTTTGTCAACTTTTGCCTTTAGTCACATTTCACAGTAACAGGGCGTACCAGATTTAGTAAATGTGATTATACTGCTTGGGGCTTTTTATATTCTTAGGCCTGTTTCAAACATCGTGCTACTGCCGTGCTAAGCTGGCTCGACTGTAGCTCGACTGTAGCTAGACTGTAGAACAACACGCTGAAAATATGCTGCAATACAAATAACAAAATCCTCAATAATAAAGAAAAAAAGCATGTTAAAGTAGCAATAATTATCTATTTATCTGTCTGCCTATCTATCCAACCAAGTAATAGTAAAATTGTATTAGTTCTCTGACTAAACAGAATGTGGGCAGACAATATTAAATCAAACACTCAGAGATGACAACCAGTTTGGCTTCCTCCATCTTAAACCCTTTCACTGCCAAAGTAAATGACTCAGTTTTGGGAGGTGGTTCTTACTTTTAAGTCTGCAGACAAGATCCTATGGTGTGACCATTCAAATAAAACTTTCACACGGTGCTACTGGTATTTGTTTTTCAATATTTTACAAAATGAAATTTTGGCTTTTTGTCAACTTTTGCCTTTAGTCACATTTCACAGTAACAGGGCGTACCAGATTTAGTAAATGTGATTATACTGCTTGGGGCTTTTTATATTCTTAGGCCTGTTTCAAACATCGTGCTACTGCCGTGCTAAGCTGGCTCGACTGTAGCTCGACTGTAGCTAGACTGTAGAACAACATGCTGAAAATATGCTGCAATACAAATAACAAAATCCTCAATAATAAAGAAAAAAAGCATGTTAAAGTAGCAATAATTATCTATTTATCTGTCTGCCTATCTATCCAACCAAGTAATAGTAAAATTGTATTAGTTCTCTGACTAAACAGAATGTGGGCAGACAATATTAAATCAAACACTCAGAGATGACAACCAGTTTGGCTTCCTCCATCTTAAACCCTTTCACTGCCAAAGTAAATGACTCAGTTTTGGGAGGTGGTTCTTACTTTTAAGTCTGCAGACAAGATCCTATGGTGTGACCATTCAAATAAAACTTTCACACGGTGCTACTGGTATTTGTTTTTCAATATTTTACAAAATGAAATTTTGGCTTTTTGTCAACTTTTGCCTTTAGTCACATTTCACAGTAACAGGGCGTACCAGATTTAGTAAATGTGATTATACTGCTTGGGGCTTTTTATATTCTTAGGCCTGTTTCAAACATCGTGCTACTGCCGTGCTAAGCTGGCTCGACTGTAGCTTGACTGCAGCACGACACTAGCACGACTTGGTTTCAGACGTTGAATTTAATTCAGTTGAATAGAATGGCTGTTGCCGAAAACAAAACACAAAAATAAAGCATGGTTTAGCAGACTTTTAAATATTCTTTTGTATTTATAATTTATGAACTGAGTTTGGCACAGCGTTAGCACGACGTTTGAAACCAAGTCGGGCTACTACCGTGTAGCACGGCAAGGCTTGCCGTGCTACACAGCAGTAGCACAACTTGGTTTTAAACGTGACACTGCTGCCGTGCTAAAGTCGAATTTAATTCGATCAATTGAGTTCGGCACGGCAGTAGCACAATGTTTGAAAAGTGCCTTAGGTTTTTATATGTACTAAGGGAATTTTGACTGTACCCTTTAAGTATTTACAGTAATGCACTATCACTGATTTGCCAGTGACGTACTTAGTGTCACGATTGAATGATAGAATATATTTTGTTTTTTTTGATGCAATATAGCGGGTACTTCTAAACAGTTCAGTCAAAGAAATATAAGACGCTTTAGTTTTATTATTTACCTAAAAAAGCTTCATCCTTCACTGAGCTTTAGGGCTTTTGGAATAAAAATCACCGAGGAGACCTTTATTTTGGTCACAGAAAACAAGCAATATGCATTTTCGTTTTGAAAAGTACAAAAGACCATTTCCCGCTGAGCACAGTTGAAACGAAGGTTCAAGACTTTTACAATGGGTAATCAATATTCTGAAACGTCAATTGTACGAGGCTCAACTTGTGCACCCCGAAGGCATAGCAAACGAGATCAGTATCCCAACCCCTTCCAGAAATAACACTTCCATCATGATTTCGCCTTAAACTTACGACCGACGATCGACTATTTTAAAAAAGTTAATTGACATGTGGTAAACACAGGCTTTAATCAGTTTTTACCTCACAGACTTAAACGTTTGCGTAGCAACGGTGATAAGATTCCATAGACAAATTTAATGAATGAGAAATTGTAAACGGGATAAATTATTTAAATGAAAGAGTACCGATTTCCCAACCGTATGCAAACCCATTCTGTTTCAAATGAGCTTAAGTGCATCAAGTAAATCTGTGCTGCAAGACCGGAAACAGTCAATCTCCTTGGAAATATCGAAAACCTACCCTCAATGATAATTTGCGGTTGCTGAGCGAATATCGATAACCCCATTTATATTACATTATTCACACGGCCGTATTGATTCATAGAGAGCGAAGAAGAAATCAACAATTGTTTCAAAGCGCAGGGATATCGATATAAGAGACATATTAAAGACGCGCCTCAGCCTCAATCGTTTAAGTGAATTAACACGGTGTACAATAAGCAATTGCTGTATGTTGTTTGCGCCAGTCGAGTATGACATGAAAAGATTGTAATTAATAACGGCGTCTGAAGGAAATAACTCGGGCTCTATTGATGTCCATTGTTCAAAATTCCCCAAGAGAACACGAGTGTTTTTGTCTAGGAATTATACAACTACCTGAACTAAACTATCTGACACAATTAAAAATTTCTGAACCGCAAAATCCTTTCGGAACTGTGATCTTTATTTCGTCGAGTCCAGAATTTGTTTATATAAAGCAAATAAGAAAGTGCTTTTCATCGGCTTACAAAATATTTAACGCACCGTCGATAGACACTTACCTTTGAGTTCGTCTAAAAGAGACAACAACGAGCTTTTTGCAGCGGTATATTTGGTGTCAAAGAGAGTTTTCATCTTTTTAGCGGCTTTAACGCGAAGAGCATCTTCTGTTTGGTCAGTGCAGCAAGTCATATTGCTGACACAAACTTGTGGCTCCTTCCCTGTTGAGAAAACGAATCTTGCCGTTTCATCAATAAAAAAGGATATTTCTCTACTCTTTAATATATAGAGAGAAAATCTTACTGACAGCTTACCTTGTGGGGGAGTTTGAATATTCGGCAGCTTTCTCGCTCCAAGGTGTTCTGAACAAGTCGTCTGACAGTTTATCCGCCATGCACTCAATAGGAAAGTGAACAAACAAACCACGTGAAGTGCGCGAATAGAAGCCATTTGCAGAAGAGCTGGTTCGTTAGCGAGCCGATTGTTGTTTAAATACCGTTCAAGTGTTCCGTTGCGTGAGGATCTTATAATCTGCAAAGCGATAGCCGATTTAGTTATGTCATGTCCGAGGTCATTCGTAGGCACATCACCAGCCTCCTAACCTGACTAAAGCTTGACAGTTCCACGATGTGCTCGAGGGTGTAACTGATGGGCCCTTCCCGTATTCGTCCAATACTAATTGACCAAACAATGTAAACAATCAATCATGAATACTCTATGAGGCAAACAGCTGCTGGCGGTACCCTTTGACTAATAACAGTTAGGCCGAGATCTAAGCAAAAATTTCTCTGTTGGGCGAATGAACGGGGGCGGATTGTGATTCACGATTGGTTTACGTTCAGTGAAGGGTTTGGTTTCCTAATTATTTCCTGCCCTAAGTCAACTTTCTCGCCACTTTGCATTTGGACTTCAATTATTTGATTCATCACTCTTCCGCGAGGTTATCCTTGTTAGAACAATGGTTTCTTCTTATTTCTTTACTTGAATCTATTATGAAGAGTTTTTATGACCAATTTCCTTTAAGTGTGAAGGCAAATTAAACTTCAATTACGTATGAAGTCTGACATAGAGCTCCAAAAATAATTCGAACAAGAGTTTCCCTATTCCCCTTGAACAATTGAGGTTAAAAAGAATACACCTCAGGCAAAAATAAAAATTTTTGCGGTGTGGTTTCCCATGGAGTTTGTTGGAGTCTCGGAGAGTTAGAGAGCATGTTTAAAGATAATTTACAATAGGTCAGCGTCGCAGTTATCAGGTTTGAAGATTCCAAATAAACAAATGTTTATGATAACTAGAGATTATGGCAGATAACGAAAGGATTCCTTTTTGCATATTAACCTTATCTACCAGCTCTCTGACTAGGTCGTATTTCGAGTCCCCTTAGCCGAAAATATTAAAGATAAGGAGCTCTACAGTCTTGGGCTTAAATAGTTCTGTTTCTGACTGTATCGCAAAAACTCCAAAAACTGTGATCTTGTCTGGTATAAATGCTTGGAAGAACGCCAGAGAGTAAAATTTAAATTATTTCAAGCTTCAGATGGCCAAAACGAGAGAGTATAGTAAGTAGACAATTTTTATTAATGGCTCACCTCTGGTGCAAATATTACAAACATCTCTGTAAAACATATTTGGAAAAAGGAGGAGTTAAAGATACCGTCACCATTCATGGTTTTCGTCACGTATAACAAGTTTTAATCTAACAAGGTAAGCTTATACTTCAAACTGACTCTTCCATCAAGTTCGTTTAAACTAAGCCTAGTAGAGTAAGCTTAATTACAGTAAAATTGATTTTGTCAAAAAAAGTTTTACTCACGCGAAATTTCATTTTCCGAAGTCGCAGTTCAAAAACCTTTTAAGCACAGCTTTTCCGTCAAAATAATGGTTAATAATCGTGCGGAGACTAAACAGATTAAATTCTCCTGAATTCCCAAAATATAAACCTTCCTTTATAATACAGTCATTCTTAAGCCGATATGCATTAAGTTAATCAGTTTGCTTTATCTTTCGTTAAGTCTTACAGAATGCCAAATGAGGGTACATAAAGTTTAAATTTAGTGGTACAATACCAAAGTAGACGGTCTTCATCCTCTCTTAAGTAGATTTTCTCTTTTTCGGAGGGCTTTCTTCTTCCTTGGTTTCGCTACCTTCATCACCTTCCGTGGACCTTCGCTTGGAATGTTCCGTCATCTCCGTGGATTCGCCTTGAGCATTCTCCGCTGGCCCTTCACATTCACACTCGGTTTTTTCTTCATTTCCTGGCATCGTATTTGACTCATCTTTGCTCTCTTTCTCCGGGAAATTCTCTTTTTCCATCTTTTCCGACTCCTCAGTCTTCTTGGTTTCTTCTTCTGCTGTCATCACTTCTTTGCAAACAGCTTCGTCTTCTTTGGAACTTGACTTGGTCTTCTCAGGAAACTTCTCAACATCTTTTTTAATGACAGGAGTAGCACAATTTGTCTCAGCTTCTGCGGCCGGCATTATTGCTTCGAAATAACCGAGTATTATTTGAAAAAAAAATTTCTTTAATCAGCAACCGAACTTTTGTAACTTGTTTGAAAGGAGAGACAAGAATGACCGAAAAAACGATGGCAATCAGTTTTATACCTGGAAAGACGCGCGCTGCCTTTCCCGCCATACACCATTTTGGCGCCAAAATTTCCCGCCATTTGCAACCGCTTCGGGGTGTTTCAGGATGTACAGTGGGACCTGGGGAGGGGGGGGGGGGGGGTCCTTGAGTACCCTTAAACTTCCGTTAACCTCCTTTCTAATCACAGAACACAAGGGTTCGCAACGGGAAAGATAACCGCTCAATATTGTTGACAGACCATATCTACTGTTGTTGAACAAATGCCAAGGATTTTCCAATCAGAGAATCTGGTTTCCCTTTGCCGCGACAGACACCCGATTGGTCCGACTGGATAATTTTTGGCGCGAAATTTATTCTCCCAGCATTCCATAGCAAAAACATCATAAAAGATCCAAGATGGCGGCTGAAGAGGACGAAGAAACATCGACTTCGAAGAGAGTCACTAGCTTTAATATGCTTGAAACAGAACAATTTAGCGAGGCAAATGTAAACTCCATCTCCTCTGCAGACTTTACGTGCCCTATCTGCTTGCAAATCCTAATTGAGCCGGTGGTTATGCCGTGTGAACATGAACTTTGTGGATCATGCTTTAAACAAAATGTGGAGGAAGCAAATTTTCTCTGTCCACTTTGCCGAATGAGAATATCAAGTTGGGCCAGACGAAATTCCCGAAATGGAACTTTGGTCGATTTAAAGCGATGGAAACAGATTCAAAAACTTTTTCCCGAGAAATGTCAGAAACGATTGCGTGGAGAGGATGATGAAGATCTGTTTGGTGAGTTGAATGTGAAATATATAAGCTTAAGCTTGTCTTACTTTTTGTTTCATAATCAGTAAATTTACTTGGTCTTACGTTAACAACAGAGAAAAAAATTTGCATTTAAACGGCGAATTTTTCTCTCTTATTGTATTCATACAGAGCGCCTTACTTGCAATTTTTTCCCCTCTATACGGCGAGGTGATTATTATTGTTCTGGTAATTATCACAAAACGATAAGAAATTACTGTATTACAAATAAAAGTTTAACTTGTGTATCCTTAGCCTTTTTCAAAGGAAACTTGCACTAAAATAACTCGCCAGTGAGAAACGTTAGGCTTTGCCCATAGAGCATTTCACTTCCCATTGCTTGGCAAAAAAGGTTAAAACTACCTGTAGCTAGCTGAATCACACTATCCTAGGCCTAATTCCTCTTTGTTTGTTTGTTTGTTTTCTTTTTTCAGTTTCCGAAAGTTTTCGGTTGAGTGTTGGGAAAGAAAGCACTTTATGAACTTAGCTTAAAGGAAAACAAAACAAATCTGCCGGTAACTTTTGATTAGCAGACCCAATGCTCATGATGTGTTAAGTAACAGGCTGGTTATAGGTTAAACAGCTAATTGAAACATAAGTTTTCTTGAAACCACAGATACTCCACCCCTCAAAAGAGCAATATCACAGGATGGGGAGGTTCGCAAAGAGTATGAAGAAGAAATGAGGAAGGTAAACTGTACTTTTATAATATAGAAAGCAGTGCTCTCGGTAAGCTCTAATGGCTGACCAAAAGTACTGTGGGCTTCTTCACTTGGAGGAGTGGGCTACTTTCCCCCATTAAACTAAAGTTATCAATGAATGAAAACCTGTCCTTAATTTTATTGATACGGTTGAACCTCTCTACAATGGCCACCTTTGGCACAGAAAAAAGTGGCCACTGTAGAGAGGTGGAGACAAAGTGAATGCATGGACTCTCGGCAAAAAAATGGCTGTTGTAGAGAGGTGGCTGTTAGTTGAGGTGCGACTGTACAATA
Source organism: Porites cylindrica (assembly GCA_964035525.1). Classification (NCBI taxonomy): domain Eukaryota; kingdom Metazoa; phylum Cnidaria; class Anthozoa; order Scleractinia; family Poritidae; genus Porites; species Porites cylindrica. The sequence goes on from OZ037783.1 coordinate 35,544,009, forward strand.
TTGGTTTACTCTACTCTCAAATCACCTGCCTGTATCTCAAGTTTTATGAATATCCCTGAGTAATAATAGTAAAGCTATTTTAAAGAGGAAGCTTCAGTCACCTAAAGGTGCTTTACAAAGAGAACCTCAAAATCAGATAGGGAAAGAAAAGGAAAATTTAGTAAAGCTGAGTTTAACTAAATTAATGAGTGTAATGTTTTCTCATGTCAGTTACAACAAGCAAGGGAACAAGAGATGCAGGCAAGTGAAGAAGTTGTGCGTAAACTACTAGAGGAGGAACAAAAACTTGCAAGGTCAATAGAGCACCAGGCACTACAAGATGAAGAACTTGCCAGACAGATATTGTTAGAAGAGAAAGAACAGGTAATTAAATTAATTGCCTTGTATAAGGAAACAGTAGAGTTACTGGCACTGTCACAGGGGGCGTTCAGCCACCCTAAGTTTAAACCAGAATGAGCTAAAATTACTGTGAAAGTATGCAAAAAATGACAGAAGGGTTACTCTTTATATGCTGCTCTTTAACTGTTAATAATTGTATACCCATTTTTTGTTGGCAGAGGTTTAGCTTTACTTTTGTCAGTTAGAGTGTATATGACATAGGAACAAGAATGCTGCCTTATAATCTCGTAGTTATCATTCCATTTGTCAAAATACAAGGGACAGAATAAGTAAATAAGAATTTGCATACTTTGCAAAGCATACCATGGCCATATTTATATTAATCTGACATTTTAACATTTTTAACATGGCTGTAGCTTATATTAGTCAAGTTTTTAGTTCTTTACTTTTATTATGTATTTTTTTATCTAAGATCATTAATTTTATCTTTCTATTATTTTACAAGGCCTCACTGAATATCACTCTTAATCTTTGTGAAGTGAGCTCCCGGTATAAAGATTGTTGTTATTATTATTATTATCATCAATATTTCCTACATTTTTTAGAATTCACAAGGAAAAGAGATACTTTCACAGCCAAGCTCATCAAAAACTTTGTCAACTAGTGCAAATTCAAAACAAGGGAAAGGAAAGAAGATTAAATCACAGAGAACACAAGACCATCATGGCTGCAACACACTGGATAGATGGTTTTCTCCTACCAGACAACCAGACAATCAAGGTAATGCACATTCTTGTTTTACAATATGATGTTTGCATTGAACTTAAGCTGAATTAGAGAAGTTATGGCCTATGTTCATGCTCTTAACCTACAAAACAAACCAGTCTTAAAAATCAGACCTACCACTGACTTAAGATTGCCATAGATTATGAAAGTGCGCATTTTAAATTTCTTAAATTTGAACCACAGGAGAAAAATGTAACAATTTGAAAGACCATTATAGCTATGTACTCAACCATACTTATGGGAACTGCAGTAAACAAGTTTACTTTTTGAATCAATCTGCAAAGATGTGATAAAATTTTTTTTTACATATTACTATTACTATTTTGTTTCCTGCAGTTCAACTAAAACTTTTAGTGCTAAGTCATTTAAAAAATAATAATCAGTTAGACTAGTCTTGTGGTTTGTGGTTACTTATAATAGTTGCTTCAATTTTCTATAGGTTTAGAAAAGAGCAGATGTGACCTTGTAAAGAATAAGAATCATTGGAGAACAACAGACTCAGATGCATCTGGACTTAATTATTTATCACATGACATCTCTGATCTCATTAATGAAAGAAAGGAGCAAGAAGATAGAGACTTTCAATTTGCATTGAAATTACAAAAAGAGTTTGATTTAGCAAATCAGAAAAATGCACAGGTAGAAAGAAAGAAAGGAACTGTTGATGGTTACATGTTGCGAAGTGATGCTTGTTCTAATAATGCAAATTAAACTATAAATATTTATGCTAGGGGTAGTTATCAAATTATTTTTCTTAGCATTGGCTTGATTTTTACAAAATAACAGAAAACCCTAGCTAAATCTGTTTTATGTGAGTTTAAAGAATTTTAAAGGGAAACACTTTCTAGTTGTGATTGTTGTTGTGCAAGGAAGTTTTAGAAGAGGAGAAAAATAACTGTTATGCTGTGAATTATTGTAAATACCAATGCTTACAAATGAAGTAAAATAATTTTGGGGATTTTTCTTATTATTTTTTTAGTAATTAAAAGAATGCACATGCAGTGTAAATAAATGTGCAAAATAAAAACAAAACATTGTTGGCATACAGATTGAGTGTGATTTATTGTACAATACAGTGTAAATAATTAGTTCATATTTTAGCAATAATTGTGTATCCCATTGTCTCTAAGCTGACATGATAATTAACTGTCAAACATTTAAGCTACAATAAGGACCCTCTTGACAGCATATAAGGTTTATTATAATATATCATTATATTTCCAGTTCCCAATCTCCATGTTGTAATTACACATGCATCCCATGTATGTAGCGAGCATTTGTCTGAACTTCCACTCTTCCACTTACAAAGAATGGAATGCACAGAACATGATTTGATCACTCACATTTGTACCTTGATCACTTGTAATCTGATCACACGTGTTTTGGCCATCTATCGCATGAACCTTGCGCAAAGCTCAGCATCGGAGCAAAAGTGTTTTGACCATCGATCGTTGTTGCCCGCACCTTGAAACCTTTGGCTATTACAACTAACTAGTCTCAAAAAAGTCAAAAAAGTATTGAACTAAAAAAAATTGCTTACAGAGGCAGAAAGGTATGAAGAAAGGCACTTTGTCTTGCATATTCAAATTCTCACTCATCCGAGTCTGGATAGGAGTCAACAAACGACGCTAACATCTCAACAGTCTCATCATTATCCTGGAAAAGCAAAAAAATTAGGGTGAGACAGGGTTTTCGGTAGCATTTGGAAGTACCAGATACAGTGGTTCAGCTGGCGGACGTGCACCATTCGTGCCGCTGGCGCGAACATTGAGTGCTGGAAGCACAAACCCCTGGCGGGGTGCGGGGCATGCCCCCCCCCCCCCCCCCGGGAAATTTGTAGAATTGGACTCTCTAAAATGCAATTTCCTGCATTCCCAGGTTTGGAATTGGGTAACCAGAATTATGACAGGAATTATCTCTTTTTTTTCGATTGTATGCATTACATAACTAAGTGAATAAAGTAAGGGTCAAGTCTTTCTTTGGTTAATAAATGAAAGAAAAAAAGACATAATAATTATTTTGAGTGTGAACTACCAGACATTACATGTCAAACAACCGGACGTCCGTCCGGCATCCAGCCTGAAACGAAACCCTTGGTCAGATAAAGTAAAACAAGGTATCAAAATACAATCAACTCTTTCTAAGACAGACATCTTTGGTGGGGACGAGCACTATGTGTCCATCTTATAGAGAGGTTACTAAACAGAGTTAGGAAAGGTAGGGACCAACTCTAAGTGTCTGTTTTAGTGAGGTGTCCATTAAGAGAGAGTTGGCTGTACCTAAGAATTTCTAACTTTTACCAAACTGTAGATGACTGGAGGAAATTGTTGATGAGCTATTGTTTTGTGGTTCAGATGGGGTTCATTGTCACACCAACAAATTCCTTTCACTTTACGGATGCTGATAAGAAACATTCAAAAACTACAAATATTTTACTTACTTCATTTGTCGCTGCTGCTTCTCTCTCTTTGCGTTCTTTGTCTTTAGTGTGGCCAATCCATTGTTCTTCGCTTGTTGGTGTACTTTCAGGCTGTTTGTCATTCAACATCTGATCAGAACCAATGCAACTGTCATCAGCTCTTCTTCTCTTTGGTTCAGATGATCCAAAAGTGTTATGCGTATCATGCAATACTGCTGACTGAAAGAAAGATGTAGTAACATCTCTTTGTTCTGTTTCATGGGTGGTATTTTCCAACACTGTTTTACTCTTATTTACTTCAATGAATCCTTCCTGGTTAAGCAATTGTGGCATTGAGCTGTCAGAACTTGACGTGGAAACCTGTATTCTTGCTAACTGGCTAGCATTGTCCATTACTATGTAGTGGTCTGCCTGGCTGTTTGATGTTTCATTTTGGTTAACAGAACTTGTTTGAAATGTATTATGTTCATATTCCTCAGATATATTCCTGACACTAGTTAAAGAGGAATTGACATCACTGCTTTCTGTAGCCTGACGCTTTTCTGTATATCTCAAGGAGTTTTGCCCTATTTCTGAATATCCAACACCATTGCTGTTTTCAATTAATGATCCTCTGCTCAAAATGCTTGGCTGAGATAAAGAATTTCCATTTCCTGTTTGAACAAGTGATCTTGAAGTAACTGACATGGATGAACTTTGATCAAAGTCAGTGGACAAGGGGCCATTACTGGGATGGTGTTCAGAGGTACTTAGTGACAGTGGCCCAGCAGCAGAGCACACTTGTGGAAAGGACCTTGGATGGATGATAGAGTTAGCTATGGCTAAGGCCTCCTGACAAAAACTTGATACCTGAAAACAAAAATAAGTAAAATAAAATTGCTCAGCCAGCTGGAAACAGGCAGGTGTACCTTTTCTTATCCACAGAGACCTGCGATTTAGTTTGATAAAAACAACTCAACTACTTACCCGAGAATTCCCAGGCCTGTAGGTGTTTATTTTAAGAAGCCTTTTCATTTAATGTATTCTTTAATGAAAGATCTTTTGTGGTTTTGTTTATTTTTGTTTTAGTTATATTGCCTGATCCCCCTAGTGAAAAGAAGAATTTTGAAAGCATTTTCTTTGTAGTTTATGTTGGGCACTTTCAGAGCAGTCAATAAGGGTTGGGGGTCGGAGCTTCCCCCAGCTTCTTTAACCCTTTAGTCCCAAGGGTGACCAAAGTCAATTTTCTCCACACAAAATCAATACATAATCAAGGGAAAATGTTGTGAGAATTAATAAAATAATCACCTGATAAGAAAAGCTTTTATATACAAACAAATTCTCTTGACCAATTCTTCAAGGAAATGTATGTATGGAGATCAGTCTGGAGAATTTGTATTTGGATATTGGGCTTAATAAAGGGTTAAGCTGGATCACTGGCTACTTTCATAGCAAACAAGTAGAAAATAGAACCAAAAGAAATTCCTAGGTGTTCAATCTCAGCCTATAGATTTCATATACCCAGCAACTTGCAATCTTAGTGACAGCCCTGCACTTAAAAATTAATTACGCTTTGAACACTTTGGATATCATGCTATCATCTGTTAGTTAAGGGGTTAAAACATACCAAAGTACCTTGAGATCAGCATCTTGAAGTCCCTCACTAAATAATCTAACAGCATGATTGACAGGTGACGGAACGTTAGGTGAGTTTACAAGAAGACAACACTGAAGGACGTGGTACAAAGCCTGCCGACAGTCAGGACTGCTGAATGGTATCGGGAAGGAGTCATACGGTGACTGCTGACACTGAATAATCAGCCTTATTATGTATACTTGAATTTCCTAGAAACAAATAATAACAAGCCCCATGAGAATAGATGGAAGATAGAAAAGAGTACCCGAAAGTTCAAGCACAAGTGAGGTATTCTTCTCTCAAAACATACCCTAAATGTACCTTGGGGAATATCATTTCCAGAAGCAATAAGAACTGCAGATAAAGCTGTTAAAAAAGATAACAATAGTTAATGGAACATTTGAACATAGTTTGCAGTGATTACAATGAATCATCAAATATGTGCAGGCAGTGACTGATCTTGAAATAGTAAGCTCATTACATCCCTACTACACTTTGAAAGAACAAGGTCTATTGATGCAATGGAATTGCCCCATGCAAAGGAATCCGCGATACAGCTCAAGGAATTTGGAAACACACACTGATGGTTGGAATCTGGTATCCAAGTTCCACTGACAAAGAATCCCAAACATAGACTGTTTTGGATTTCCTTACATGGGGCTTAATAGAGTAATTTATTTCAACCAGAAGCTGAAGAATGATTGTAATTTACCTCTAAGAGCTCTGTAAGTGACCATCTCATTTGCCTTTGTATCAAATTTCTGTTGACCTGTGCAAAAAAGGGAGAAAGAACTACCTTTTCAAATAAAGTATGTATGTATGTATGTAGATGCTAATGATATAAAACAGTCCTCATAACAAATCATAGAAACTGATAAGGGCAAAAGCAACAATGTCTTAAAAATCAACAAACATAAGTACCTGTTAGTAGCTGATCAACATCATCTTGTAGTTTTCTTTTCTTTGCCTCCAGAGAAAGAAAAGTTACAATGAAAGATTAATTTTGTGTTTTTTTATTATTTGAGTGGTCACTGTAGTATTTTGTCCAACATAAGAGGCCATTTGCACAATGACAACAAGGCTCTGCAGCTATCAGACACCTTTGAACAAGATGTCACTTTGTTGTTCAAATTACTGATTTTGTTATTGAAACCTCCTAGAAATTACTAGAAGTATCATTAGAAGAAGGAAAACAGGTTGGTGGCTGTAGTAAGATAAGGTCATTGTGAAAATGGCCTATTAAGTTTGGCCATGAAACGGTTTCAGTTGAAAATGGGTACCTTTCTTGACATCTGTTGATTTCCAGTGCTTGTAGTCGGCAATAACTAAATATAGCAGAACAAAATAAATTACTTTTTTTAATGTTACCTACATGTACAGACAATGGTAAAAATAAACTTTTATGTTGCATAATCTTACCGTTCAACAAGCTCAAACAAAATTTGTTTAGACTGTTCACAGTCCCCTATTTTTTCGTGAGATCGTTTAGATATATTGCGTCTTACTGTCATGGCCGTCTTGATTTTCAAATGTACCGAGGGGGCAGGCGTCGGGCATCGGGCATCGGGGATTATAGCTCTGGTGGGGGGGGGGGGGCGGGGGGAGAAAAATAGAGCGCATTGTACCAGCAACACAGGCATTTGATTGTTCATTAGACAATAGATGTTAATTTGCATTGACAATGGGTTTAGTTTAATTTGCCGACACTGACAAGTCATTGACAAGTCGATATTTCCATAAAACGTACGCTAGAGGACTGTCGTATAGAGGACTGTGAACAGTCTAAAATGTATTTGACATTGGTAGTTGGAACATCTCTTTTATATTTCAAAGATTCACAGACCCTTTTCCCTCTTCCATATCATTACCTTAGTTTGAGAAGCCATAGGTTTTATATCATCCAACATCTGCTGTACTAGTTTATCCACCACACCAACCCCCTCAGGTAGGCTTCTTGTCAGTTGAACCAAGCGTTCAATGCACAGATACACACTACACCTTAGTTTCCTATCAAGGGTATAAAAAGACAGCCAATGTCAGGGAAACTGGGCCCAACAATCCCATATCCCTAAGTTACTACAATGCTATGTCCACTAACGTGTCTCCTGACCTATAAGATTTGTCTTGACCATGTGAAGGATTTTGCTGCTTTGTCCAAGTGAGCTCTTGGATCAGCATCCTCACTACTAAATCACAGTGTGGCAGAATTAGTCCTCTACACCTGTAGGAGACAGTAATGGGAACAAGCTTTAAGAAAAAAACTAGAATATGTCATTTTGTACATGCAATTTGTTTACCCTTCGGACAAGAATTTGTTTTCAAGCATTCATGTATTCCAGACTGAATTGGAATTTGAAAGAGACAGGAAAACAGAGTACCTAAAGAAACATTCTCAAAACTGAACTCTACAAATTGCTTGAACTTGACTTAAAAATTATATACCAACATTAACTGAGAGTAAGGTCATTACATGGAAATCTCAGACCGAGGCCCTGGTGTATTGACTGAGTGAAAGCCCCGGGGGGTACTGCCATATATCGGCTATATAGGTATGTGCCGCTGTGAAGGGTATAGTTTTCGGGCAGTTTACTCTAGGATAGGGTATATAAATCAGAGCGTTTGGGTCTAGAATAGGGTATCATTTTTCAGGAAACTGATCAGTTGGTTGAAGATTCTATCTAGACAAGGGAAACAGCTACTCTAGGATAGGGGGATTTGGGGAGTTTACTCTAGTATAGGGTAGCAAAATTCAGCTGAACTAGCTCTGATATAGGTCAAGGGTTCCAGGGTCCCAGCGGCACATCCCCACCCAGAAATTCCTAAAGTACCCCCCCCCCCCCCCCCCCCCCCCGGGAGTGAAAGCAACGTCAATACATCAAGGCCGAGGTCTGAGATTTCCTTCTAATAACTCAGTGGATGAGGTTAGTATTGGCCTTTTCATTATGGACCTGAGCCTGCGATCATTTAAAACCAATAACTGGTTAGCGGATAACATGTCACCTAAATGAGTTGTACACTTGAGCCTGTGATATAGTCATGTGACATGGGTCAGCAGATACCCTTGTTGACAGCTGTCAATTGACCATAACATGGATGTCCATAAGGATATCCACTATCAACTTAAACACAGATTGTACATGCATTGGATATCTAGCTAGTAAGGTCATTACAAGAAAATAATGCCTACCTAGCAGCCAATCAGAGTGTGTGTACTGTTGTAGCCATATAATAATAATAGAGAAACAATGAGAACACTTTTAGGTAGCTTCACTAAACCAGGAGCCAACTTTGCCATTTTCTTTTTCATCTTATAGGCAACAAGACAGTGAAAATGCTACCAAGGGAATGACATATTATAACATACCTTGTTATGATATTACTTAGCAAATCTACTGCACTTGTATGGATCAAAGGTATACTTGCTCTTAGCAGTACTGATTCTACAATTACTGCATTTTTCTGCAAATGAAATGTTAAATATTCATGGAAAAAAACTCAGCATAAGTTATTTTATTGTACCTGTTGCAGTTCATTTTTTCAGTAGGATTTCCTTCAATTTTTTCCCTTTGTTTTTGGATATGATAATGTGTGCTAATGAATTTCAATAAAAAGGAAAGAACTGAATAAACAAAAAACATAAAATCAACTGCAAAATATCTACGCAGAGCACAGTGATTAATGATAAATTTTTTCATCTGTAACATAATTCAAATCGTATCAGTTACATATCAGAGTATTCTAAACAATGAACTTCATATAGCTGATTCAATAAAGGTTGCTTTGGGCATTGGGAATTGTGCTCCGGGAAGCTATTGTTTGGTGGTCAATCAATTCAACCAAATCATTCTTGGCCCTCATGCCCAATGCCCAGTTGTCAATGATCAAACACCAAACAATTTTTTTTTGAACAAGGTATAAACAGCAATCCATTGAACTTACCAGAGAGTTAGTTGTGACTGTTATTATTCTGTTCACAAGGTTAATGGTAGCTTCAACAGGAACTGTAACAACTTTAAAGTACTGCTCTCTGAAATAATAATATCAAAAACATTTTTAATAATAATAATGATTATAACAATAGTAATAATAACAACAAAATTAATGAGTAAGAGCATGCTTCAGTATATTCTTCATAAGAAAGAGCATTATTTTGAAATCAAAGGGGTCCTGAAGACAATAAAAGCCACTACCCATAGACATATATTTTTAAGCAAAGCCCTGAGCATTCTTTATAAGTGGGTCGGTGGCTAAACTAAAGCAGAATCACAAAAACGACTTCTAATCACCATCCACCATGTATATTCAAAAAGTACTCACTGGGTCTCTGATGATACCTCTATGCATGTAGTAGAAATAACTGGCCCCGGTTGTTCAAATGTCGGATAGCACTATCCACCGGATAAATCACTATCCAGCAGATAGCGTAATTGATTTCCGTAATACTTATCCGCTGGATAGTGATTTATCCGGTGGATAGCGCTATCAACGTTTGAACAACCAGGGCCAGGTCATTACAGACAGATATGATAATAAAATAGAATAAATGTAAAGTACCTGATCATTACAGACAGACATTGCAGTAGTGTCATACATTGGGTGACAAGGGTGTATGTCCGGCCAGGTTCAACCTGTGGAATTTCACCAAGGAGTAATGTTTCAGACCCTTGAGTAGACTCCTGGGAGGATTCTGGTAGGACTGGAGAAAAAAGGACAGGTGTGGAATTAATTTTATCACTATCACCTAGCCTAACACTCAATCAAATTAACAGTCTATGAATATAAGTAATGAATGATGATAGTCTATCACAAACCAGGTTCAACATTTTCATAGGCAACATCTAGTAACTTGTGAATTGAAGAAACAATCTTATTCCACTGTGCTCCCCAAGGACAAAGTTGCCTTTTTCCACTGGAACTACTTCGACTGCACCTCGGCAACAAGGCATAACAATGACAGCTATCCTGCAAGCAGTGAATAGAGACAAAACCAATTACCAATCCCTTCAATCTACAAGCTCTAAGTATTATTTAGAATCATTAATTACTTGTTGCTTACCTTTCTTGTGTTTTCACAGGTTGAATTTAAGAGAGGTAACAGGAAATTTTCAATCTGATTCTAAAATGAAAGGCAAAATGTTAAGGTTAAAAAGGTCAAAGGTTTTTTTGTACTGTAATGGAAAGTGCACTTTTTTTCCTGGAATTTTTTTTAAAAGAAAGCTCTTGATGAGCTCCATTTAATCATCTAAAAATTGCAAATTTCGAAAAATGACAATTTTTCACCCTGGATGATACCTTAAGCTTGTTTACAGGCACTCCACTCATGTAATTACTAGACACAACAAAAGTGTTGTTTTCTGCCGGCTCAGGAACAAAAAAGGGAGTCTGGGTCCTCCCCCTCCCCTAAGCCAACATTAACGCTTAGCTCTCACTTAGGACAAAATGTTGGCTTAGGGGCGGGGCGGGGGGGGGGAAAGGCGGGGGATCCATTGGTTGTAATGTATCAATCTTCTTGTTGTCATTCATCACTCTTGTTTGTAAATCCAGCCATAAAAAAGTTACTCACTCTAAAAGGTCCAGTTGGTCCAGGAAAGTGACACACACAGGAGGAAAGGATGGACAAAACAGAGGAAATATCCTGTAAAAAAGCATTTTGATTCAATAACTGGAAGTAAAAAAAGTTAAGTACCGCGAAGGACGAACCCACCAATATCTATGAGCTGTATGATGCATCTCACGGGAGAAGACCACTACCCAGGCTGCAGAAGTCCTTTTCTAGCCAAGCCCATGAATGGATCAACCCCAATAAGTATTTCTTAGAGGATGACCTCATGCACACTACCCAAGACCTGGTTGGAGACGCCTTATATATAGTTGACTGCTCTTCAGTCGGCTGATGAAGAAAGTACTGACTGCATTCTATATTGGTACAAGAGTCATTACTGGTGTCTTTCTATAACACTCACCGAGCATTTTTTGGACAACATGGCAGATAAAATAGTAGGTAACACAGAGTTTGCCAATTCTCTTGAAAGTTCTGAAAACTAAGATAGACGGACTGTTAGTTGTAAGGGCATGTCATCAGACTCTTCTCTGAATGTGTGGTCAGTTGAGGGCATACTGCAAGCAAATACTAAAGCCCTTTAGGCACTGACATCAGCATGTTTATTTTCCAAACTGTTCATGTACTTAGGGAAAGTTCATTTAATATGACAAGGGGGGGGGATGAAGATATTGAAACTCGAAGCTTGAAATTTTAGCAGCCCCCCTCGCTAGCGGTTCAATTTTTTAGGAGCCCCCTCCTTGGCAGTCAAAAAAATTTCAGAGCCCCCCACCCCCCTCCTCCTTCAATTCCTTTGCTCCCCTGAAAAAAGATCGCTAGACTGTATTAAATATATTTACCATTATTGTCGTCAATGGTTTATACTATGACAAACTTGAGATACAGTTGTGATACAATTTTCTAAAGCATTTTTAGGATGAACAAGAGTGTAATAATTACTGAGACTACATTTGTTATATCTGTAAACCACGTGATATAGCTGAGTTGCACAGGTCATTAAATTGTCGAGTTGAAAACCATCCGATCTGTATGATGTCATGTGTTGGTTTTGAAGTATACAAATTTTCGGAGCCCCCCCTTCGGGTGTCTAAAAATTTTTGGAGCCCCCCCTCAATATCTTCATCCCCCCCCCCTTGTCATATTAAATGAACTTTCCCTTACAAGAAGAATTTCTTTAGCAATCAACCTTTTATATTTGGTGATTACACTATAATTATACTCATGTCCATTAAGTTTGATAAAGCAGTGTTATTTTTTATTATTATTTTTAAATTAGATACTGATCACTCTTAGGAGTTAAAAGAAAAGAAAACTAACTTTAAAAAATTAACAGTAATCCTGGTCATAAAGACCAACACCCCAAAACACACAAAGGCTTTTATTATAAACATTTTTATGTCTCTTTCTGTAATACCTCAACTGCATATTGCAAAGTTTTATCAATGAGTATACTGCAATACTGTGTGATGTTTGCTCTTTCTTGAGTCTGCAAACATTAATAAGATAGACATTGTTGTTAACAGCAGTCTTCACAATAAAACTGAAAATATACCAGGCTAAGGAGATCCCAAATTTGGAGAGTTTTTGAGCCGTATAACTGTCATCATCCCAGTCACAACTGTTCCCATCCATACAGGAGACAAAGGGTCTGTTTCTAAAAACTTCCAAAAAAAGAAAAAGTATACTTATACAACAGTTAGCAGCTTCTCCCTAGGGACTTTCAAAGGGGTAACCAGGAGAATCCTGGGGCATTACTCCAGATATGACTGTCTTGTTTCCAGAGTGTGTGTAGGAAAGCAATAAGTTTGATACTAAAGATTCCACTCTAAGTGGCATACTCTGGAAATATCTTTGGTCAGTGGCATACCCTATCAATGATTCCTCCTTCCTTTGTTTGCCTCCTTTGGTTTTCTAAAAGTTATTTGGGGTATAGCACCTACAGCCACCTAAACATAAGGGTCCTTTTTTATTTTTACCTGAAATGTGCAAGAAGACTGCTACCCCTAACCCTACACCCCTCCCTAGGTTCTCCGAGTGGTCCTTAGCAGAATTAGAAGTCGCTGTTTAATGCACACCCTGTGAACAGAGGCTCCTTTTGTCTTCTTGAGTGGGGAGGAGAAAGAGGCTCTGTCTGAATCATGTAAAACCTTTGAGGACACCACTTTCCAAACTTCTACAACAAGCAATCTTGTTCTCTCTTCAAACTGTTTTTTCTTTTTTTAGTGCAGGCATCCATTCGTTGATAAATTGATGGCCATAACCGAGCCCACTGCAGGGGCGGATCCAGGATTTTTCTTAGGAGGGGGTGCACCACTAACTGATTGAAGACGTACAAAATTTTAAAAGCGAATACGAAGAAGAGGGCTTTTGACTAGGAAATAACATAATGTGAACTGCTGAGAATACATATCAAACGATAGAGCAGATTTTGTATGTCTGTCAAGCGACTGCACAGTGTTAATCATGTTAATTAGAAAGCGGCCGCAAGTCATCCCAGGGGGGGGTGCGCACCCCCTGCACCCTCCCCCTGGATCCGCCCCTGCACTGAAGCAAGCACACAGCTATTAGTCCTGGGTTTGAAACTTTATCCCAGTAACATGCCGCACATGCTAAACGAAGACCTTACTTGATTCATGCTGAGTCTTTCTCGAGTATGCCAAAATCAAGCAAGTGAAAAAACGGCTTTTCTGGCAGGGTGATTAAGCATTGCATTACCAGACATTTCTTTACCTGAATTATTTGAAGAATGGTTCTTAGCCAGGAGGCACAGTGCTTTGTAAAAGTATCTGTATCACACTGTTCAATGGTGACTCCAAGAAGGCACACACCTAACCAACTGGTAAAAAAAACTAACCTAATTTGAACTTGACATGACAACAAAACCTCGAAAAGCAGAGGATAATTTTCTGTCAGTACAGTGATATCAAAATACCTGTCAGTCTTCGAATTAAGAAAAGTATGGACCTTGCCAATCCAGTCGTCTGGAATTTTCTGAAATAAACAAAGCAAACCACGTGTAATGCAATTTCACCAAACGGTAAGTTGAAATGCGCAGAGCGGCACGTGGGACAAAACATACGAGTAGTTGCGTTAAATTTTCTAAAAATCTCGGAGGAAGAGAAGGAACAGTTCAGTGCTAGCTTAAATACTCACCTCATTGTTAAGATGCCGCTTTGAGTTAACACATTCAAGGAATAATGGCGCATAAATCTGGGGATTTGTGTCCAGAAATGAAGCCACCAAAGTCGATAGCTCAGCCGCCATTTTGTTTTCCTTCGGGATACCGCTGGTCACAAATAATCAAAATAAAACCCACAATGCATTTTGATCCAAAGTGCCAACATGGCGGTCTCTGTAGGACTTTCGTCTTCCTACACTGCTGAAGTTAGAGAAAAATTGAGCTTGTGGGACGTGAAGGATTCTCCTCTAGCGCCTTTAACAGATAAGCAGAGAAACAGTGTACTTGAACTGACCACTGTGGCAGGAGATCGCCCTCTTTTAGACGAGGTAAACCTGCAACCAAAACATGTTGCTCAACAGCTGTTCTTACAATTCAAGACAAAAGCACTGATATGATGTCTCTAATTGTCTCCAGCTACCTGATGATGACTGTATCAATCTGCCTCCAAAGAGGATCCTAAGTGATTCCAGTAAAGAGACTGCTATGGATATGTCTCGAGTGGATTTAGGATCGGAAAAAATAGAGAATGCCCAGCAGGTAGCTATGATCTCTCAGATTTGGCTGAAATCAAATCCATTAAGAGATCATGTATTTTCTTTTTTGTCCAGATTTTATAAAACTGTGGACTTGAGCCTGCCAGAGACTGTCTGTTTAGAGAGGGCAACAGCACAAAAGTTGCTGTCATTAATGATCTTTTATATTGTGGTATATTGTTCACCATTTTTCCCAGATGTCGTTTCAAAAATGTATTACGGCATCATGATTAACAAAGTAATGACTGTACTCCGCCAAGAAGGCCAGAAAGAAAAGGTGGCCTTCTTCACCCCACACACACAGTATGTAACAGTGTGTGAACACGCCCATGTAATTTGATTTAGGGTGTTAAGTGTTGACATAAGTGACAACTGGTAATTTGTATGTTTAGTGTTGACATAACAGATATAATGATGTTTTGTCCATATACTTAGTTTTTTACTTGGTTTGCAAATGTGGAAGCTCAGATGGAAGAGGAGCAAGAATCGTCATATAGGTAATGTACAAGTCACGTCGTACAAATTTAACAGTACTTTGGGTATCAATAGACATCCTGGTGGTTCTCTATTTAGAAACGTGTTCTGGGAAGTCCACTTGGAAACCAACATAATTTTTTGGGTTGTTCCAGTGGAAAAGTTTCCAGAAGCAACTGAATGTCGAAAAGGTACCGTATTTATTCGACTATAAGCCGATCTCGGCTATAAGCCGAGACCCCAAACTTTGAACGTGTAGACTCGGCATAACGAGAACCAAAAATAAATCGAAAACACCCGGCTATAAGCCGAGACCCATTCATTATTACAAGACTGAATTGTTAACTACGGGAAAACCTAACATTTTCGGAAAAAACTCACAATGATTGTCATAAATAAGGCTTAGACGATAACACACACACGCGTTTACACGAGATGCAATGGTGATTTATTATGCAAAAAGCTTCCCTCTTAGAAAACGCATGCGAATTAATAACTATTACCCGTAACTAACTATTCAATTGAAAAGCAATGAATCATAACTCAGATGAATTAATGTGATCCAAAAAATGAATTTAAAACTAACTGTGTTGTTAAGCGGCATCACCAGTACCTAGACATCCGTAGCGTCTATCAAACAATCTCGTGTTCGCAATCGTTTATTTCAAGTCAAGTTGTCATCATGCCCAAGGCTCGTCGCACGTGATACAACCTCACGCTTAAACTTAAAATAGTCACCGAAGCAGAAGCTGTTGAAAATAACTCTGAAATCGCCAGAGAATATGGCATTAGTGAGTCCATGGTCCGTCGCTGGAGGAAAGATCAAGCGAACCTTTTTAACGGCGAGATTAAATTGTCAGCGAAACGGAAGACGATGGGATGCTTCACGCCGAAGTATCCGGAGCTCAATCAAAGAATACTAGAATGGTTTACAGAGCAGAGAAGCCAAGGTAAGTTTTTTGTCGAGCATTGATTAACAGAAACAAGATCACGAAATAAATCAATCAGCTGATTGCTGAGTGAATATGAGTTGAATGTGTGACTCTCAAAACTATCGTAGTATCATGTGACAACATTGTGTATGAAAGATTCTCATTGGCCAGTTTTCACAAATGTCAAAACAAATTCAACACGTGTCAAATTTTTAACCTTTCGATCGTTCCTTCTCACTTCGTTTTGCATCAGGCATAGCTGTTAGCCTGGTTTTGCATAGGAATAGCTGTTAGAGCGGATCGATGGTATGTCTAAAGGCAAAGGAATTCAGCGAGGATCCTGAGTTTAAAGCGTCCCTCGGCTGGAACCCGAAATGGAAGCGCCGCCATTCCGTCAGCCTTCGCACCAAAACAACACCCGCTCAGCAGATTTGGAGCAGCAAACAGTCAAGTTCCATCGATTTGTAATCACATCCCGTCAGCGTCACGGTTATTCCCTATCAAGAATCTTTATCTTTTCTGTGAAAATACATTAAATTTAACAAACGGCTCCTTTAGGAGCCACCACATTCTTAAAAGTTAATAACCAACGATTGCATATTGTGTTTCTTTACTTTAGCTCGGCTTATACGTAAATACATCTCGATTCAGTAGAGTTTCCATGCGCTGGAAAAATTTTTTTTTCAAAACTTTCGGCTATAAGCCGAGACCCCCTCTAGAGCCCAAGTTTTAATTCACTTCAGTTTTAATTTGTGTAAAAATCGCTCGGCTTATAGTCGAATAAATACGGTAGTCTATTTTTTAAAGAATGTTCCAAATTGAACAAAGGTAGGTCAAAGTTATTAATTTTTATCACTCAGTTAAATTCAATAATTCCTTTTGTCGGTAATCATTGAAAGTGTAGTTACCAGTTTGTAAAATTATTGTTTTGGTTCATTTCCTCAGAGCTTATGCTGCGCAGCTGAGTTCATATCGCTCACACTGTGACAGTATTCTTAATGAAGTGGAATCCGCACTGCGTCATCTGCAGGATTTACAGCAGAAACACTTGCTGGTGTCTACAAAAACAGGAGCCCTGCATGAAGCCTGTGAACAACTTCTCCAGGATCAGGTTGAAGATCAATAAAAATTTCACATAATATATCAAACATGAGACGCAGTGTTTCATCACCAGATGAAACACCGAGAAGAGAGTTGAAAATACGACGCGCAGCGGAGTATTTTTGACGAACTTCGAGGTGTTTCATCTGGTGATGAAACACTGTGTCGAATGTTTGATATTTCTTCTCAAACAAAATCATTTTTGAAGGAGAAATTAAGGATGCAAATACTGAGCAGTTTTTCATCCGATTTCCAAACACTCATGAAACATTAATTTTCTTTGTATTTTCTTTATGAATTATTAATGAGTTTGAGAATGATAAACAAGTGGTTGGTTTTGATGTTGTTAAAGAAATGAACAGTTGCAATGAAAACTACTAATTAATGGCTTCTGTTCTCTTCACTCAAGTTAATTAATAACCTTACTAGGCCAGAAGACTGTCCAACCTTAATTGGGATATTTTTCAATCACTGATGAATCTCACGATTGCTGAAGGCACAAGCTGCCAGGAGTTTGTGGGGGCATGCTCCCCTACAAATTTTGAACTCTTGATGCTCTGAAATGCCATTTCTAGTGTTCTGAGGGGACAATATTCCTGTCTAAAATGTTCACTAAATTGATTGTCATTTTCATGCGTATTTATGTTTACATGGCTTCAGGTACAAGTACTCAATCTTGTTTTATATATCATGCGGTTTTTTAAAGTTTTCTGCATATAAGAAAGTCAGTATACTCTGTTAGGTGTTCTTGTATAAGTTAGTAAAAATTCATTTGAAAATATCACAGATGTGAGAATCAGATATTGGTCGGGATTCAGATTTTCAAGCAAAATCAGGAGAATTCTGACAAGATCAGGAAGGCTGGAAAACCTGTTAGGCCAGCCCTCATCAGATCAGTATTGACAATATGTGTACCATGTTTAATTTCAGACAAAGTTGATGAACATGGCTGAAAGCATCAGTAATAAGTTGTCTTACTTTAATGCTTTGGATCATCTTAGACATGTAAGTATACCAGTCCAAGAAATTTATTTCTGTTATCAACAATTTAGGGTGGTGAAGTTTGTTTCCTTGTATTTTTTGGTTTTTGTTTTTGTAAATAGGAACCTAATAATGACTTTCTTGTTTTATTTCCGAATTAGAAACTCAACTCTCCTACCTTCTCAGTTACAAGTGAGTCTTTTGTTCCAATGTTGGCACGACTTGATGAGTGCATTTCATTCATATCAAGCAATGTAAGTCTAACATTACCTTTTTCATTAGCCTGCACAGCTGGTAGTTTTGTTTGTCAAACACACAAGCAAACTAAGTGATCAGTAAAGCTGCATGGAAAATGGCACTTTGCACTTGTGGCCTTGGTGCTCACCAACCCTCCAAGTTAAAGTTTTTACTTGGTCGCCATTTGGCAACCAACTCTTTTGGTTTAGGGAGACATTTTTACAAATCAAGTTGCCAGCTCCAAAATTTAGGTGCCATCAGAACCAAAATGGTCAAAACTTGGAGGATTGCTCACTAAACTTTTTTTGCGTGCGTGCAACAAAACAGCCAGCTATGCAGGCTACATTTTTATTAGAATTGTTTAAGAATATTAAGAGCTTGAATGATTGCATTGTTCTCTCAAGTTTATATAAGTTTATTAAGTTAAGTTTAATATATCATTGTTTTCTTACTGTTTCAGCAACAATACAAGGAGAGTTCCGTGTATCTTGTCCGGTTCAAACAATGCTTGAACCAGGCTCTCAACCAAGTGAAATCACATGTAGTGAGCTTACTGAAAAATGCTACTGCTCAAGTCTTAGCAAACAAGGTAAGCTAGCCACCTTTTTTACAGTTCCTGTTGTTGCAGAAGTGTAGATGTTACAAGTGCTAACAGCATGAGGCAGATTGTTGTGTTGACATACCGGTACTGAAGATTTGGCAGAACTGAACAGTTTATGCAAAGAATGTGGTGAATTGTGCAAAGTGTTGAGATGATGATTTCAAGCACGTTTTTTGTATTGAAGCTACGCTACAGTGGTGTTTTAAAATGTTTTGAACCGTTTGATCATCATTCGGTACAGCTTCTTCACCTACGTGAAATTTTAACATTCCTTTATATTGCTCACTCATCTTTCAAATCACTGATTTGACTTTAATAGCAGGATGGTACAAACACATCAGAGAACTCCTTTGCATTATTTTATGGAAAATTTAGGACATGTGCTCCACGAGTAAAGGTACTCTTAATAAGAATAAATTATCGTACATAAATTTATTGGGGTTAGCGGTAATTTGCATTTGCTTAAATTTCATTTACCACTGCGACGATCATTTTTTTTTTTTCATTTCAACTTGTATTTCAGTTTTCTGCAATTCACATCATCTTCATTCCATATAAAAATGTACTTTGTAAAAATCATTTAAAAGAATTTTTTAACCATTATATATTTTTTCACATTGTAATAATAAATACCAGAAGAAATGTAAAGCATTACCATGAAAAGAATGGTGTTCTAAGAAGTACTAGCTACTGCTCAATAATTATGTTGTTTTGTTTGACAGGGACAAAACGGGATCTCTTTTTTGTTACATCCATTGTTAGTATACTATGTCTTGCAATATTCTGATCTTGACTTTGGATCTCTGTTTAGAGTCTAATGGAGCAAATTGAGCAAAGAAGTCATTTGAGCTCTGAGTGAGTAATCATTCAAGTGGAAAATATAACAGAAATCTAATATACCCCCACCTTGCTAAAATGGTGCTTTCCTTAAAAGAAAAACAGAAACAGAACCCTCTCCCCTCCCTCACGGTCAACCTTCACCCTCAATTTTGTTTGTGTACTATTTTTGATTTTTTTATCATGGTGGTTTTTTCAAAGATGTGTATTAAAGCAAATTTCATCATTTCGTACCCTTTGTAACATGCACTGTACACTCTGCCTCCTTTTATTTCCCCCTATTCTGTGCTTTAAAATAGAAAAATATTTTTCTATTTATGATTCCTTAATTTATCAGTCTTAACATGTACTCACTGAAATTATGTATATTTGATTTTCCCAGATATAGTTCCCTACTTAGTGACTGCCAGCATTGTTATCTGTCTCAGCGCTCACAGCTGTTGATGCCTTGTGTTAGTGATGCAATCGACAAACTGGCAAAGCAGTATGAAAGGAACCCTTGTTCTTTAGTAAGTTTCCTTAATCCTTTCCCAAATGTGGCAGGATTAGCTCAGTCGCTAGAGTGCTCGACTGCAGAGTGGAAGGTTGCTGGTTCCATTCCCAGGACCGGAACAATACTCAAGGTCTCAACATAACTGAGAAATGAAGGTACTGCCTTTGCCCTGCAAATGGCTGGACCTTGGCTTGGCTCGAATGACTACATAAAATGGTGGTCCTGTCTCCAGCAGGAGATGTAAAAATGGTGTCCCCAATATATTTCATTTTGTAAACTCCTTAGAAGTAAATAGTACTGATAAAAAAAACTGCTACAGAGGTTTTTTTTCTTTGGACTGCAGAATTTTGTCCACAGACTTAGAAGCTAGAAAAACATTTCATGTGTCCATTATTGGCTGAAGTGAAAGTATTCTCATGTTAATGTATCATGTGCATCAAGCCCAAAATATCCCAACCATCATGCCTTTAAATACTAGTCTATCTGTAAATTGACATTTTTCGTGGGCATGTTCTGTATTGACTGCAGTCTTTTACATGAACCAGTTGAGTTAAGCACAGTCAAAACCTGTTAACAGGGACATCTGAGGGGGCCCTAGAAAGTGTCTGTATTAAGTGGATTGAATTCAGAGAAAATGTAAGGCCTTTCTTTCCCCAGGGACAAAGCCAACTCTGTGATAACAAGGTGTCCGTTTTAAGGGGGTGTCCATGAAGCGAGATTTGACTGTAGATGTATTTTTTCCATTGTCTTCAGGTTCGTGCTGGTTGCTCAGTGTTGATCCATGTTTGTCGAGACGAATATCAGCTGTATTACCATTTCTTCTCAAAGCCAAGCACAGGTCTAGAGTAAGTACATTGAACTTGTTGTAGGTGCCCTGTGCACATGCTCACTTAGGCTTGTGTGTATGTGTAAATCAAGTCACTCATGGGATATCAAAATTATTGCATGACTAGTGATGCATCACTGATGAATGTTTTTCTGTTTCCTTTAAGCTCCTTATTGGAAATCCTCTGTAGTGTCCTGTACGACTCACTGCGACCTGTTATTATTCATATGAATCACATGGAAACCCTGACTGAACTTTGTTCAATATTGAAGGTGAGTTACAAAGGAGGCTGTTCCTTCCTCCTTAAGAATTCACATCAACTGAAGAGGAGGCCCTGGTTGTTCAAAAGTTGGATAGCGCTTTCCATCAGATAAATCACTATCCATTCAATGGATTAGTATTAGGGAAACCAGTTTCACTATCCACTGAATAGAGATTTCTCCAGTGGCTAGGGTTATTCACCTTTTGAACAACTTGGGCCTGGCTGATGTTTTAACCCTTTAAATCCTAAGATCAAAATCTGAATTCTCATTTGTTTCCCCTATTCATTTCCTACAGAAGTAGTGGGGAGAAGTTGATAAAATATCAAGTAAATTCATCTTGTTTGATCGTTTCTGTAATTCTCATGACCACTGTGTTTTATAAAGCAGTGATATTACAACGAGAAAGTTGATGCTGATCACTCTTAGGGCTTAAAGGTTTAACTGTAACTGGCGCTTTACTAAGCTGACCCAGAAGTGTAGATGAATATTTATTATAACTCTTTTGTCAAGTTTCGGTAAAAAAAAGAGTTGATTTTCCTTTCTCTTTCTTTGCAGGTTGAGATGATTGAAGATCATGTACAGCAAAAAGGTATGAAGCCTAACTCTCCTGAGACAACGTAAAAACATTACAGTTCCACACATAAAAATGAAAGAATAAATTTTAGACTGAACACTTATCACTAATATTTTATAGGAAAAAAGTTTCATTGTATGAAAAGATTCCCATTAATCCCTTCAAGCATTTAAAACTTATCTTGACTAAGCATCTAACTGCACAAAAAATCACTCGACTGTGAGTGTCATTCCACTTCAGGGGAAGAATTGGCTGCTTTTGAAGTTGTCGTTCTTCAGATGTTAGAAGATGTTCAAGAAAGACTGGTTTATAGAGCACAGGTAATTCTTGTAAGAGCCATGAAAGTTTGCACATCAACAGTATAAGATCAAGAAATATAACATAGATGACATGACATGACACATGGTGTGACATGGTGCAACATGATTTGACATGGTGTGACACATGGTGTGACACATGATGTAACATGGCATGACATGACTTGACATGGTGTGACACATGGGTGTGACATGGTACGACATGGAATGACATACATGAAATGACATGCATTGAGAGCACAAGATGACAACAGATATTTTTATCAAATCCATCTACTCATAGCAAGCTCAACCTGGGAATAGATGAAAAGTGCTTGCAGACCATTGTCATCCCAGTTTAAATAAACTTGTTATGGTTTGTTGATCATTACAGGCATACATTGAGAGTGACATCCAGAAATATTCACCAGCTCCGGGAGATCTCGCATACCCAGAAAAACTGATCATAGGGGTAAGATGCATAGGAAATGTCAGACTTTTTGCAGCACCAGTTAATACATTCAATCTATTAAACACCACAGCCAACAACTCTTCAAACAGTCACCTAGCATTAGACCCTGATGTTTTTCACTCATTTTCTTTGACTCTCTGTTAAGCCGAAATCTCTCTCAGAACAGACTCTTTGTGCCTATTACAACAATGTTTTTTTCCAAGGATCTCAATGTTTCCCAAAATAAAGTTAATTCAAATAGCAAGACAATGCTTACAATAATATTATTATAAATATGTTACTGGTACAGAGGACAATGTGCATAAAAACTTTTCTTTAATTGTGTTTTTTATTATATTTTCTTTTGTTTTATATTGTACCTGCTCCTTTTAGTCATGAAATAGTTTTATTTTGTTTGAGAAAAGAGGTTTGCAATACATTAAGCAATTTGTCTGTCAAAAAAACAATATTTTGTCATTATTTTGTTTAGCCACAACTATGGTTTAACTGAAATACAGGTTTTATTAATCTCTAATTTGGTCACACAGCCATTTCACACTGAATCAAGACATTAATACGTGTTTACTGTTATGTAGTCCTCAGGTGACGCTGACAAAGAGGAAAAATTGGTCGAAGGAGAAGAGAAGAAATCCAAAGGTAGGTAAAGGTTTTCAATTTTCGATAAACTTTTGTTTTGCTGTTGTTAGACAAGTTACATGATTGTGAAACACCCCAGCCTGCAATGAGCATGTCTTAGTGTAACAGGGCCTGTCAAAATTTCTCTGTTGCAACTATTTTTCACAAGGAAAAAACGAAAACAAACAAACATGTGTTGTTTCTTTGCCACAGAATTGCCAGCTGCTCTTGTTGATCTGCAAGGAATGTGGTATCCAACTGTCCGACGTACTCTGGTTTGTCTCTCCAAACTTTACCGTTGTATCTTGGTAAGAGTGCCCTGCATTTAAAAATTTGTGTTATGACTTTTATACTATTAAGCTTACTCTCCTTCAGTTGTTTGTTCACATATCTTCCATGAGGGTACAACCCGTCTATCTTAAATGTGCTTACATTGTATGCTTATCGTTCACTTCAAAACCTTTTTGCCTTTATACAGAAAGAAACATTTGAAGGACTGTCTCAAGAAGCTCTATCATTTTGCATTCAGTCTCTCAAAACAGCCAGTGCACTTATCACCCAAAGAAAGGTAATGAGCAGTCCCAAGTGTGACCAACATCAATTTTCTCCTAACAACCTCATTACTTCATCAAGAGAAAGTTTATGAGATTTAATAAAATGATCACCAAAAGGAAAATACTTTGATCTTTAAGCAAATTTACTCATCTAATTCTTGAAGGAAATGTACAGAGATCAGTTTGGAGAATTTGCATGCGGATATTTGGGTTTAAAGGGTTAACAATTTCACGTGACTATCCTTCCAGCTTACTCTCAACTCAGTAGGGAGGGTTCAGAGAAGGAATCAAGTGTTGCTCTGTTTTTGCTCCCATACGCACCCCTGATAAAGAGCTTGCTTGGAGGCTCCACATCATATGATATGAGGGATGTAGCTAAGGGAAAGACAAGCAGGCTTTTTTATTAGTCAAGCCGGCTTTTCAGCTTGGCTGAATATGCTATGATGGCACCAGTCTAATTACAAGGTCAAAATGAAAAATGTTTTTTGGAGGCTGTTTGGTGGGACCTTCTTTAACAGTTCCTTAAGTCTACTACTTTCAGTAATTGAGAAAATGTTGACTAAAAACTTTTTTTATTTTGCTGGAAAAAAGTTTCTCGTTTGATTGATCCTCCAGAATATGGAAAAACCCACCCTTTCATTGTCAGTCAAAGTAATTTTCATCTTAACATTGTCTTCATTCAATTCTAGGATGCTATTAATGGCCACCTGTTCCTTATCAAGCATCTACTGATTCTCAGAGAGCAAATTGCACCTTTTGATGTTGATTTTGCTGTGAAGGAAATGTCACTTGATTTTAGCAAGATGAAGACAGCAGCATATGGACTGTGGAGCCATAGCAACAGATTGTTTGCTCTTAGTAGCAGTAATGCCATATTGGAATTCTTGTTAGATGTAAGTACGCTGTAGTGGAAGCAGACTCAATTAAGTATCTTTCGAGAGAATATTGTGATAGTGTGGTTTGTTGATAAAGCAATTGGTTTTTTGAGTGCTTATCAACTGGATAGTGATTGATCCGGTGGGTAGCGCTGTCCAGCGTTTCAACATCCGTGGCCAGAAGGAAACGCTCTTTAAATATAGTGAGTGGAGATTGTCCCATTTCTTAAACTGGTCTAACTCATGGTATTTTGATTTCAGGGAGCACCACAGTTAACAGAAAACTACTTGGACTCAAAAAAGGTTATAAACCATAGATTACTGGCTTTATTAACATGACTTCATTGTATATTCTGTATGTTGAGCATTCACCACTTGCACATTTCCCATAATGCACCTTATTTACCCCACAAAATTTTGCATAAGCATTGCTTTCAATTTCTCTTGGGACGGCTGTAATACCCAGGAGAAATGAAAAACAAAGGTTACGCAAAATTTGGGGGTCAATTAAGCTGCATTTTACATACATACATACATACATACATACATATACTTTACTTAAGCTCGAATTTAAAGTAGCTAAAGATAAGCTAGTATCTTCGAGTTTCTTCAAGCATTAATTATGGGAGATGTGCAAGCAGTGAATACAATGAATTTGTGAAGGCAGCGTGGCCGAGCGGTTCGGCCGCTGGACCTGCAATTTGGAGGCTCAGATTTTAAGTCCCGTCCTGACTGCTAGCTAATTTTATTCTCGGTAGTCCCAAGTTCAAATCTTCGTGCCTTAAAATTTCGTATTAGAAAAACATCAACTTTGTATACGCATTAATGGTTAAATTTATCAAGCAAAATAACCGCATCATTAAGAATCCAGATATTTTCATTAAAACAAATCTTACTATTTACTTGCATTTTTTCATTTCAAGGAAGTGGATGTTGAGCTTCGTGTTGTGTGTGAGCAATTTATACAAAATGTGTCAGAATCATTCATTGCTCCTCTCTCTGCTTTCCTGGCTAAGGTAAATTAACGTGAATTTTGATACGTATTTGCTAGTGAATTTGTCAGGAACGGTTTTTGTAGTTCAATGGTTTAAGTGTCATGTAATCAAAACTTAGCTGTTTTAAGACCTGACCAACTGCAACAGGGTTAGTAAGCTATTTAATCAATCGGAAGTCAAGGTAGCTTATCTATTCAGTTATGAGAGGGGGGGAACGAGTTCATACGGGTGAAAACAGCTCTAATAAACTAGATGCTTTTTAACTACAGTTAGTAATAAATGAAAATTCTTATTAAATTGTGTTACTTACACACCGGTTTTCCCGTGTAGTTCCTTATTTGTTGGCCTTTTTTGAAGACGGAAAGATGATCATTTAACTAGCAAAACATGCACGCCTCGTTCCTTACTCTTGGTGGTGGGAGGGGTGAGGGTTCAAAGTGCTTACTTTTACTCCCCCACCCCTGCCCCATGAGTCAAATACATCCTTGCTAATTTCAGTTTCCAAAAAAGGAGCGTAAAGCAGCCAATCTGGTATTTAGTTATCAGGCCTCCTAGTTATTTGCTGTCAGCGGGCCCTGTTTTATTAATAGTCGTCAAGTTGAAATGCTCAGTTGAATTGCCACAGTATATTTCCTTTTTTTCACAAAATAACAGGTAGCGGTGATCAAAAATCTTGCAGTGGAGGAAGGAAAAGATCCCAAAGCGTTCTTAAAACAACAGCCATTTGCAAAACCAGGTAAAAGAAAACGTTGCTTGAGCGACAGCATAAAAACAACCGCTTACGGGGTTAGGGAATGTGGACCTTAAACGTTTATTTATTTTGATCCTTTTTTCTGCGTTTCAGAGAATGTTCGCAAAGTTGTGAGTGAGACGTACATGTTGCTGAAGTCTAAACTCACCAGTACTTTACAGAGTATGGCGCTGTTTTTAGCCAATAAGGATACGGAGTACATACTGTTTAAACCTGTCAAGGTAAGTAGCTTTATCCTCTTGCGATCATTTCCGAAGACGTCCGAATACTGCCGAAGAATATCCTTTCAAATCCACGAGAACTCCACATTTACCCTCGTCCAATTTTGATCGTTTCTTGGATAACTGAATATGTCCGAAGAAAATCCGAAGACCTGTCTATTTTTAACTCTGTCGGCATTCAGTGACGATAAACAGGGTAGCTTACTCAAGGCGCTTTTTTGAAAGATTCCGGGTCAACGTAGGATAGGTGACAAGTAACAATATTAGTAAAATCCAACTAGTAGTCTATTATCAATGCTGCGTTCTGATTGGTTGAGCTACTACTAGGCTATATGTTATAGCCCACTAGTAGCGAAAATCGCCGGCTTTGAAAACCAAAACAATGGCGGCTTAATCGCGTTTTGCTAGCTAAAGTTTTTTTTTGACTCAGAGCCCATTCGGGCTCGAGGAATAAAGAGCGCGAAAACAGTATCGATTGTTTCGGTATACAGATTACTCTATTTAACTACACCCTCCTGGGTAAATCAGGCAGTTAGGGACAGTTATTTAAACGGAGTTTAGGCACCGTTTAATAGAACCGCATTCTAAAATTTTTAATTTGTCGAACGCTTTTATGTAAACACCATTTATCGTGAACACTTCATTAAAGCATGTAAAGTAGACTATGAAAGCCTTTGTCTTCGTAAAATAACCCACTAAGGAAGAGAACTGGAGGTCCATAGCCTCCCCGCAGACGTCCGTTGGGGTTCGGTTGTTGTCACGCATTCATTGCTAGGAGGTCCAAAGATTTCCTAAGCCCCCGTCTAACACTTGAGTACATTTTATCCTTAGTGTTAGCCCCTGCCTCTCTTCAGTACTTTTCTTTGTGGACTCTGTATAAGGCGGATACCGTAAAATTCCGAAAATAAGCCCCAGGGCTTATTTTTTCAAAGGCCCTTTTTGAGGGGCTTATGTACGGAAGGAAATTTGCGTTTAAAAATCGACTGGGCTAGCCTTATTCTTCGTAGGAAATTTACCGTTTTTCTTTGTTTTACTTTGTATTTGAGAGCAATTTCCAAGTACAAGCCCCCGGGGGGGCTTATATTTGGAGGGGCGATTTAACGGAGCGTTTTTTTGCGTTACGAGTTTGGGGGGCTTATATTTGAAGGGGCTTATATATGGAGTGGCTTATTTTCGAAATTTTACGGTACCTCTCTTATACAGACACTCAGTGCCGGTGCTAACTTTGCCCGTATTATGAAATAGAGAGTCGGCTATGCACCATTGGAATCATTAAGACACTGGAATGACCACGTTAAGCAGATAAGCCGGACACACTTTCAAAGAGAAACGAACATGCTTGACAACTGGATTTCTGTTTTACAGGCCAAAGTTCAAGATTATTACAAACAGATGAATGATATGGTGATGGAAACATACTCAGTTGAAGATCAGCAAATAATCGGATGTCCATCTATTCAACAAGTATGCTTTATGGCTGTTTGTGATAGTTACACTGTGAAGTTTTCTGGGACAGAAAAGTGACGCTTTTTTTTCTTCCCAGATTCAACCAATATGGAGCTTTTAAGCAAGGACAAGCAATAGGTTTAGATTATCAAAACAACAACTTTGCACGTGCATCATGCTTTTTTGTACATTTCTTTGCTATTGTTGCACGACCACGACGTGCAACATCCTAGTTTTATGTTCTATGGAAGACGTTAACACAATGCAACAATTTTCTTTTCCTTTTTCTCAACTTAGAATTAACTACAGAAAAGTTTCCCCAACATTAAACAAATTTTATGAAATTGAACAAGAGTAGTAAAGTTTGAAACAGCGCGAATTCATTTTCCAAGTGACATTTTGGCTTCCGTTGCCATCACATAAGTCAGAATAAGCCCTACTGCGTTATGTGACAGCCAAGCGTATTTCACTATTTGTACACTGCTGTTAAGATATGGCTACTGTTAAAAACTATGTGAACCAACTTACGTTCCTCTCTTCTAGGTTTCTCTTCTGTTGGCCGTGTCATGAACAAACACTCGAAGGAATTTACTGGTAGTGTGACGAGTGCGCGCCGCCTGGAAAAAGTGTCAAAACATCGAGGGGGATTGGGGAGAGCGTGCCTTGGACGTTCCCCCTCTAAGGCCGGCATCCAGTTCTGTCGCTGAAGAAAATACAAGCGATATGTAGGGAAAAAATTCAACTTGTGGTGGAAAAGTTTCGAAAATGAAGTTATAAAAATGTGAACAAATACGGTAGAAACCAACTATTTTAAAAAGTAAGAATTTATATTTATTTCGCTTAGTTTTGAAGGTTTATTCCAGTGTTGTGATGGAAGTTCATATTGGAGAAAACAGACGTTGTATTAATGATGTAGACCTTCAAAAATATTAAACTTAATATGATCTGATAAGTTTTAATGGCGATGTACAACGAAAATTACTGGATGTGCAGTATAAAAACAAGATTAGTTTCTATGTACAGATGTACAAAACATTGTAGTCAATATTTAAAAAAATGTGAATCGAAGAACCATTCTTTGATAGCGTTATCCTCAAAATTCTGGATATTAAACCAGTTTGATGTTAAGGAATGAGCTTGCAAGCGTCATGTTGTGTGAAAAAAGAGGAAAAAAGGAGTGGGATGGTGGAGGGAGAAAGAATAAAATTTCTAGTTATTTGTAGTATAGCTATAATTTTTATTCTCTATTAGACAACTTTTTATGTACATTTAAAATAATAGAATTTAAGAATAACTTATCGATATTACAGCACACAATTCACGCTAGATATTTGGTTTACACAGTAACACTTAAGTGACCATAATGAGTAGAACTCTAACCATCTAAAAAGAATTTTAATTCGTGCTTGCTTTAATTCTTTCAAGAATACTGAAATGCAGTACATTTTATAAAACATTTTTTTTCTGCCACTGTGACTATTTAAATACCACAAAATTCACTCTTAGATCTGAAACTTTGCCTAGATGCTAAGCTCAGGTAAATATTAGAAAAAAGGGCATTTGCTAAGTCCTAAAGAAAGGTCTGAGATGCATGATTGTTTGCAAAAACCCTTAAAATGCATCATGAAACATTAAGTGAGGTGTCTAACTGGGTTAGAAACGGCAAATCATGGCACAAAATGTGGTGTTACCCAAGGTTTTTAGTATAGGCATCCTGGCTGGACATCACAAATTGTCATGCAAGACATGAGAGGCATTGCATGACAGTATTATGACTAAAAATTTGCTTATTAAGGTGTCACTAAGGTCCTCTTCTACCCCATTTTATTTTTATTTTATTTTTATTCTATTGCTAGGTTAGCTATGGTCACGTCTCTACAAAGAAGACATGTCCACAACTGCTGCACTTTTTGGTCCACTCAAACACATTAACCTATTTAAGCCCCAAGAGTGATTAACATCAGTTTTCTCCCAGCAATACCAATGCATTGTCAAAACAAAAGGTTCTGAGAATTAATTAAATGATCCCTTAAAGGAATACAGTCAACTCCCTCTAAGATGGACACCTTTTGGACCGACAGGAAAAGTCCGTCTTAGAGAGATGTCCGTCTTATAGAGAGTCAAATAAAAGGAGTAAAGAAAGGCAGGGACCAACTCTAGGTGTCCGTTTTAGGGGGGTGTCCATCTTATAGAGGTGTCCATTAAGAGAGAGTTGACTTTAATTCTGCTTTGATTGTTAAACAAATTCTCCCAACTAATTCTTTAGGGAAATGTATGGAGGTCAGTCTTATTTTTTAGGTGAATGTCGGGGCTTTAAGTATTACCAGCAACTCTTGTTTTTACAATGGCCTCCTACCTACAACAGACACTTACACAGGGTTGTGATTGTGGAGAGCTTTGACTGTGGTGGAAGGAAAATACAACAAGATTGTTGTTGTGGCTTACAATACATAATTTCTAAGGATGGAAAATAAACACAGTATAAGACATGTTACAATATTACTATTTACAGCTAACATCTTTACACAAACAGTCAACAAGCTAGTGTCCACCATTGGTCCCAGGCTCCAGTTCACTGGCTGTTTCCTCCGCTTCCAACACAAGTCTACTAAGTTCGCCTGCACTGTATCCCAACAAGTTTTTCAAGTCGCACACAAACTTGTACACAAACCTAAAACAAACAAGCTTTCTATCAGATAAGGATATGCTTAGATACCCCAACAGCATTATCAGGGAAGCTGTCAGTTTAGTACCTGTGTATGACCATAGCAGCACTTCCCTATGGTACCTAACAATAAATTATTCCACGACTGCACGTTGGGTATGGGTTGGCTATAATCATGTTATATCCAACAAGCGCGAGTGGAATAATAAATTGTTTTATTAAAAACGTCCACAAAATATCGAGAATTCTTCCCAACGTTATTTGTAAAAACAATCGATTTTCAGCTTGTTTTTAATTTGAGCAGATGCGTACAGTTACCATATGTGGAGAGCCTGGTATAGTGGCTCATATACCATGATGGCTAAACCAATCAGAGCTCTAGAATTACATTATCCACTGATTCAGTTTTTGATAATGTTTATTATAACATAATTATGTTGTACAATGAGGTTCTAGCTCTTGAGTCTGTGGATGAAATCCTAAAGTGTGACCATTCAAATGAAAGCTACTGAGCAGTACATTCCTTTGGTACTGTTTATTATGCTGTACAAGGTGGTTCTAACTTTTGAGTCTGTGGATGAAATCCTAAAGTGTGACCATTCAAATGAAAGCTACTGAGCAGTACATTCCTTTGGTGCTGTTTATTATGCTGTACAATGAAATACAATGAACACGAGTGTAACTATTAAAAAGAAAGCAGCTGGGAAGAACTTTCGTGTGGTACTTACCCTTTATTATGTTGTAGAAGGTGGTGGTGATTTGGGGGATGAAATACTGAGCAGTAGTTTGTCATACTAATAATTATTACTCTGTGCAAGGTGGCTTTAACTTTTCATCAGCACTTTCCCTTGGTGCTCCTTGTTTTCAGCAACTTATTATTATGGGATTTTTCTCCAATTTTGAGTTTCTGTAGTCATTTTAATTTAAGGGGTTATGCACAGCCTAGTTTCTCAACAAACCTCTTTCCATGCACTTTGTGTATCATGTCACCATCATAGTAATATCTCAGTGCTCTGCTCAGCTTCTCGTAATTCATAGCAGGTTTGTTTTTTCTTCTTCCCCATTGCTGAGCTACTTGTTCTGGATCATTAAGTTTAAATTCACCATTCTCTCCCACCCACATTATGAGGTGACGACTGCTTTTGTCTGTTAACAACTCCAACAAAAACTGCCATAACTGGATTTGGCCATTGTTACCTAGGCATGAATTAAAAGAGGAATGAATCAACAGATGTATGTTTTAACTAAAACAGGAGTGTAGTGGCATTTTATTTACAAATGCTAACCACGCCCCCGACCCCCACTGTCTACCAGCAGCTGCAAAGAGTCTGTTGTTTATCCTTTGCCATGAAGAAATAAGTCACTGTTCAACATATCAAGAAAAAGTAGCGTCTGCACTTACAACCCAAATGACCCAGCAAATCATGTCACTCTGAGTCCATCAGTGCTAAACTCTTTTTTTTTCTTACTTGCCTTTTTAATGAACTATTGTTTTTCTTGTATTTATAGAATATTCGTACCGTATTTGTTTACTTGATAATGACATCCAAGAACATTGTATATTTTTTAACTTTTTTAAAACTTGCTCAAATGTTTTAATGCAATTTTTTTATAGCTTATTATTATTATTATTATTATTATTATTGAAAGGTTTTTCTTTCTACCTGATCTATTTCCAGGACTCGGCTTTCCATCCACACTCTTGCTCTTCTCTTCATCATCCCCACTAACAACATCTGTAAATTATGCACAAGTTCAAGAAGTCATCATCATGGCGAGAAATGCACAGTTAATTAATCTTTAAACAAGCAAAACACCTTACCAGCAGCAGTAGGAGACTTCACTTCTCCAGGACTGTTCTGTGGGGATGCATTCAGAATTACTGTTTGCTGTTCAGATGTTATACCAGCCAAACCTGTGTCAAATAAATAAGCAAAAAGTTAAAAAGTACCCTTAACAGGGTTCGCACCCTTTTTTGAAAAAAAATTCAACGACTTTTCAAGAACTTTCAGGTACACATTTCCAATTTTTCAAGGACTCCATTTAGCGCAAAAAAGAGCCTTGAGTCTATGTCTTTATTAGTTCTTCCACAACATGAGCAATTTTGTTGCGAAGATCTCTGTGTTTGCTCCTTTCTCTTTGGAGTTCTACTTAAACTATAAAGTTAGCATTGTAATTCAAGGACTTTCCATCACTGACTGTAATTTTCAAGAACTTTCAAGGTGTGTGTGAACCCTGCTTTAAAAATGTCTTTGGTTACCTTTTCTCAGAGGTAGTAGACAAAAAAAGGCCACCGAATACACCACAAAAAGCCAGATCTGTACCCCTAAAATACGAGCAGACAAATACGATAGTTTTCTCATCATTTTTTTTGTGTGGGAACTGACCTTTTAAAGAGAATCCTGAGGAAGACTGAGTTATGTCCATCAGAGTCGAATCATCTTTTGAAGCAGAACTTTCAAAACCTGTACCATGAGAAGAAACCAAATTTATTTAAAGATGTATAAAAGTAAAAAAATTATTGCAAAATGTCTTCACTTCCATTTTCAAGAGTGACAGTGAAGTTAATATTTGAATGTGGACACAAAATACCATACAACGGGGAAAGCGCATGTAAAGATATTGAGTATGTCGTAATAAGTTTACCATGAACAAAGAAACACCTTGATGATAAACTGCATCAAAATTTGACGTTCACTGTGAATTTTTTGCAACATACTACTTCAGTTTCTCAAGTTTACACATATGAAACTAACAGAAATTATATATAAATTAAACCAGTATATAGGCTAAGATTACCAAATAGAAGGAAATTAAATTTTTATTTATGCCTACCATTTTTTATCACAGAAATTTGTTGTCCTTGAGAGCTACCTGCAAAAGTAGGAACATACAGGGTCTAACTGTACCTATATCACATGTAATCCTTGAAACATCTAACAATAAATTACTACCGGTATTTTTTTTAGAATGGCATCTTCAAATCTTAAACATTTGAAATAACACCCATCTTTATCCTTATCTATCCATATAACAACCCAAAACAAAAGTTGGTTTGCTCACTTTCAGTGATAACAGCCACTTGTTGGGATGCTGGAGCTGGTAAAGAAGACTTACTGCTGTTGGCGCCTGAAAAATTTCATTACAATAATATTGTTTTCATTAACAATAATTTCATTTTTATTGATGATCGATATTATTATCACACCTATGTCGTACTGTGGGTCAAAAACTATCTTTAAGGTTAATTTCTTAACCTAGACTGATTCTCAATTTCATTTCTCTCCTGGCCCTAATTCAAGAATAATTTGGGTTAGAAGACAAAGGAAAAGGAGAATCAACCAACATTAAAAATTGAATTTAACAGAGCTGTAACGTATACAATAACTCCTCTACAGATACTGAATAAACATACTGATGGAATCTCCCCCTTCCAAATAACATCTTTTAGATTAAGAAAATCACTTGCAGACCACAATTATTTCTGATATGTTATTGAACTGCAAAATAGTAAGGGAGAGGAGAGATGAAATCTGAGATAAATAAACCAAAGGCCAGAGCAGTATTTCCAATAAATACTCTCAAATATTTCAGACCTTTGAGCTTTGGATAATTTCTATTGAAATATGATCCAGTAAACCTATGACATACAGTTTGTACATGCTTCTGCAAGAGTCTCTTGATAATGCTACCTTGTGATTTAAAAAAGGTTGTGTTATGGAATAACTAAAAATACATTAGAAACTCTAAATTTGTAGCTATTACACCAGTTAAATTTGTTGAAGTACTATACAAGAGTATCTCAGCCCACTTCTCTATCTCCTTTCCTATATCCTTCCCAAATGTTGCATCCCAGATTTTTTTTTTAAAAGAGTAATAAAAAATCTCAGTTTTGAAGATGGGGTAACACAACAAGACTAGTTTAGT